>NKCI01000063.1:0-189783 GCA_003946985.1 Fusarium duplospermum
TTTTTTTTTTTTGGCTTTCTCTGGCGTTGCATCACTGGCAGGCTTCATTGGTCCGTGGCGGCAACAGTGCTGTTCGATCACGTGGGTTGTAGTATTTGTACGTACACCAATACCAAACTACCTGTCCAGGTGGGCAAGAATGGAGACAGTCAAGGGCGCAGCCGTTTGAAATAAGGTGTCGCGGGATTCCTGCTGGTGAGGAATGTGAGCGATGATGCTGAATGCATGTCATTGGAGCTTGCGTAGGCGGGGTGATGATTGTGTGAGAGTGATGTCGAACTGAAGAATGAGAGGGAAATCAATGGCGAATACCGACTGTAGCCTCATGGCGGAATGAGAAAAATATTATTTTAGCCTTCATCACGTCGTACGTCTCTTCAATTTTGTTGATTGAGGAATCAAGAAAGCAGGCTACCTACCTAGACCTTATTCAATGTGATCTAGAATGCCGGTTTCAGCCTTGAACTCTTGAAGTACTGTACCGACGCTAACAACCAGCTAGAGCATCTGGATCACACACAGCACGTCATCGAAAGCCCTCCATCGTCAACTTCACGCAATCCAGCCCTTCTGCGGCTCTGTCAAGGCGACACGGATGGTCCTGGGGTTACGAAACCATTCACACAGGAGCTCTAGCTCAGCCCAAGTTCCCGAACCCGGAGGCTTGCGTCCGCCCGCTAGTGTTCCCACCGAGCGCCGCCAGCATCATTGATTGGTGACACGGCGAGCTGAGTTGGCTGGTAATGACGTATTCTACTTTTGGCATCGTTGATGGGTGGCCTTGGTATATAGACTCTGGGGAGGAACAGGGTGAAGCTGGGATCCCAAGGGGATTTTTCTGGGTGCTTGCATATAATTGTACGACTACCAAGACGGACGATTGCTTTACTACCGACACTGGTTCTTACGCAGATTGGAGCAGGCGAAGCATCTTTTCGCAGGTTGAACTACACCCGCGATGCCTATCTTTGCTAAGAGAGATTCGAGCGAGGATGGCGAGGATGGCAGGCACACGAATGGTGCCAACGGTGCCAATGGTGCAAATGGCGTCGAGCGTGAGGACGGAGAGCACTCAGCGCCAGATGAGCACACGCGACTCCTGCCGAACCGCGTCAACTCTGGCCAAGGCCTGCTTGCCCCCGACGATCCAGCCGTGACACCATACAACCTATGGAGCATCCGAGTCTTGCGATATCTCTCAATCCTCTTCACCCTGATCACTCTGGTCTGGTGGGTCTTGCTGCTCGTGTCTACCTTTGCGACGCCGCCTGGCATTCAGACTCGAGGCAGCGTGTGGTTCGCCTTTGGATACACCACATGGACCCTTGCCAATTTGATCTTCACCCTCCTCTTTTTCGAGGTGCCATCCAAATCTGTCAGGATACTGGCCATCTTCATGTCGGTATGTTATGGACTGCATGGTTTCTACACGCCATTGAACAGATCTAACCCGAAACGCAGGCTATCTTGTTCCTCGACATGGTTCTAATCCTGTCCGTACAAAAGACCCGATACGAAGAGAGGTGGGTCGGTGTCGTCAGCGTCATCTGGGCTCTTCTTACGAGCCTTTGGACCCTTTTGACGGACCGCATGGTGGAATGGGGTAAGGCAGAAGAGGAGGAGCGGCTGACTGGCCGAGCCGAGACACGACGAACTCTGTTCGAATGGTCCGGGGTGATGCTCTCAACCATTGCCTATGCTATCATGTCGGTGGCCGTCTTCCTCATCACCCTCACCATCATTCTCCGGGCACTCGACGCGGGTGTTGCGCCTCCAGGAAAGCTGTACTGGGTTGATAATAACAAATATCGCATCCATGTGTACTGTCATGGGAACAAGACCGACACCAAGGGCAATGACTTGCCTACAGTCCTATTTGAGGGTGGCGAGCGAACCGTCGAGTACGAGTTCTGGGACTTTGCCGACAACGCCCTCAAGAACGGATCCATTTCTCGATACTGCTTCACAGACCGTCCTGGCTACGGCTGGTCAGACAGCGCACCCTCGCCGTCGTCGGCAGGTTTCATAGTCGATACCCTCAGCGAGGCTTTGATCGGCGCAGGAGAGAGAGGCCCATGGGTTCTGGCTAGTGCGGGTATTGGGTCGATTTATTCCCGAGTATTCTCGTCGCGCAACGGAGACCACGTCAAGGGTCTGCTTCTCATAGATCCGCTCCACGAGGACCTTCTGGGCGAGGTGGGATCGCCTGGCTGGGGATTCTTGCTCTGGCTTCGGGGAGTCATCTCGCCGCTTGGTCTCGACCGACTGCCAGGTGCCATCTTCCGAGGACGAACGAGCCGAGATCGAGTATATGGGCGATCTGCTCAACAGGGAGGCAAGTTGATCTTTGCAAAGCTGCAGGAGAGTCTCGTGGCGGGTTCATTCACACGACGTGATGCCCAGACCAGCCGTCAGATCCAAGACAAGGACACGCCGCTGGTGGTGATTAGCTCTGGAGTGCATATCAAGCGAAGTCACACGTGGGAGAAGAAGCAGCGAGACCTGACCGAGCTGACGGACAAGTTGAAGAATTGGGACATTGTCGATGGAGCGCCCCACGAAGTTTGGCGGACTCTTGATGGTCGGGAGAAGATTGAGAAGCGGCTGAAGGAGCTGGTGCATGGCTGAAAGTTGAAACAGAGCCGCGGGAGCATCTCGCACGTGAGTGAGTTTCAAGATCTGGTCAGCTCCTCCCGCAGCAACTTCGGATACACCCGAGATTGTTACCAAAAGGATGTTATTGGCTGGGATTGAGCATCGACGATGCTTATAAGACGGGTACACGAGACGAAATGGACGAGCTCGGCATTCTCAGGGGTTTTGGACAAACCACCCATCAGCAGCAGGGCAGGACAGGACTGGACAGGGCAGGGGGTTAGGTGTCTGCCCGTCTACCTCCCCTCCAAGTACAACGGGGACGGGAAGAGTGTGGGGACCTTGATTTCCCGTTTGTGTGTGTGTGCATGATTTGTTTCTCTTGGCTTTACTGGCGCGCCTTCTAAAATGACGTCGAATGATGGACGGGGTGGATGGTGAGTGGTGAGAGCTGGAGAGAGAAATATTTGTGTGCTATAGGCTTTACTGCTGCGTTATAGCATTGTAATTGTAATTCATGCTGCTGCCGGCGAGGATGAAGCAAGGGCCGTGATTATCCCAGAGCCTGGAAGCCACCACATTCCGGAAGTTTGACTGATTTGGCTGATGAGCCGGAATGTTGTTGTTCTTGTGTAATAAAGACGTGCAATCGTCAATCATTAGCAGCTGCTCATATCCGTCCGTGGCCTAATCCACGAGAGATTGCAGGGGACAAGAGTCAAGAAAGGTTCCAAGTAGACCAAGTCAGCGATGCAACATAAATTGCGACAGGTAAGATGGCACAAAAAAACCACAGCACGCTCCCACTTGTCGACATAAATATTCGCTGTGCTTCAGTGTGCACTCAATGGCCCGTGACATGTTTTATTTTGACTGCTCTCATCCATCTCATGCACCGTCTTTTTAGTAGACACATGCCTTGACCCTCTTGCAGCTTAAACCCCCCCTAGACTCCTGCACACGTGATGAGATCTTCATTGCAATTTCGAGAAGGGCAAGGTTAGGTGCGGTACCAGGGAGACTCTGACGGGGGCTGCTCTGGTTTTTTTTTTCCTCTCTCGCGGCGGACCTCGTCTGAAGGCGGCCGATCCATTGGACGTGTTCCATGTCTGACAGGTCCGAGAGAAATCTGGGGACCGGAACTGACCTCATCAACCCATGATGAATGGTGAGAAACCTGCGAGTGTCAGGTAAGCCGGGGGGGCTCTGCCCAGGGTCTGTCATGGATAACTCTTGTCTTGGGAGCAAGCGCTCGCAGTGCTGCACTGTAGCAGTCGTAGTGCGCCCCCAGCTTTGACCACGGATGGCTGTTGCGGTAGTCTGCGGTCCAGAGGCTCAGGCAGACTTCAGGCTCAGGCTCAAACGCCTCAAGACCCATCCATGCGATGGAGACATTCCCACTGCTGCAGCAATGCCTTGCCTGGGTCCTGTCGGATCGGGTCTCGAAGGGGAATAGGCGGGCTGAGAGGATGACTCTGGGGATCCATCTCAGTGACATTGGATGCCACGATATGCTGACGGGCACCTCAGGAGTCCTAGACAGCTAGGAGGAGCCCTGCCCAGCCTGAGCAAGCAGAGGAGAGGAGAGGGCAGACTCGAAGGCAAAATGGCGGGCTGCCATCCATCCTGATCGGTCCAATCCCATAGGTATTCTTTATTGTGATTGCCTACTAATAATACCCGCCCTGGCAGGCAGTGCTGACGGCGACCTGCACCTGAAGGAAGCGACTTTCGAAACCTCCACCGTTTATTTTTATTTTAGTATCGCTACCTCGACGTGGCTCCCCGTGGCCGGCCTGGAAATTGCAGTATCCAACGCCCCTAACGCCTAAACACGCACAGGGTCCGGCCCGTCAGCAGCAGCAACCTAACCTCCATCCACATCCATTCGCATTGCGTTAGATGGGCCGGCTCTCACCAAGTCAGCTCTTGCAGGAGCCAGGGAAAAAAATTGCGCTATCAAGTTTTGCGTATGCCTTGTCTCTCTTGATACCTTTCTATCTATCGTATCTGCCTTGTTGCCCGGCTTCCATCCATCGTAGAATAATCTATACCTGCCTGGCCGTAGGTGGGACTCCTGCTGCTATCCGATCGCCCAGGAAAGTACCTCTACCTCGACTCCCCTGGGGCCATCTCTGACCTAGCTCCCTGATCTGGCGGCGCAGAACCGCTAGGTAACCCCCCGCCGTTAGGTAGGTACCCAAGCACCTCGAGGTACCTGCCTTGGCCCCTAGAGGTAGGTCTTTGGTGCTAATCCCCTATTGTTGGTAAAGGTACCCTCTAAGCGGGAGTCTCCTCCACCACCACCACGTTCTCCCCCCCATCCATCGTTTCCACGACCCGACTTCAGCTCCCCTACCACCAGGCGCCTCCTGCTACTCCATACCTTACTCTCCCACGACAGGCTTCGACTTTACTCCCACGCTCCTTCATCCACGCCGCCGCAGACGCGCTGCGCCGCGTCTCGTACTGCATCTTCTTCCATTGTCTCTGTTTTTCTTCGTTTCAGCCTCGCTGTTTACATGCTCCAGCCTCGCATGCTACCGGGTCCTTGCTGTCTTGTGCCGCTTCACTTCACTGCCACCGACTTGCTCCTCCCGCCGCCTCCTCCATCACACCAGTCCGAACTGGGTGGCTTATCGTTGGGCCGTCACGCGAACACCAGCCCATACTCGCTCTCATCTCTCCCTCGACCGAGACTATCTTCTACTGCGTACCACATCACCCACCTGCCCTCGCCAATTGGCATCGATACCTTCGTCGTCGCCGCTGCCGCTGCCGCCGCCCACCACTGCTGGCGCTGATGCCGACCGCTGCGAACGCCCGTCGACCTTTGTTGGATATTCGGCGCCGAGGACCCATTCGCAACTGATTAGTTTGGAGTTTGGAGGGGGGACTGAGCATCTCGACAACGTTCCGGATTGCTTCTCATCATGGCGTCGGGATACGACGACGCGATGCTGGGCGAACCTGGTCATGGCGACCAATCCCGCGATCATACCGGCTCCGACGTGCCTCCGCACCCCGATTCAAGCTGGCAGAACGGTGGACACCGGACGAGGACGCCGGACAGCAGCTATCGCCCTAGGCCGCCCGCCTCTGCACCGGGCACTCCTAATCCTCCTCCCCCCGGATGGGCTGAGGATCAGCCGCCCCGCAAAAGTGGTGAGCGGAACAGGTCGCGAGGGCGAGGAGGAAGATCTGCCAGCGGTCAGACGAGGACCTGCCAGGCGTGCGGTGAGCCCTTAACGGGCCAGTTTGTTCGAGCCCTCGAAGGAACCTTTCATCTCGACTGTTTCAAGTGTCAGGTGCGGCGCCCAAGGGACCCCGTATTGTTCTGTGTCTATACTAACCAAGGGACAGGACTGCGGTGAGATAGTAGCATCCAAATTCTTCCCGGCCGACGACGAGAACGGCCAGGGACAGTATCCCCTATGCGAGACGGATTACTTCCGTCGGTTGGGCCTCCTCTGTTACCAGTGCGGGGGCGCCCTGCGTGGCTCATACATCACCGCCCTAGACCGAAAGTACCATGTCGACCATTTTACCTGCTCATTATGTTCGACGATATTCGGCGCCCAGGATAGTTACTACGAGCACGATGGGAATGTTTACTGCCATTATCACTATTCGACACAGTTTGCGCAGCGTTGCAATGGCTGCCAGACAGCCATCCTCAAGCAGTTTGTCGAGATCTTTAGGAACGGCCAGAACCAGCATTGGCACCCCGAGTGCTACATGATTCATAAGTTTTGGAACGTGCGCCTGGCGCAGCCCACAGATTCACCGCCTGCTCTCAAGAGTTCGGATGACGCTGCGGGCAGAGACCTCATCCGCGTGGAGGAGGAGCGCATGGAGGAGAAGGTCTTCCGGATATGGAGTGTGCTCTCGACCTTTGAGGAATCCTCAGCGGCTTGTATATCCGATATGCTCCTCCACGTTAGCAACGGCGCTTACGTCGACGGAGTTTTGGTCGCCAAGCGCTTCATATGGCACGTCGAGATCCTGTTCCAATCGGCGGACCGACTCGACGCGACTATGGTGGGCCTGAATGAGAAAGGTAAAGACAAGACCCTGCATGTGCCCGAGACGATGTGCGCCAGTCTAACTTTGGTCAGGTATGTCTTACGGCCGAGAAGCCAAGCTTTTATGTAAGAAGATTGTGTCTTTCTTCTCCTTGCTGTCAAAGACACAAGACAGCGGTAGCCACAAGCTGGGTGTCACACAGGAACTGCTGTCCCTCGTCACTGGTCTCGCCCACTACCTCAAACTCCTCATCCGGATCTGCCTCCAGGGGGCACTGCGCCTCGAGCGCGAAGCCAGCGCCTCCACCGGTCTGTACCAGTTCCTCGACGACCTGAGCGACCTAGACGCCGTCAAGAACGACAATGGCCAGCTGCAAGTGAACGCGGACGGTTCGCGACTATCATCGCACGACTCGGATCACTGCACCCTCTGCCATAGATCTGTCGAGGACGAGTGTGCCAAGAACGCCGACATGAGGTGGCATCTGACCTGCGTCAAGTGTACAAGGTGTGGGCGTGAGCTCGGCCGTGCCTTGCAGGAAGCCCGGTACAACGCCTTCGACCGCAAGATTTACTGCACAAACTGTGTCGGCCCCAACGCCGACGCGGCCATGAAGTTTGAGCATATTTCCAAGCTGCAGCAATACGTATTCCTCCTCCGGGTTGCTCTGGCTCGCCTGCTGGACATCCTAAGAGCCAATGGCACCCTTCCGCGCTCCGGTGAAGACCCCAACAGTAATGGTTATGGCGCAGCTGGTGGCCATGACAACGATGCAAGGCCGCGTGCAGATTCTCGGTCACGCGGACCAGGTGATAATAAGGACAGTCATCGTGAGTCGTCTTATGAGAACACTCTGAATGATGTACGCAGACTCCGGAGTACGCGATTAGATCGTCACTTGTCTTCTAGTGTACGACAAGCCCGAACATCTCGCGTAATGGATCCCGACGGTCGGGCACCACGGCCCGGCTCAGCTGGAGACGGTGGGCAAGGCCATGGCCCCCAAGGTTCTACCGATCTCATGTTTGGGCAGAACGATGGCATCACCCTCGATGACATTCCGAGGATCGTGGCTGTCGAGCAGTCCCGAGAACAGCAGCAAAGGACTCCGCAGCCCTTCTCTGATCGCTCTCTTGACGCGCCAGGCGGCTCAGGCCATCAGCGAACGCAGTCGGCCGATCGTGATCGAGAATTCCGTGGCGATAATGTCTTCCCCGAGCGAATCGGCCGCAAGTTCTTCTCAGAGCTTTCTGGCCTCGAATACTTCAACGTCCGCCACCTGGCCGTCCTCACCATGCAACCCATGATTGAGCAAGAATTCACGCTAGAGGAGCTTCTAAGCTTCATCGAGTCGCGTAAGCAGGCGACATTCTGGAAGAATCTTGGAAAGGCCTTCAAGAACGACAAGAACAAGAGCGTCAAGAAGAAGGGCGTGTTTGGTGTGCCGCTCGAAATCATCATCGAGAGAGACGGTGCAGAGTCCACAGACGGTGTCGGACCCGGCACTCTTCGCATCCCAGCCGTCATTGACGACATCGTGTCATCGATGCGCAAGATGGATCTCTCAGTTGAGGGTGTGTTCCGAAAGAACGGCAACATCAAGAAGCAGCAGGGTCTGGTCGAGAAGATCAACACCGAAGGCTGCGACGTGGTGAATTTTATGGAACAGCCCGTCATCCAGCTTGCGGCTCTTCTGAAACGGTACCTGCGAGACCTGCCAGACCCCTTGATGACACACAAACTGTACAGGCTATGGATCAGCGCAGCCAAGATCTCAGACGCAGAGAAGAGGAAGCAGTGTCTACACCTGACATGCTGCCTTCTCCCCAAGAGTCACCGAGACAGTCTCGAGATTCTCTTCAGCTTCCTTAAGTGGGCAGGGTCCTTTCACCAGCTGGACGAGGAGGTTGGTTCCAAGATGGATATCAGGAACCTTGCGACAGTTATTGCACCCAACATCCTTACGAACCCATCCAGAGCACCCGCCCTGGATAGCGAGGCCATTTATGTTATTGATGCTGTAGAAATGATGATTACGCATATCGAGGAGATGTGCCAGGTAAGATGCCCCGATCCGGTCGTTCAGCCCAGTGGAGCGGTCTCTGACATTGATATAGGTTCCTGACGAGATCCTTGGCCTCCTCAACGACCCCTACATTTTCAGCAACAGCGGAGAGATCACAACCAAGGAGATTCTCAAGCGGTTCCAAGATCGACGGGGCCAGATCTCGATCACTGATGTCAACGAGGTCTACAACCGTCAAGACAACTCTACACGACCACCAGCCCGGCGAGTAGAGACGGATCCAGCCCTGTGGCAGGGCGAAGCCAGTGTTCGCCCCATGCAAGACCCTCCTATGCCCTACGCCAACAACGGCCCCGGCACGCCTCCGACACGCTGGAGGGGTCGAAACGATCTAGCCAATCCTTCACCGTACGGTGCCAACCAGTTCAATCAGTCGGACAGCCAGCTCGATAGCGCCGAGCACAGCAGGCGACGGGAATGGCGCAACTCGGGCCTCGCCCGGCAAGGCAGCGGGCTTGGTGTGTCGGGCAACTCATGATACTTTCCAACGATATCCTTCACCTTCTGGGCCAGGCAATGCCCAATCCTAAGCTTCATTTCGTTTCCCTACCTTACTAAATTCAGGAGGCATGATTTGGGAGTAGAGTCATTTGCATAGTCGACGGCGTTCCTCTTCGCTTCCCCCCTCCGCCTGTTATTATCAATCACACCCCCTTGAAAAGGGAAAAAGCAGATCGCCAACTAGCCCTTAACCCTGTTCCCGCACGACACGATGGACCTGGTAGTTTCTCGACCTTCGTCTCCCCACAGGACGGAGATGCTTAACTCCCTGTCTTGTTCACTTCGCACCTACTACTCTATGCCGTTCCCTTCTTCCTTCTATCACCAAGGTGGCATGAGAGAGCTTGGTTCTTTTTTTGCCCTTCTTCGATTCTCGACTAAGTTCTTATTCTTTTTTGGGGGGGCCCGGAGGTTGAAGCCTTTTTCACGAAACCAAAAAAAGGGTCAAAAGGGGGTGTTGTCATCTTTTTTTTTTTCTTCTTGTCTTCTTTCTTCTATACCTGCGTTGGATGGAGTAACCATGTGAACGGGTTGATTCCCTGGCGAGACACGGAAGCAGAGCGATGAGGGTGCACAGAACATTCCTCTCGCGGGTGCGCGGATGATGGGTCAGATGTGAGGATGCAACATGTTGGCTTCATTCTGGGATCAGAAGGGGTTTTTGGTCACGGATGGAACATGGCATGGATGGATGGACGGATGACAGAGATATAGGAACAATAGAACCTGTTCCGATTGGGTATTCACGACTTGATAATCGAGTACCTGTTGGTGCCTTTGCGCTTATTACCGCATGGTTGTTTATGATGCTTTGTGAAATTGATGTGTGCGTCAAAATTGAAGCATCTCTGTTGTATTAAACATCGGCCTGTGTGTGTGGATATAAGAGCCAGATATGTACACTCATGGCTGGATATAGATTTTTTATTCCCTCGATCCCTTTTCATTAGAGCCCTCCTCTTACTCATTTGCTCGTTCCAAGCTTGGAACTGGTCATCAATCATGCCTTGGCAGCAGCAGCTTGCTGTCTGTCCTGCTCAGCGAACCACTCCACGCCGCGGTTGATGCCCTCCTGCAACGTCCACAGGGGCTTGTAGCGTAGGACACGCTTGGCCTTGGTGATGTTGTAGTAGCGGGTCATGGAGCTCATGATGATGGCCTTGCGGGTGAGAGTCGGGGTCTTGCCAAGGATGGTGCCAAACACCTCGCTGATGAAGCCAAGGCCGATGCCCAACTCGCGTGGCAGGGTCCAGGTACCCTCCTTTCCCTTGTTGTAGCCGGCAGTGTGCCAGATGGCGCGGGCAAAGTCCCAGAAGTAGACAGGCTCGTCATTTGTAATGAAGAAGGCCTCGCCGTCGACGCGTTCGTGGTCGAGGGGCACAGTGGGGGAGGCGGCAGTGACGAGGAGGAGCTGGGCGGCGAGGAGGTGGGAGTGAGCGACGTTGCCGACGTAGGTGAAGTCGAAGAGGTTGTCGTTGTTGCCGACCTGGACGTTCTGCTTGCCGCGCTTGTAGACGTTGAGGATACCGGCGAGGGTCTGGACGTCGCCCTCACCAAAGATACCGGCGGGGCGGATGGCGCAAGTGAGGAGCTTGGAGTCATCCTTGCGATTCGCCTTGAGGACGAGCTCTTCGGCAGCAGCCTATAGCGGGTATCATGTTAGTCAGGTTCCTGACGGGCAGACAAGACGCGACGGCGAACCTTGGTCTCGGAGTAGTACTCGGTCTGCTGATCTCCACGGATCAATGGCCACCGCTCATCTGCGTTGAGCAGATCAGTGACATTGTCGCTGATGACACTAGCAGAGCTGGTGTAGACAAGAGCCTTGACACCGGCCTTCTCACAGGCATCAACCACAGATTGTGTTCCGTCGACATTGACCTTTTTGAAGATGTCGTTGCCGATCTTGGGGTTGTTGGCGACGGGGGACGCCGTGTGGATGACGACGTCGGGCTTGAGCTCCTCAATCAGAGACAGCAGGCGCTCGGGGTCGGTGATGTCGCACTCGCGGTACTCGGCGGCGGGATTGCGGTTGCGCTCGCACCGCAGGTCGACGCCGAAGACGGCGGTGGTGGTCCACGACTCGATGGCCTGGTTGACGATGTGGTGTCCGAGGAAGCCGTTGCCGCCGATGACGACGACGCGGCCGAGGGGGCCTCTAGACTTGGACTCTGTGGATTCCGACATGGCTGAGATTAGGCGGAGGAAGACGTGGGAGGGGGAATTGGAGAGGGACGAGGAATCGAGCCAAGTGTCTCGGAGGAGAGCGAGAGCACTTGATGGGATGGATCCTGGGGTAGCATCCGTCGTCGATAGTGGATACGTACCTTTTTTGGTGGTTGAGCAGGGGTCCTTGTGTGGCTGATTGAGTGACCTTAGGCTAATGACACTGACCATTAGGCTGTTGTGTGGCTTGACCTATAGCGGACCTGGCACCCGTCAACCCACTGGAGATGGAAGGTGCCAGGTGGGTGCTCTTGACTTGCATGGCTTGAATCTTCAGCGGCGTCTACTACTTCAGACCGTGAATCTCGTGCGTCACGAGACCTCACTCCTCCACCATTCATCAATCACCTTCTCCATGTTTGCCTAGGGATTATAGACCTCAGGCTCTTCTCTAGTCTCTCAGGACTTGGGTCATTTGTTACCTGCTGCCCTTCTATATTCTTACACTCTCATGAATGGCGACTGGCTCGTGCTTGTCTTGGAACGACGTGGATAACAACATATAACTTGCAACCCACCTGAACCACGTCTCTTCTTCTTTCTTCTTCTTTTTCCAGGATCGCGCATTCATCGCCATGCTTTTCTGCCTCCAGAACTCGAATCATGACCAGCAGCAGCAACGCGGAAGACACCGAGATCCTCGTTCACATCACCGCACCCAGCCGCCCAGCCGATGATGTCGTCTACCGCCAGCTCGCATGGGCATATCTCGCCTTTGAGCCCCAAACGCACACGACGCTCCCGCTGACGGAGTCATGGGTGAATGCGCAAGCGCGCGTCACACAGCAGGAGCAGGCTCGCGCTCATGCAGTGCCGTCCCCCAGCCAGGGCATGGCTGCTGCATCGTTTGGGCAATCCTTTGAGATCGGCTCCCAGGATCTGAGCTTTGAAGGTGCTTTAGATAATCGCTCATCACCGTGTATACGGTACGCGGCGCCAGCTGAAAAAGGGGTCCTCATGTCGTCTCAGGAGACTGGAGGTGGTTCTCTCAAGTCTTGGTACGCACCGCCCAGCCAGATTAGTGACTCGTACCCCATGCCAGATGCCGGGCTGCTGGGCGTTTCGCCTTCTCGTGTGCTACAGCGTTATATCGGCCAGGCCGGGTCGCCACAGGCTTCTCTGACGCCTTCATCTCCGGCTACTCGGAAGAGGCTCCCTCTTCCGTCATACTCAGACAAAGTTGACGTGCCGTCCTCATTGCCGATTCCTTCACAAGAAGAGTCGTTACCACTGGAACAGCCCAGATTTACAAAGCGCAATACCATAATTCCAAGGACGCCGCAAGTGCCAAAGGTGGTTGAGGCGTCAGGGGCTTCAGATAACACTGAGAATGCAGTTCTTGGGAATTTGGGCCCTGATATCACCCACATATCAAGCAGCATAGTCAGCTCTCGGTCACCAGTTGCATCACCCCGTGCTGGCTCAGAACCTCCGCCGGCCAAACGTCCCAGGGTGAACCACCCACAGCATGGTGATCTGGTTCGAAGCTCAAGCGACACCGTGCCTACGCTGCTAGCCAGGGGTTCGCAGGCGGAACAGCTCAGCAACAGTCTCGAGATACGGCCGCCCTCTCCACCAGTTGGGGTAGATGATGTAGACCCTTCCGATCTGATCTCGGAGAAGCTCGCCAAACTAGCCCGGGATTTGTCGTCTCGATATCGTCCAGACCCCAAACGGGCTGTAGACCCCTTCGAACGGGGCTACTGGCTTCTTGACTGCACGGACTGGAGTGCTGAGATCCGTTTCGAGACATGGGGCTTCTTGAGCAATTACCTGCGAAGTGGCCTAGCAGGCTGGGGTACATGGTGCCGCCGAGACAAGAGTCACGACTGGATTCGCCTGTACTGTTGGGGGCACGTTGCGAAGCAGACATATCTTCTCCTATACCTGGCTAGTGGGAGGCAGCTCAAGACAACGGGGGCGAGCTGGTATGGCGCAGACGGGCAGTTAGCCATTGAGGTTCCACCGTACGAGAAGTAGGCCTGATTATGAAACCTGCGGTGGTGAACTGAGGGTTTTCAGAATGGCCATGCCTGGGAGACATAATACGGCTTATTGGGTCTGGGAATGCTTTCAACATGACAAGCGAGGCGTTGGTTGGCTTTGGGCTATATCACGATTATCGGTACACGGGGAACGGTGGGTTGGATTGACGATGATGAGACGATAGCACGAGGCAATGTTTGAATGAATGAACCACACACTATTGATATTGTGTTTTTTTATGTTATCATGAGCATCACCACGCGTGTCAGAACCTTCTTGCGTAAAAACCAGCCAGCATCCGCACCGTACACATAATTTCATACAGTCGCGCATACAAAATAGAAATCCCTTCCCCTTTATCCGGTGAACCCAGAGCCCTCCAATTCCGTTACCTATTGTAGCCTCGGTGAAAATAAAGACATTGTACACACTCTCTTTCTTCAATTGGGTGACAATCCCGTCTATTTCTTGCCCTTGGGATCCCCCTCGGCCTTGATGGCATCGATGCGCACCTGGAGGACCTCCATATCAGCTTCATACTTGGCCGAAGCTTGGGCGGTCTGCTCCTCGTAGACAGCCTTCTCGGAGGGGCTCAAGGCCTTCCAGGCCTGGCTGATGTTCTTGGAACCCTCTATGGCGTCGCTACCTCCGAGACGCGGCCAGCTCTGGACAGTGAAGTTGGTGTAGGAGCTCAGGGGCCTCTTGGGCAGGCGCTCGTCCTCCAAGGCTCTGTAGTTCTTCTCCGTGAGCCTATTGAGGCGGCGACGGGCCTGGTTGGCGATGTGGATACGCGCCGGCTCGTAAGTCTTAATCCAAGCCTTGAAATTGGCGGCGTTCTTCTCACGGTTGGCCGCAGCTCTGTTCTCAAGGGCCTGGAGGAATTCACATGTTAGCTTGCAGTCGGATACTATGGGGGGCAGTCGAGAGCGCGTACGTTGAGCTCGGAAGCAGAGAGACTCTGGAACTTGGTGGCAAGGCCAGCCATTTGAGGACCAAGGCCGCCAGTGCCCTTCAGCACGTCCTTGTTGTCAGCGACGAACTGGGACCATTTGGAGATGGGCAGCACGGCGGGCGTGTCCCTGAGAGCCCATTTCTTGAGCTCACGGATCTCGGCCTTCTTCTTCTCCTCGGGGTCGAGTTCCTTCTTGGGTCTCCCAACGGGATTCTTGGCTACAGGCTTGGGCTTCTGGGTCTTCGCGACGGGCTTCTTCTTGGCGGCGGGCTTCTTGGCCGGAGCCTTGGACTTCTTCTTGGTCGCGACGGGCAGCTGCGCGGGAGCAAAGACGGAGAAGGCTCGGATGGGGAGCGCAGAGGCTGCCGGGGCCTGGCGGAGGATCAATTGGGCGGCGGCCGCGGGGTGGGCAGATGGTGCTTGGATGCGGCGGGCAGCGGCCCTACCGACGGCGGTGAGCATTTTCGTCTAAAGAGAGACTGAGAGGCTTGTTGAAAAACGAAATCTGGTATCGCAGGAAGGCGACGACGCGATTGGAGGCTACAATTTGGTGTCGCGTGCCGAGGAAGCAATTTGAAAAGGTCAAGATGGGGCTGAAGAGGATGAGATGGTGTTGACGTTTTGGCTGGGCTCATTCCCCTTCTACAATGCCCGGAAAGCTGCAAGGGCATAAAAGCTCCATGGGTATCATGTACTTGGACTGCCCCGCTCACACGGGCGACATCGCCTTGTACCATTTACCTGGCGGAGCTGCAGCTCGACCAGCTTTCCCCGCCGAGCCAATCACTGTGGCTTATGTAACCCCCCGCCCCCATTTGCGCCTACCTACCTCATCCGCTGCTTCGTTGCAGGCTGCCGTAGGACGCGACAGTTAGTTAAGGTCAACCCAGCAAGTACCGACCTACCTAGCAACTTCCCATCATCACCAACGACATCAGACTTTGCTATCGGAACAATATCTGTCGCAAGCCATATCATTCAATTTCTTCATTCTAGCTTCCTCTTCGACGACCACTCAACCCTCTCTTCCTTCTCCATCCTCAACCACAGAAACCATGGATCACCGTCCGCAAGCTTGGGGTCGTGTATGTCTCTCCACGCCTGCACCTCTCCTCTAAGCCATGAGCTAACAACTCTCCAGCCCAGAGATGATGTCTATGGTGCTTACGATGCCTCCTACATGGGCGAGAACGGCCCCAAGCAAAACACCCAGCAGCCCATCGTCACAGGTACCTCTGTCATCGCCGTCAAGTTCAAGGACGGTGTCGTCATGGCTGCCGACAACCTAGGTTCGCCATTGCTCCCCCTCCATCGACATTCGCGGCTAACCATTCTTCCACAGCCTCGTACGGCTCCCTTGCCCGCTTCACCGACGTCAAGCGACTCCGCTCCTTCGCCGACTCGTCGGTCGTAGGCTTCAGTGGTGACATCTCCGACATGCAGTACCTCGACCGCCATCTCATCGAACTCTCCCTTGATGAGGCCTACACCTCCCCCGATGCCCCTCGCCTCAACGCCGCCAACCTCCACCGCTACCTCGCCAAGCTTCTCTACCGTCGCCGCTCCAAGTTCGACCCTCTGTGGAACCACCTCCTCGTGGCCGGCCTCGACGACGACGACAAGCCCTTCCTCGCCGCTGCCGACCTTCTCGGCAGCACCTACAGCTCCCCCAGCTTGGCCACCGGCTTTGGCGCAATGCTCGCCCAGCCCATCATGCGCCGCCACGTCCCCGACGAGGAGGCAGCTCAGAATCTGGACAAGGAGGGGGCTGTCAACATTATCAAGGAGTGTATGAAGGTGCTATTTTACCGAGACGCCCGCAGTCTGGACTCATACTCCTTGGCCATCGTCACCAAGGATGGTGTCGAGATTACCAACGACTTGAAGCTCGAGGCCCAAAGCTGGGCATTCGCCGAACGGATTAGAGGATACGGTACACAAACCGTCTAAACCAAGGGAATAGATGGACGAGTGGCGCAGGAGTTGATCTGTGGCGCAGGCATAGTCACAGTTGTAATACAATCAAGACACGTATAGAGAGCTTCGTCTGGTGCCTTTGTAGTTCATGTGCACATGTCTTCCTTTCCTTGCGTGGAGCCATGCCAAGCTGATTCTGACCTAATCTAAGCGCGTGTTGGGTAAATCTCATGAAGGTGTTGGAGTAAAAAGTATGAAGAAATAAACATAAGTACATAATCCTTTGTACGAAGATCTTGAGGTAGGAAGATGAATTCAGATAATCCTTTTATGATCTTAAAGTATCTTTAGCGGGAAGATTGTATGGTTAATTTATTCAAGATCCGGTTAGACGATCTTTACTGGGAGCAACTACATACACGGGAGTCAAGGTCCTCAACGAAAGCCACACATCACAGAAACTTATGCCTTGATCTTCATTCTCAATATCTTCATGATTACGTTGCCTACAGCTAGCTTATCATAAACCAGGTCGACTGCCTGTCGTCTTTACCCATCTAACATGACCAGCCGGATCCCTGGCCTTCCTCCCATTTTCTCCATTCATTGTGTCAAACAAGTATCTCATGCAACCAAGCAAGGCAGGCAAAATGAGACTTGATTATCCATGTCAACGCAAGCCCAGTTTTGTCCGGAAACCAACTCCAAATGTTATCATAAACCTCGTGCGCACCAGCGCGACGAACTAGGTACCCAAGCAGTCGCGCGGCACTGCTTTATACCACCCATCAAAACCAATCAACTGACGGCAAGCACCTTACTCGACAGTGACCGACTTGGCCAGGTTGCGAGGGAAGTCGACGTTGAGACCCTCGAGCACGGCCAGCCAGTAGGCGATGAGCTGCAGGGGAATGACGTTGAGGAGACCCTGGAGGACATCAACAGTCTTGGGGATCTCGATCTTCTCGGCCTCGGAGGCCTTGAACTCCTCGTCATCGGGGTTGCAGATGACAATGGGCTTGCCACCACGAGCAATGACCTGCTGGTAGGCGTTGAGCGACTTCTTGAAGAGGTCGTCGCGGGTAAGGATCATGATGATGGGGAGGTTCTCGTCAACCAGAGCCAGCACACCGTGCTTCAGCTCACCAGACATGACGGCCTCGCAGTGGAGGTACGAGATTTCCTTGATCTTCAGGGCACCCTCAAGAGCAGTGGAGAACTGGCTGCCACGGCCGAGAAGAAGAAGAGACTTCTGGTCCTTGAAGGTCTTCTCACACAGAGCCTTGATGGAGGAGTCAAGCTCGAGGATCGACTTGATCTGACCCGAGACGTTGGCAAGACCCTCCATGATCTCCTCGCGACGGGCCTTCTTGGACGCACGGTCCTCACTAAGAGACAGAGCGAACATGACCATGGCGATGAACTGAGATGTGTAGGCCTTGGTGGAAGCAACACCGATCTCAGGGCCGGCGTTGACGTGGACACCACAGTGGGTGAGAAGAGAGATGGAGGAACCGACGACGTTGACGATACCGACGGTCAGGGCACCACGCTCCAAGCAGTAGCGGAGGGCCATGAGGGAGTCAGCAGTCTCACCAGACTGCGAGACGAAAACGCAGGTGTCGTCACGGAAGACGGGGGCCTGTCGATCAAGGAAATCCGAAGCCAGCTCAACGGCGATGGGGATCTCAGCAAGCTCCTCAAAGATACCTCGGACAGCCATGCAAGAGTGGTAGCTGGTACCGCAAGCAATGAAAATAATGCGGCGGCATCGGCGGATGGTAGAGATGTAAGAGCGAAGACCACCAAGGGTGACGGTCTTGTTGGCGATGTCGAGGCGACCACGCATAGTGTTGACCACCGACTCGGGCTGCTCGAAAATCTCCTTCTGCATGAAGTGGTCGAACTTGCCCTTCATGATCTCCTGAAGCTCGAGCTCCAGGGTCTGGATGGTTCGGACGTTGGAGCTACCGTCGGCCTTCTTGAGACGGTGAATGTTGAGAGAGCCCTCGTGAATGTGGGCAATATCGTCATCCTCAAGGTACATAACCTTCTTGGTGTGCTCGACGATGGCCGAGGGGTCGGAGGAGAGGAAGAACTCAGTGGGCATGGGCATGCCATCGTCGGTCATGAAGGCACGAGACTGAGATCGGTGCAGAAGAGACTTGTCAGCGGCGCCAAGGCCGGCATCGGGGACAAGAAGATCGTTCTTCTTGATGGCGACGTTCTGGGCGGCAGCCTCAGCGGGGAGGGCAGCGTTCTCATCAGAGTACTCGACATCGACAAAATCGACCTTCATGCGGCGCTGTGTCTTGACACCGATGACAAGGGGAGAACCCTTGCGGGCGGCAATGACCTCATGGGGGTAGTGGACGGACTTGATGAGAAGACCGTAAGCACCCTCGAGCTCCTGGATGACAGCCTTGGCCAGATCGGTGAAGCCGATCTGGGGGTGCTGGTCGTGGATGTACTTGGTGAGCTTGGCAATGCACTCGGTGTCGGTGTCAGTCTCGAACTTGAAGCCCTTGGCCGAGAGGAGGGTCTTCAGCTCCTTGTAGTTGGTGATGATACCGTTGTGGACGACGGTAAACTCCCAGTTAGGGTCGGATCTACACTCAGGGGAAACAGGTCAGAACACGATGTTCCAAGACGTACCCAATCCAGCGCCAGTTCCAAGTTTCAAAAAATGGGAACAAACAGCGCGTCTGAATCAGGACAAGATTTGCAGGCTAAAAACGTACCGGTGAGGGTGGCAGTTGGTGGTGGAGGGAGGACCGTGGGTGGCCCATCGGGTGTGGGCAATACCGGCGTGTGAATCAAAGATCTTCTCGAGGTCGAGATCCGACTCATCGATGAGCTTCTTGAGCTTAGCAACCTTGCCAACCTCCTTGAAGGCCAAGACCTCCTTCTTCTTGTCACCATCGATGGCTAGACCGGCCGAGTCATATCCTCGATACTCAAGACGGGACAGCCCTGTCAGACAAGTTATGTCAGCAAGCAATACGAAGCTGGTGTCGTCTCACCATTGAATGGCGGGGCGAAGCATGGCTGATGAAGGGGTGGCCGAGGGGGCGTTTGACGTTGTGAAGAGGGGCAGCTGAGGAGGGGAAGGGGGGCAACATGGGAGCACTGACCGTTAACCAGAGTGTCGAGGATGAACTTGCGGTCCTTTTCCACCAGGTAGTTGATGTATCCAAAAATGCCACTGCGAGTCGAGTGCAATTAGCCATCATGTCCTTGTCAATTGGGCCCTTCCATTGACCGCCAGCTCCATCTCTACCCTTCGCCCATGGCCATCATGACCATTCCCCCCGTCTCTTGTTGCATCTCTCGGAGGCAAGAGTCGGTGGAAACGCAGTAGGCGGCGGGCGGCGGCGGAGAGGGGGAGGATAGAGCTAGGCGGCAACAAAAGCGGTGACGGGGAAGCTCCCTTACCACATCTTGACTGAGCTCTGTGCGGGAGGAAGACGTTCGCAATGGGGTTCGGGATGAAAGGGCGGTCGGTGTGGAGAGCGAAGCGCAGAGCAGAGCGGGAGAACAGGCGGATCAGTTGAAAGGGGGTATCACGAAGCAGAATGTATGGTATGAGAGGAGAGAGGAGAGGAGAGGAGAGGAGAAGAAGGGAAAGCTGACGGGGGAGAGCTTGTTGTATATGTAGTCGTTTGGAGGTCGGGACTGAGAATGGCGGGCAGAGCGGTAGAGGTAGGTACTGTACAGTAGCAGCAGCAGCAGCAGCAGTAGCGGTATCCATGAGAGGCTTGGCCCCAGCTTCCCAATGTGGAGTATTCATGGCGAGGTAGGTACGGCCCTGGTAGCCTCCACTGGCCCTGTTGCTTCCAGTTGCCTCCAATGGAAGTGCCTGCACCTCAGCAACGAAACATGTCCTCCCCTCCCTCTCTCACCCTTCGGACTCTAGCTTCTAGCCCGCCTCAGAACCCGAGGAGCAGGCTTCTGCGTCGCTCACCTCTAGCAGGTGGGCAGAGTGGGGTTGCGGATGACAGAGGGGAGGGGAGTGGAGGGGTGTGTGCTTGACAGGGGCTGCAGAAGGCTTGCCAGCCCTTTCTAGGGGCGAGAAAGAGAGGGATTCTTCGATTGTTGATTTGTTTGTTCAAGCCGACTAACAACAAAGGGAGTTGACCGGTCCCCGACCAGTAGGTTCCAAACGTTTCCTATTTTCCTGACTACTGATGATTGAACGCTGACAAGTCAAGCATACCGGAAAGAGAGACCTAGAGCCGTCTTTGGCCATAGTGATAACCGTCTGTGGGGGGTGTGGCCCCCCCCTCTCAAGCCGGGCGGCTCACCAGTTTGAGATGGCTCAGGGATATTCCGCCATCGGGTGTTTTGAGTTGAGTCGACTCTATGCTGCTACTACCAACAAATCACTCGGCCATTGGCCGTTGTTGTCCTCGTTGCACTGCATCTCATCAGAGCACAAGAATGCCCCCAGTGTTATCGTTGTCGTGGCTATCCCGTGTCGTCGAAGGGCGAGCCAGAACGTGATGGAAGCCAAGGTCAGCCATCGTTCATGGTTGCATAAGGGTCCAGATGGGGCTCTTGCTCTATCTTGGCCACCACTCTATTACTTACCTCTTACACTCAAGTAGGTAATCGCAAAGGACCACCAACCACGACCAGCATGTTTCCATTCCACGTTTCTAAGAATACCACTTCGGGTCTTGCCTCGTCGACGCTAGCTCCATCATGGCCCGGTGGGCGGTGCCAGGCCGAGACAGCTCTAGCTTTGCATCATGAAAGCTTTCGTCACGGCAACGCACCTCGCCGAGCCGCCCACACGGTAGCCCGTCATGGGAAACCCAATTTGCCCATTGGTTCTGCTGTAGGCCTTTCGAAAGCTTGATGGTGCGAAATCATGCCTACAACTCACTTGCTAGATGTTTGCTCCAGGGTCCATGGGGGCAAAGAAACATCAGTCGAGACCAATTGTTTACCGACACAGTCGCCTCAAGCTTTGTCTCAATACCACCCTACCAATGCCTGCCCGCATGCAATCTATCACCTATCATCGTCAACAACAGCCAGATGCATCATCACCACCACCACATCACCAGACGCACGGGGTCCCCGAGCCCTTGTCCCGCCGCTACGGCAGAGCCTCCGTCAGGCACGCACCGGAAACTTGCATCTCGCTTCTCCAGGACGTCTCTCCACCAAGAAACCGGATCTCAGCAACCATCACGAACCAAAGATCTTCTCCTCCATACGAGCACTCAACCGCCCGTGTTCCTTATCACTACAGGAATAGCATCCGCCAAAATGAAGCATGCATCTTGTGGCGAAGCTCGCCCCTTGACCTGAACCGGTATTTGTGTCGCCCGATCCTGCCCGGCTTGGACACACAAACGTCGTCATCCTCGTTCGTATTTCTCCAGGCTCGGACCTCTTAGCACCACCAGTGTCCCACTCTCTTCTCTCGGCACTGGCAGATCCCCTGCGTTGACCAAGACGCAGGCCCCTGACCCTCGCCCCCGAGACAAAAACGTCACCCAGAGAGAGAGAGAGAAAACAAGATCCCCAGGGGCAGCCACCAAAACCGTCCTCTGGGGCGGTGGACATGGCGCCAGATCGTCCCCAGGTCGTGGGTCTCTGTTCTTCTCACAGCCTCAATCGCCGCCTCCGGGCTCCCCTACAAATGAGAAGCCTCCAAGAATAGCACTCCTAGCGCCAGTTCCGCTCGGCGTTTCCTCCCCTTCTTCTCAAGCAAGCCAAGCGCAAGCGCGGGCGGCGTTGGCGATGGGGATGCAGATGCGGTTCTTCTTCTCTATCTGGTCCTAGCCAACATTCCTCGGAAGAATTTTGCTTTTCTCTACCGGATTCTAGACCTTGTCTTTCTAATACCGTTGATGCTATTGTTGGCTCAATTGTCTCGCCTTGTGGTGTCACCATCAGACGTCATACTATTTGGTCTGTCCTTGACGTTGGTTTAGATTGCACGCTCCTCACAAAGAAACAACTGGGAGGAAGAGAGCCATCCACCATTTATCAGCCGCCAGCAGCGGGCCGTCAACCAGCCATCCAGCTCTCTGACATCAGCCACGTTGCCTGAAGGGGTGGTGTGAGTCCCCGCTGAGCTGACTCCCGTCATCAAGTAAATGATCAAGTGGGTGTCAGCCCCAGCCAAGAACAGGTCCCCGCGCGTTGCTGCGGATGTTGCTTGTTTAGGAGTTGGAGGCTGCAGAACCTAAACAAACTCCAAACACCAGAGCTGATAACTAATGATACAGCTCGCTACCAAGATGCCTCTTTCACTATAACCCTGGGCCAGCCTCAGACTGCCCAACTCACAAAAACAACGCTGTCAGCACTGAGCAGATTTAGTCAAGCTTGACACAGACCGTTCGCAGGCGTGGCTTGACCCTTAGCCGGTGCCAAAGATGCTCAGCCCTAAGCTAAAGACAGCCATCAACATTCCTCGTCTGGTGTTCTAGACGGGTCCTGCTGCGCGCCCTGTTCTCCCGTCAATCTCATGGCGCTCAGCAGTAAACCGCGTTCAGCACCATCGGCCGGCGTGAGCTGACTGGGGGCGGAAATCTCGCATGCGAGAATTCAGCCTTGTGAACTCGAGTGGGGATACACCGTTGCTCGCTGACAGGACGAAACGTCCGGATGCTTGGCCGCTTACACGGACATGGATCTCGGGCATCTGACGCTACCCATGTCCTATCACATCACATCGCCGACCATCATCGTTTATCCAACGGTTGTTCTTCCGAGACGCCATGTGCATTCCTGCTTCTAGGGCTGAGCCAATCTATAGCCGCCGGCCCTGACTCTATTGTACAGTCCAGCAAGTCCAGTCTTGGTGGATTGATTACCCAGCGACCCTGTATCCTTCAACCTCCTTCATCCGTGAGGTCCCTACCCGCCGTAGTATCACATTCATCTTGGCGTACCACACTCCCTTCCTTGCTTACAGCTTCTGATACTCGAGCTTGCCTTCGAGCTTCTTGGCCTCGGCCACCTTGCGAACCGCCTTGTTGAAGTCATCTTGGTTGATGGATTCTCGGTAATCCTTGATGGCAAACAGGCCACTGTTCTGCGTGTCAGCAATTCGGTTCCAACGTGGTTTCATATGAGCTCTTGGTTGGAGAGGAGGGAGTGCTTACGCTTCGGTAACCACATTTCGCAAGTCAGCACCGTTCAGTCCGTCACTCATCTTGACCACGCTCTCAAAGTCAATGTCACCATCAACCACAACGCTTTGCGAGTGAATCTTGAGAATCTCGAGTCGTCCGACCTCGTTGGGCAGGGGGATCTCAATCTTTCGGTCCAGACGACCAGCACGGAGCAGGGCAGGGTCCAGCGTGTCGGGTCTGTTGGTGGCCATGATGATCTTGGTCTTGCCCAGGTAGTCGAAACCGTCAAGCTGGTTGAGCAGCTCCATAAGTGTTCGCTGGATTTCTCGATCGGCACTCGTACCCTCGGAGAATCGTCGTCCACCGATGGCGTCAATCTCGTCCATGAAGATGATGCAAGGCTCGTGCTCCTTGGCGTATCCGAACATCTCGCGGATGAGTCGCGCCGACTCACCAATGTACTTGTCGACAATGGCAGAGGAAACGACTGGTCCATTGTTAGTTCAAGGTGCGCAACACGAGATTTGGTTGTAGAAGGCATACCTTTCAGGAAGTTTGTCTCCAGACTGCTGGCGACCGCTCGCGCCAGAAGAGTCTTGCCTGTTCCCGGAGGTCCATAGAGCAAGACACCCTTAGGAGGTTTGATGCCTACTCGCAAGAACAACTCGGGGTTCTTGAGGGGAAGCTCAATAACTTCTCGCAGCTCTCTGATCTGATCGTTCAGTCCACCGATACCGGCAAAGCTCACTTGGCCGGGGTCCTCCAATGACATGTTGTACACCAGGGGATCGACCTCGCGGGGAAGCATTCGCATGATCGTGAGTGTCGTCATATCGAGGGCAACACGGGTACCTTGCTTCAGCTTCACCTTGTCGACCTTTGATCTGCAGCCAACGACATATCGTGGTCCGGAGGAGGCCTTGACGATGACTGCATAAGTAACGATTAGCTTTCATCTCCCTCGTTGTTCGCCTCTTCGTCTCACATCGTTCATCGTCAAGCTGTTTTAGGACCTCGCCAATAATCTGTCCCACGCTCTGTAGTGCCTTGATGTTGTCCTCGGTCCGGTCAAACTCCCTCTGCATGTCCTTGATCTCCAGACGTAGGCTCTTGAGCTTGGCCTCCCACTCTCGAGACTCGAGCAGCCTCGCTCGGTACGAGTTGAGGGCGGCTTGGCGCTCTTCCTCTGCGGTCATGGTCGCAAACGTAAATCTGACGGTTTAAATGTTGATAACTTTCGGGTACGGCTGAGGGGACTCGCGAGTCGGGTATTGGGAGGTTAGTTGCTTGGTGAATGGGGAGGTGTTGTGTTTGGCTGGCCAAGGTGGTTGCTCATGGCAGATGGAGAGCTTACCTCACCAGCTGGAGCCTTCCGCTAACCCCTGCAGGCCAACCGCGTAGCTTTGGCCGGCAGAATCTCGGAATTTTGACCGTGCTTTTGGGCAGATCTTATCGTGAAGTTGCCTACCCTGTAGAATCACCATCGCATTCGGGGACATCCAAGGAATGGTTTAGTTGCCCATTCCTATCGTTTGATACACAGGTTGGAGTGGCGATTTATTCTCAAATCCTAGGCTCATGGTGTTGGGCTTGAGCTGGGAAGGGTGGGAATACAAAGTTCTAGGACATCTTCGATAGGTATTTGTGATTAAGCATCTATATAACCCTTGTTTAAAGTATATGGTGGAGGACCACACTTAAGATACTATGGAACCATTGTACATGCTATACAAGATCTCCAACTTAAAACACTCCCCATCCTGTTGTCATAGAGCGTGACATCTCCAAGGTGGCAGCTCGCCATACTAGCCCAATTAAGCAGTCGAGCGAGATCGTGCTTCGAGGACCCAACTCCATGACATGGAGAATAATAATTGGTGGCCTCGGCGACAAGTCCAGGCATCACCAGACTTTGCAGTCTGGGGTCCTGGCAGACAGCGGCGTGCTCTAGGTCGCATGTTCGTTTCCAAGCGCATCTGGGTTGGCTGCTCGAGACGGAGGTGAGCTATCGTCAGTGTATTGATCCGCACCGAGGAAGCTCCAAGAAGTTACCTCCTGGACGAGGATTGCGTCCAAGAGGCTCGAGGATTTTTTCCAAGGTCCATCGTCTAATGTCGAAATAGACGGCATGCTCCATCACTCCTTGTCGCCGCCCTCACCCTCAGCAGCTGCGGCATCTGAGGCTGTCTTTGGCTCCCCCTCAGCATCGAAACCGAGGGCATCCAACTCCCGGATCAACTCATTGATCTTGATGACCTTGGCGATTTGCTCGGGTAGCAAAGCCTCTCCGCCCTCCTTCTTATTCCTGAGCTCCTTGGCCTGCTTCAGCTTCTTCTTAAGATTGCGTGCCTTCTTCTCGCGCTCAACTTCGGGGTCGACTTCCTCGGGCTTGGACTCTTGCGCCGCAGTAGCTGCGTCGTCGCCTTCCGTAGCAGCCTTGGCCTTCTTCCGGGCCTCGCGCCTCTTTGCGTTCTTGTTGCTGGCGGCCGACGACTGCTCAGACTTCTCGTCCTTTAGCCCCGCGGCGCCGGGGATCCCGATCCTCTTGCCGCGCTCGCGGAAGGCCTCGGCGGTGCGGTTCTTGTACACCTCGACATCCTCTGCTGGGCGGTAGCCGGGGCGGATCTTGATTGCCTTGCGGGTGCTGCCATCGGCACGGACGGACTGGGGGATTTCGCGCTCGCCGCTGGCTTCGTCGGTGACGATGCCCGAGTTTGTGGGTTGCGACGGCATTTTTTTATTTTCCCTCTCGAGGAGTTAAATAAGGATGCGCGGAGTCTGTCGAGGCGGATGGAAACTCGGGACGTGATTATCGTCGTCGTCGTGGGCTTGGGGGTGATTTGTTCGGCAGGTGCCGAGGCAAGCTAAAGCAAGAGCAAACTTGCGCGCGAAACCTGGAGTTTTGGAGGGGTTGGAGGGGTCGAGTGTGGCTAAGAGTGAAGTTTGGCTGAGCCACAAGTTGACCGTGGCTAGTGAACAATTGCTGAGGCTGACTTCTTCAAGCGAGTGGTAAGGCATGATTATTATTGTGCAGAGGTCAGAAGCGCAATTGTCAGATCTACATAAAAGAACATACCTTTGACTAATAATTGTGATTTTGGGGTGATTTTAGGTGTGTTTATTTGTCATTGTACTTGTTGCTTGATGCACAGAAGCGAGCACCTCGCAAAGATGACTGCATTCCATAGAATGGATGAAAACAAACTGCTACACATTTAACGGGAAATGACACAAACTCTTACACAATTTCATGTGACAGTCCTTGCACAAAGTGCTTCCTTCCCTTTATTATTCTCGAAACATTTCTTCTTCCCATCTGCCGGAAATACATGCCCACCACCCCTGACGATGGATCTCAAAATGAGCTTATTGGTATTTGGCTCGACGCGAGGGAGCTGAGGTTGTTTGACTAAAAGTGTAAAAACTGCCGAGCTTCTTATTGGATGATTTATTACTCCCTGTAGTTTCCTGGATCCTCCTTGCTTTGGGCGTGCCCCGTTTTATAAGTCGCCGTCTCACGTAAAACGTCGTCCAAGTTACGCAGGGACTTCATCTATTGTGTTATTTGGAGTGTCACTGCATTGATTCTGGGGTTATCTTGCGACCTAGACGGTTGATAGACCGGCTTGGGCTTTTCTTGGGTTGGGTCACCCAGGCCAACGCATAGGTATAGAGCCTAGTTACTTATTGCTCTGGCTCGGCTGAGCCTGAAGGCCTCCAGGCCGTGATGCGTGGATGTCAGGCATATGACGACCCAACCAAACAAGCAAGCAAGCAAGCAAAATTCATGACGATGGGTCACCCCCCCGAAGCGGTGTAATACGTATTACGACACACTCCTTCTTTTCTTCTCCCTACACGGTATTCCGTACTCTCGCTGATACATGGCTGGCTGAATCCCTGCAACATAGTGGGATGATGGCTTGCCGTGTTTGATGAGCAGCCCCCTACCCGAATCGACCAGCACTGACCAATGCTTTTGTACTTTTGGGATGGATGCTCAACACGTCACATCATCCAATTAGATTGGGATGGTCCGTCACCATCTCATGCGTTGGTGAACGTGGCAGGCCGACAGTCCACGCAGAATGTGCCTGAATCAAGCCTTGAGAGAAGGAAAGGGCTCGGCTATGGTAAGTTAATGGATCCCAGGGCGGAATACTACGGATCAATGCTTCCCTTGAGTCGGTGACATGGAGCCTTGGTTCGGTACGTGAGCTTTTGTCCATTCACTAGGCAAGGCATCCCGTCAGGTTTATTCAAGCCACCCACTTACTCTCACTCCCTTGAATAGTTTCAAGTTTTGAGGGAGGCCGCTTTCACTCACATGCAGTGAGTGATTCACACCCTCTTCTGGCACGGGATCATGCCTCCGTGTTTGTTGTAAAATACCAAACGACACAGGGTTAATAAAAAAACAAGGCAATGCATAACAATGTGACATGCCCTCCCATGATTGTCCGTCCGTCTCTGTTGGCAACCAGCCGCTACCGCCTCACGAGATGGCCTCCTGCTGGCGTTTTGCCCCAGTTAATCAAAGGCCCAATCAACCCTCCCGTGCCCCTTGATTGTCACTCATTAAGCTTAATCTCTGTCTCTGTTAGTTAGCACCGTCCTAGATTAAGGCCCAGCTTGCCCTTACCGACGGAGTATGCCCCATCGTGCGCCAACGTGCACACCTGATGCCCGTCTTGCAGGTCAGGTCCGGGTGCAGCGTTTAAAGGAAAGGGTAATATTAAGAGACGCCCAAAAAAGGCGTTACCTGCTTTTTGAACCAGCTGGTACAGTACATAACAAGTACACAACCCTGCCCCGTTGGATCTGCCTTGTGATGCAGGAATCCATCCCACCGCCCGATTTCCAACTCTGATTTCTATTTCTCCCAACTTTCTCCCCCCAAACTATACGGGGAGGCCTCTTGATTCCAAAGAGAACACGTTATTTCAGCCGCGCGAGGCTATTTCACGAGAATTGAAGCGAGCGCCGATGGGCTTATAAGCTGGTGTTGGTTACACAGTTCCCACCACCGAGAGATCGTCGACCATCTATTCTATACCTCCACCGTCATCGCCGCCAAGAATGACGGCCCCCGATACATCGCAAGAAGCCAAGACGGCCGCCGGTCACGGGCATGCGGCCCCCAATACAAATGGCAATACCAAGACCAGTCTGGTGGATACCTCGGATGCCCTGACCCCGGATCCAGGCACCGAGGACATGTTCAAGGTTGAGCATAACAAATTCGCCTTCAGCCCGGGTCAACTATCCAAGCTGCTCAACCCAAAGAGCCTCAACGCCTTTTATGCCCTTGGAGGCATCGATGGCCTGGAGAAGGGCCTGAGGACAGATCGAAATGCCGGTCTCAGTGTCGAAGAGTCGACTCTCGATGGCGAGGTCGCCTTTCACGATGTTGCGCCTAAAGGTACTCCAAGACATGGCGCCGCTGGCGATGCTATCCCAGAGGCCACCACAGAAGCCGCGGTTCATATTCCTCCGCCAGAGGATCCTCATCCTACAGGTATCTTTTGCGACCGCAAGAAGGTGTTCCGTGATAATCGTCTCCCCGAGAAAAAGACAAAGTCCTTGCTCGAAATCGCCTGGACAACATACAACGACAAGGTTCTGATTCTCCTCACTATCGCTGCCGTCATCTCCTTGGCTCTGGGCCTATACCAGACTTTTGGTGGTGACCATGAAGAAGGCGAGCCCAAGGTTGAATGGGTTGAGGGCGTGGCTATCATTGTCGCTATCGTGTAAGCCAAACCATCGCCAATAACTGGAATGCGCTAACTGATGATGAACAGTATTGTCGTGCTTGTTGGTACCATCAATGATTGGCATATGCAGAGACAATTTACACGACTCACTAAGAAGACCAATGATCGTATGGTAAATGTCATTCGTTCTGGAAAATCGCAAGAGATCTCCATCTCGGATGTCATGGTAGGAGATGTGATGCATCTCGCCACAGGAGACATTGTCCCAGTCGACGGCATCTTCATCCAAGGTAGCGCGGTCAAGTGCGACGAGTCTTCTGCCACTGGAGAGTCTGATCTGCTCAAGAAGTCGCCAGCGGCCGATGTATTCGACGCCATTCAGAAGATTGACGCCAAACAGGCAGAAAAGCTTGATCCCTTCATCATCTCGGGAAGCAAGGTCAACGAGGGCACTGGCACATTCCTGGTTACCGCAGTTGGTGTCAACTCCAGCCATGGTCGTATCTCCATGGCGTTGCGTACTGAGCAGGAGGATACACCACTCCAGAAGAAGCTCAATGTCCTCGCAGACTGGATCGCCAAGTTCGGTGCTGGCGCTGCCTTGTTGCTCTTCATCGCCCTCTTCATAAAGTTCTGCGCCCACCTCCCCAACAACCACGGCACTCCCTCCGCCAAGGGTCAAGAGTTCATGAAGATCTTTATCGTTTCTGTCACTGTCGTTGTCGTCGCTGTCCCTGAAGGTCTCCCCTTGGCCGTCACACTGGCGCTCAGCTTTGCTACCGTCAAGATGCTTCGTGACAACAATCTTGTCCGTGTCCTCAAAGCCTGCGAGACAATGGGAAATGCCACGACTGTCTGCTCTGACAAGACGGGAACTCTCACCCAGAACAAGATGACGGTTGTCGCCACTACCCTCGGCAAGAGCACCAGCTTCGGTGGCACTGAGGCTCCCATGGACAAGTCGTTGAAGATCGACCAGGATGCCATCACCATCCCCAACGTCTCGGAATCCGAGTTTGCCAATGGGCTTAGCCAGCAGGTCAAAGAAATGCTCACACAGTCCAACGTGCTCAACTCGACTGCTTTCGAAGGCGAGCAGGACGGTGTCAAAACCTTTATCGGATCAAAGACAGAGGTTGCTCTCCTGACCTTCTGTCGAGACCACCTTGGAGCAGGCCCTGTTCAAGAGATTAGGACCTCCGCCCAGGTGGTTCAGACGATCCCCTTTGACAGCAAGTACAAGTACAGCGCCGTCGTGGTCAAGCTGGCGAATGGAAAGTACAGAGTGTACGCCAAGGGTGCTTCTGAGATTCTTCTCGAGAAGTGCAGCCAGACTCTGGAAAATGTGTCCCAAGGCGAACCGACCACAGCCCCCCTGACAGAAGCAGATCGCAACATGTTCAACCTGATCATCAGCTCCTACGCTGGACAGACGCTCCGAACCATCGGCTCCTCGTACCGAGACTTTGAGTCCTGGCCACCCGAGGGAGCAGTGTCCAAGGAAAACCCCAGCCAAGCCGACTTCAACGCTGTTCACAAGGACATGACCCTGATCGGTATCTATGGTATTAAGGACCCCCTGCGACCGACCGTTATCGACGCCCTCAAGGACTGCCGCCGTGCCGGCGTGTTTGTGAGAATGGTCACTGGCGACAACATCCAAACGGCCTCTGCTATCGCTTCCGAATGTGGCATCTTCCGCCCCGACGAGGGCGGTATCGCGATGGAAGGCCCAGACTTCCGCAGGCTTCCACCTGAGGAGCTCAAGCAAAAGGTCAAGAATCTTCAGGTCCTCGCTCGCTCGAGTCCTGAGGATAAGCGAATTCTGGTCCGTACTCTCAAGGAGCTTGGAGAGACTGTCGCTGTTACTGGTGATGGAACCAACGACGCTCCCGCTCTGAAGATGGCGGATATTGGTTTCTCCATGGGTATTGCCGGCACTGAGGTTGCCAAGGAGGCGTCCTCTATTATCCTGCTTGATGACAAGTGAGTCAACCGTCTCTGGAGGTTTGCAATGATTTGAATACTGACCAGAGTTAGTTTTGCATCCATCGTCAAGGGTCTCATGTGGGGTCGTGCTGTCAACGATTCAGTCAAGAAGTTCCTCCAGGTAGGCTTAATATCCCAACAAGTTTCGACTTGGCTAATTTGGCGACATATAGTTCCAATTGACCGTCAACGTCACAGCCGTGGTCTTGACCTTCGTCTCAGCAGTGGCGAGTAGCAAGCAAGAGTCTGTCCTGAATGCTGTCCAGCTGCTCTGGGTCAATCTCATCATGGACACCTTTGCAGCACTTGCTCTGGCAACGGATCCTCCCACTCGCAGTGTTCTCGACAGGAAGCCTGATCGAAAGTCTGCCCCACTCATCACCTTGAGAATGTCCAAGATGATCATCGGCCAGGCCATTTGCCAACTTGCCATCACCTTTGTTCTGAACTTTGGTGGCAAGAAGCTCCTTGGCTGGTACGATGACTCCGAGCATGATGCCAAGGCCCTGAAGACTCTTGTCTTCAATACCTTTGTTTGGCTGCAGATTTTCAACGAAATCAAGTAAGTTTTCCAATGCCTGGATGATGTCTCACACTTGCTGACTGAAGCACCTAGCAATCGTCGACTGGACAACAAGTTGAACATCTTTGAAGGTCTTCATCGGAACATATTTTTCATCGTTATCAACATCATCATGGTTGGAGGCCAGGTCCTTATCATCTTTGTTGGTGATGAGGCCTTTGAGATTGTGCGCCTAAACAGTAGGGAATGGGGTCTCTCGATCGGACTCGGAGCCATCTCTCTACCCTGGGGCGCACTCATCAGGCTTTGCCCTGACGAGTGGGTTGGCGCTTGTGTCCCTGGCTTCATCTACAGGAGGTGGCTGGCCCCTCCTGCTGAAGAGCTGGCTTCTGAGAAGTCTCTCGAGTCTGACGATGATGACTTTGCACGACCGCCGCTCCGGGTCATGAGCTCCATCCGTGGACCTCGTGTACAGCAACACATTGGTTTCCGAGAGAGAATGCGTAGATACAAGGAGAAGACCCAGGAGAAGGCGCAGGAGACCAAAGACAAGGCGAAGGAGGCGAAGGACAAGGCGAAAGGAGCTGAGTCTGAAGTTGCTGAAAAGTAGACCAAGGCAAGGAAGTGCCTTGTATACCTAATTAGACCAGCTTCTCTCGCAAGGGAACAATTAATCAGTTTAATCTTCCCATAGAGATCTTGTTTCGATTCCGAAGTGAGCGTGACACCTCCATGTGATGTGTAACTCTTTTGGCTTCAAGTAGCAGTTTCAGAGGCAAGACCACTTGGCCAAAAGGAGTTACGATTAAATGGTGGTTATTATATGAAGTCAATTGCCTTTCATGATGCTAATAAAAGACGAAAAATCGAAATGGAAGTTGATGTTGATGGTGATAGGTTCGAGTTGAGGTTGAATGCTGAAGAGCCGAGAGAAAAGTGGGGCTCGGAATCACTGGTGCAGGCAGCCAATCAGGAGCGACCTAAAGCTGTCCCCGGAACTTCGCGAATTTCCTGGCCTGACAATCTCTAGACCCTCTCCAACCTTCAACCGAAGCCTCAAATTGCCGGTCGCAGACGTCCATCACCCACTTGAAATCGTGTCCCAGACGCTCAATTGCGCTCGATATACAAGATGGTAAGTGCCTCGCACTCTTTCAACCCCCTCTTCCGAACGTACCGGCTAATCGCGCACCCTCACAGGCCATCACCAGCACCCTCTACAGGCAAGTCCACCGACGACGAGACGACGAGACCGACAACGCCCGATGCTAATACGAACTGCTTTCCAGGAGCCTGTTCTCCACCAACTACCTTATGCTCGCGACCGTCTTCACTGCCGGCTTCGCCTGGGAGGTGTAAGGACTGCTCTCCGCCCGCCGCCGGGCCAGCGGGAACGAGATGCTGATTGCGATACAGGGGCTTCAACAACGTCATGGACAAGGTTTGGGACAACCACAACCGAGGCGTACGTCTTATATCATGGCAAAGATGAGAGAGATTTAGGTTGCTAACTGTGGACGCAGCGACAATGGAAGGACATCCGACACAAGTTCATCGAGGGCGGCGACGAGGATGAGGAATAAAAGAGAGGCCGACGGACGACGTGATTACCCATCGAGCAACGGGCAAGGGATTGATTCTGTGCCAGTAGCCGTGTACAAATTAGAGGAGAATTAGAGGCAGGATTTCACACATCAACGTTTCCCTATGTCCTGGATGGCATTTCCGCTTCCCTTCCATCCCAGGCTGCCTTGGAGGCCAGGCCGCTGTCATTGGGAGACTTCCTTCTCCAATGCCGCCTCCCGCCCGTGCCAAAACATGCATCCATTGAATGAAACTCATTTTGTCTGACTCATCAATGCCGTCTGTGGCAATGATTGCTTTCGCCTTTGTGACCATCCATCCATCATTCATGCTGTAGGAAAAAGAGGGCCACGCAAGTCTCTGAGGCATTGAAGGTCGCAACTGACGTCGGCAGCCCTGTAACCTGGAACCCGCACCTGAGGGGCAAGACCTGCCACGCCAAACGCAGGCAAGCGACCATTCCATCACACCTCGAGCCTCAGGATACACCCTCTGAATGTGGGCTTTAACCTCCATCCATCCAAGCTGAATAAGCCCATCCCGCCCGTCTCAAGCACTGGACACTCCAACATCAACCTGGATTTTTTATCCATTGATTTGATTGATTCGCCCCTTGGCACACATCTTGAGAACTGTACAGCTGTCTTTTCCATCCGCACAGGATTTTAAACGCTGACTCGATCGTTAGTTATCGCTTGCGGCAACTCTCAGCTATTCCACCGACCTTTCTCCAATATTTGCGGATCCCCCACCTCCGTTGCTATTACTATCTATCTGCCTGCCTGACGACATCGCCGAAACCGCAACCACAACCGACTTTCTTTTTGATTCACCATTTCACCTCACACAACCCGAACAAGCCTACCATGAAGCTGGTCTGACCATGGATCACAACATGTCGACGCAGGAGCAGCAGCTCTGCCAGTTCTTGGCGGGGCTGCCCGCCCACTTCAACTATCGATACACCGAGGAGGCTTCGCGGGAGCTGCTGCGGAGCTTGTTCTGGTCTCTGGCGGGCGGCAGCAGCGAATACATGCGTCTTCTCTTCCCCGAGGGTAGACCTGGGGATACCCTCAAACTGAGTGACGCCCAGGGTGCCGTCGAGGGTGCCGAATACACCGAGGCCGCGCGGGGGAAGCGATGCGGGCACATCTTCAAGCCTGGCGAGGCAAACTACACATGCCGGACCTGCGGCACCGACGAGACCTGCTGCCTGTGTGCACGCTGCTTCGATTCGACCGACCACACCGGACACATGGTTCGGATACAGATTTCTGTGGGAAACAGCGGATGCTGCGATTGCGGAGACGACGAGGCCTGGCGGAATCCCATGTTCTGCACTATCCACTCCGACCTGCAGGCGGGCGCCGATAAAGGGAAGGGTAAGGAAGCAGCTGGCCTGCCTGAGGATCTCGTGGCGAACCTACAGATGACCATCGGCCGCGTCTTTGACTATATCTGCGACGTCATCTCTTGCTCACCGGAGCAGCTACGCCAAGCCAAGACAGAGGAGTCAATATTGGAGGATGAGCAGTCGTCACGTCTGTCCTCGCACTACTATGGCCCAGACGCCGAGCCGTGCAACGAGTTTGCGCTTATCCTGTGGAATGACGAGAAGCACACCGTTCAGGAGGTTCAGGATCAGGTCGCAAGAGCCTGCCGCAAGAGCAGGAGGGCTGCAGCCGAAAATGCTTGGGAGACAGATGCCATAGGACGGAGCCTCTTGACATATTCATCCGAGATTGACCGACTTCTACACATGGCGACTATAATGGAGGCGATAAGAGTAACGGTTACGATTCGATCTGCAAGAGATACCTTTCGAGAGCAGATGTGTGGAACCCTCGTGGAATGGCTAAGTGACATCTCTGGTTGCACCGTCGGCCATGATACTCACATTCTTCGTCGCACCGTCTGCGAAGAAGTCATGAAGCCATGGCGTCAGGGCAGCGCGGCAACTCATACGCTAGGCCTCATCGACGATGAAGAGGAGGATGACCAGGCAGTTGCGAATCGACGCCGGTTCGACGGCATGAATGCGCGCTTCATCTTGGCCTTGCAAGCTGCTGCTGGAGGCAATGGTCTTCAAATAGAAATTGACGACGACGACGACGATGATGATGACGAAGACGACGATCTCGACGCCGACATGGACGACCAAGGCCATCATTCCCCGTCCAGTTCCGTGGCTGGAGGCGACGAAGATGAAGATGACGACGTGATGATGGTAGATCGGGGAGAAGTTGGAGATCTTGGAGTCAACTGGAGAGACAATGACCAGGCTCTGGAAGAAGACGAGGCCACCATGGCCGGATATCCTCCCCCTCCTCCACCTCCCCCTGCCCAGGCTCAGGCTCAGGCTCAGGGGCAGACCCAAACCCAGACTCGTACTACAACGCGGGATAGAGAAGCAACACCCTCCGACTCGGATACGGCCGAGCCCCTCGTTGCACCCTCAATCTACGCCAAAGCAAATGTTGAGATCCCAAAGACACCTGGCAAGACTGAGAAACTGATAGCCCGACCTGGACGCTACTGGATCGAGACTCCTGCAGTTTACACGCAGCGTGAGAATGTGCCCCCGGCCGAGGATGTCTTTCGACGTGTTCGTCTCGACTGGCTTCTAGTTTTCGATCTGCGCATGTGGAAGAAAGTTAGGAATGATCTTCGGGCCCTATACATATCCACTGTCGTCCAAATTCCCGAGTTCAAGCGAGTACTGGCTCTGAGATTCGCGAGCTTGTACACGATTCTAGCTCAGCTATACCTCGTTGGAGACCGAGAACCTGACCACTCCATCATCAACCTCTCTCTTCAGATGCTGACGACCCCCTCAATCACCGCCGAGGTTGTTGAGCGCGGAAACTTCATGACCAGCTTGCTGGCGATTCTCTACACCTTCCTAACAACGCGTCAAGTCGGTCATCCCTGGGATGTGTCTCCTGACGCCGTCCTCGCCTTTGAGAGTGGCTCTGTAACCAACAGACGAATGTATCATTTCTACCAGGACTTGAAGTACTTGTTTGGTGCACCTCACGTCCAAGAGCGTGTACGATACGAGCCCCGGTACCTCATGCAGTTCCTCGACCTTGTCAAGCTTCACCAGTGCATCGGCCCCAATATTCGAGCGGTAGTTGAGCATGTGGAATATGAGGCCGATTCATGGATCACTGCCTCGCTTGTGACGAGACAGATCAACCTACAGGCTCGAAACCTCGCCGAGGCGTTCCGCAACTGCCCATCTGATGAGATTCATTACCTCCAGCGAGCCATTCGCTTCACAGCAAAGACGGTGATCCTCAACTCGATCGGTGCGGAACGTCACCGGTTCAAGCAGGGTGAAATCAAGGATGAGGTTCAGTTCAAAAATCTCAGCGACTTTGAGTTCGATACCGAGGCTACATCTTATGACGTGGTCAAGTTTGTCGTCGAAAAGGATGCCATCAGCTTCCATCACGCCCTTCACTACACCCTGTCCTGGCTCATCGAGTGTGGACGATCACTTCCTGCTTCTACGATGAGGACTCTCATGAGCTTCACGCAGCAGGAGCTCAAGTCCAAGCCCAAGTTGATGGGCAAGCCTCAGGTGCCGAGAAAAGACTTCACCCCTGAGGACTATCTCATTGCAGCATTTGATTTCCCTCTCCGTGTATGTGCCTGGCTTGCCCAGATCAAGGCCAATATGTGGGTTAGAAACGGAATCAGCCTACGGCACCAAGCAAGCACATACCGCGGCGTCGGTCAACGAGATGTTTCGCACCACCGAGACATATTCCTCCTGCAGACTGCCTTGGTGATTTGCAACCCCAGCCGTGTTCTCGCGTCAATTATCGACCGCTTCGGAATGGAGAGTTGGGTCAAGGGTTTGTTTGAGCTAAAGTCGGAGGCTCAGGATGACGCCCAGCACCTGGACGTGGTGGAAGACATGATCCACCTCCTGATTGTCCTTCTCAGCGATCGTACCTCGTTAATATCGTCCGAGGACGAGACCAAGTCCCGGCTTCTGGCCATGCGCCGGGACATCACTCACGTCCTGTGCTTTAAGCCTCTGTCATTCAATGAGATCTGCAACAAGCTCCCCGAAAAGTATCAGGAGCAGGAAGATTTCCACCGCGTCTTGGACGAAATGGCTACCTTCAAGCCGCCCGAGGGTGTTTCTGATGTCGGCACATTTGAGTTGCGTCCCGAGTTCATCGAGGAGATCGATCCTTACATCGCGCACTACAACAAGAATCAACGAGAGGAGTCCGAAATGGCGTATCGAAAGAAGATGGCCAAGAGGACAGGAAAGACAGCCGAGGAAATTGTGTATGAGCCTAAGGCTCGAACAGTTCCATCGGGCTTGTTTGAGAACCTGGGCGCCTTCACCAGCACAGGCATGTTTGCCCAGGTCATCTACTACTCGCTCCTTTATCCCCTGGTGGCCAACAAGTTTACCCCTTCGGTCCCATTCACCCGGCTAGAGACTTTCCTCCAGGTGGTTCTGCATCTCATCTTGATCGCCATTCTGGAGGACAAGACAAGTGACGATGACATGAGCGAGGAGTCGACAAAGTCATTTGTCTACATTGCTCTTACCAAGTTTGGTCGCAGCAACTTTATGCCCGAGGCACAAAGTTCCAGAACTATCGTGTCCCTCTTGAACATGATGTCTACCAAGGACGAGTTCAAGGCGGTTCATCCCAAGATTGCGCTCGTTCTCAAACGGTTGCGACAGAAGCGCCCCCGTACCTTCGAGACAGCGTACGTCAACCTTGGGGTCTCGGTCGACCGTATCAACACAGCCTCACCAGCAAACACTTCCGCTGAGGAAGAGCGTGAGAGGCGAAAGAAGGCGGCGCTAAGTCGCCAGGCCAAGGTCATGGCGCAGTTCCAGCAGCAGCAGAAAAGCTTCATGGAGAACCAAGCAGCTTTCGACTGGGGTTCGGATCTGGATGAAGACGAAGAGGAGGAAGAGCAGACAGAAGACCGGAAACACAACTGGAAATACCCCGTTGGAACTTGCATATTGTGCCAGGAGGAGCCAGATGACCGTCACCTCTACGGAACGTTTGCCCTTTTCAACGAGAGCCGGATCCTTCGGCAGACAGACTTCCAGGACCCCGACTTTGTTCGTGAAGCATCACAAACACCTTGCAGCCTTGACCGATCCGCTGAGGAGGTTAGACCATTCGGCATTGCTCATGAAAATAGGAGGATGGTGGAGAAGATCAACGTCCAGGGCGAAACTTTCCTTGCAGAGCGACAAACCATCGGTAAAGGATTCCCGTCCAACGTCTGCCTTCCAGGCCCAGTGGCTAGCGGTTGCGGGCATATGATGCACTACCGCTGCTTCGAGGTCTACTATGAAGCAACAGTGAGGCGCCATGCCCATCAGATCGCCAGACATCATCCTGAGGACACCCGTCGGAATGAGTTTGTGTGCCCTCTATGCAAAGCGCTTGGAAACGCATTCGTACCCATCATCTGGAAGGGGATAGACGAGTCTTACCCAGGCTACCTGCAGTCTCAAGGTCCCTTTGAGGACTTCCTGGAGAAGCAGATGGGCTCCGCTTACTGGATCGGCGGAAGCAAGGCACGCGAGGTGGATGAGCCATCGTTCCCCGACATGTACACTCCTAGTCTTCCTGGAAGCCTTGTCGAGTCCCTACTACCAGCCCCGGCTCAGGCCGAGACTCCATGGGGAAGGGAGGACGCCGAGGCGCAGTCATCAGCCGTGGGCACACCCGTTAGTTACGCCTTCTCTGACCTGAACACGCCTGAGCAGAGTCATGCTCAGCCAGCTGCTACGGATGGCAACCAGTTGATGCAAGAGCTGCTAGCAGCATATCGTCGGCTGCGAAACACTCTCCGTATGAATGGTCTCCGCACCAGTCACATCATCGACTCCAAGGGCGATAATGTTGGCGAACTCTGCTCCAGTGATACGCTGGTCAAGGCCGTGGGCTTCACAATCTCTTCCGTGGAGGTCCAGCAACGAGGAGTGGAAGCACAGCCGGGCATGAGCCTTTTGGAAAAGATTCCTGAGCACGTTCTCACACACTTGCGAGTCTTGTCAGAGACGGTTTCGTCCTACATTGCGGTCGGAGCACAGAATAGCGGAGCTGACAGCAAGATTGACGCCGAGTTCAAGAAGGATAGTGAGAGACAACATTGCCAGCTCTTCATGTCACGATACTTTGGAACCGGCACGCCTTATGCTCGACGGCCATTGGATGTATATCCACCCCTACTGAGCATGGATTCGTTCTTGTTCTTGGTAGAGTGCTCTTACGGGCTGGTGCCGGCACAGAAGGCCGAGATCTCGCATGTTCTCCGACTGTGCTACCTGGCGGAGCTCGTGAAGCTCGTCTATCATATGGGCCGAAACATTCCCGTTGCCAGCTGGGTTGGCAATCTGACCAACAGACAAAGTCAAGACCCAGCCATCAACAACTTTGCCGATTTTGCCCTCGCCGTAACCAAGTGTGGCCTCGAGTTCCATGCGGCGCAGTTCCCGGAGGGCGTCGAGTTTGGCGAAAACCGAGGGTTCCAGCAGCCTGGCGTGGATACACTGGAGAGTTGGTACACATTTGCAAAGAAGTACGCTCTCACGTTCCTGAGGAAGAGTCTCATCTTCCTCTACGTCAAGTACGGAGTGGACTTCAACAGCCACATCTCGCCAGCGCCGGAGGCGGATGAGCTGGAGCGCCTGACAGAGACTCTCCGCGTGCCCAGCTTTGACGAGATGTGTGCCGCCATCACAGACAACGCGGCTGCTTGTGGCTGGCCGCAGACGACCTCATCTCTTGTCTCGGGATGGGTCAAGCACCAGGTTATGTGGCCAGGCGATAGTAGTGACATGCCTCGCTCAGCCATGATGAGCCACCCTGGTATATTCGAGCTCATTGGCCTACCCAAGAACTACGACGCCCTCATCGACGAGGCGACGAGGCGGAAGTGCCCGACCACGGGCAAGGAACTGGCGGATCCTGTCATCTGTCTCTTCTGCGGCGAGCTCTCGTGCAGCCAGGGCACATGCTGCCAAAAGACGGACACCTCTTCTGACCGTATAGAATACACCAAGATTGGTGGTGCGCAGCAACATATGCGCAGGTGAGTATCCCTTGGTCTGATGATAACAGGGGAGGGCAATGATACTGACCAGATATGCCAGGTGTCAACGAAACATTGGAGTCTTCCTCAACGTGCGCAAGTGTTCGATAGTGTACCTCTTCCGTCTGTCGGGGTCCTTCACACCAGCGCCATACATCGACAAGTACGGAGAGACGGATCCGCAGCTGCGTCATGGGCGACAGCTCTTCCTCAACCAGAAACGATATGACTCGATGATCCGCAACACGGTGCTCAACCACGGGGTGCCGAGCTTGATCAGCCGGAAGCTGGAGGCTGAGATCAACAATGGTGGATGGGATACTCTGTAGTGAGTGAGTGAATAGGCGGGGGAAAGGCCTCGAGGGTAGCTTTTATGAACTTGCATCAACACGGGGTTTACGGGATTACGATTACTGTCTGGTCAAGGTGTAAGGTTACGTTTTTGTTTGTCGAATCTTAGCTACCTACATAGCATGGAGAGGGCTTTCGAGTATCTATAGAGACGAGACATTTATAAGATTTTTATGAGTGATGGCAATTGCTTTGATTAGGGCCAGCCTGTATAGATAGACCTTGTCAAGGTTGATGGAGATGCCATCACAGTGTTTAGTACAGTGTTTTGTTTTATACACACACACACTATAAGTGGATCAATGGCATCGACCAATCACATCAAGCGAATGCCGCGGCGCGTCTTGACCATGGCTCAAGCCTTGTTCTCTGGAAAGAACGACGGAAAGCAGAACCAACGAGTGCAGGAGCGCAAAAATAACACAGACACTCTCACGCAAACCTCCATCCAATCCCACCCCCTTGAGCCTCATTTTGTTGGCCCTTACTCCCTTCCCTTCCCCTCCCTTCCCTTTTCCCGCCTTGCACGCACACACGAACAAAGGCTCCTTCCCTGTGAAACTCGATAGACGACAAACGGGTGGATGCTGCATCGTCACTGCAGCGAGTGAGTGAATCATGGCAGGCAGACGTTCAGGTCGCGCTGCCGCCAAGCGGGCTGCGGCTGCTCTAGGTGAGTCTTGAAGTGTTTTGTCGATTTCGCCTTCCAATCTCAACACCATCCCATCCTACCTATCCACCAACAATCAATCAATCAATCAAAGAAACCTCCCCAAGTTCAATATTTATCTCCTTTTGCGCATCTTGACGCACCCGTCGCATTCATCATCATCCCCCATGGCGACCCGTCCAAGGATCCGCCTCAAGCTGACGCGCAGTTCCCAAACCGCAGAGAGCACGCCAAAGACGTTTGCCGATATCGAGGACGAAGTTATGCCCGATGCCGACGAGGCCGCTGACGATACGAAGCCTCAGGCTATTCCGGACCCCGACGACGAAAAGGACGAGGACCACCAACCCAAGGAAGAGTCTGGCGACGACGATGATGCAGCCGACAAGGACGATGAGTCGGCCAAAGAGCCCACTCCGCCGCCTGTGCCAGTCATTAGAAGAAAGAGACTTGGTCGCCCACCCAAGAACCGGCCTCCGGACTGGGACAACATGATCACCGTGCCCGCCGACGAGGCTAACACCCCGCGACGCCGCGGCCGTGGCGGATGGCGAGGGCGCGGCGGTCGCAAAGGGGGTCCAGCCGCGCCCAAGGCTGAGCAGGTCATTGACGCCGAGGGCACAATCGCCGAGATCGCCAACGACGAGTGCGTACTGCCGGAGGACCCCGAAGGCGAGGCCAAGGTCGACAAGCTGGGCAACCTCCAGGGCGGTCGCGACTACCGTTGTCGCACATTCACCGTGACGGGGCGCGGCGAGAGGCTCTACATGCTCTCAACGGAACCGGCACGATGTGTCGGCTTCAGGGACAGTTACCTGTTTTTCACCAAGCATCGCAAGCTCTACAAGATCATTGTCGACGACGATGAGAAGCGGGATATGATTGAGCGAGATATCATCCCTCACTCGTACAAGGGCCGCTCAATAGGAATCGTAACAGCACGTTCCGTGTTCCGTGAGTTCGGCGCCCGCATTATTGTTGGCGGCAAGCGTATCATCGACGACTATAGTGTTGCTCAGGCTCGTGCCGACGGTGTCGTCGAGGGCCAGCTCGCAGACCCTGATGATCACTTTGTCGAGGGGGAACCGTACAACAAGAACCAATACGTCGCATGGCATGGAGCCAGTGCCGTCTACCACACCAATGCTCCCTCGGTGCCCATCCCCAATGGAAAGATCGAGTCCAAGAAGCGCAAGGTCAACGTCAATGACATGAACTGGATGCTGGAGCATGCCCGTGAGGCCAGGTACGTTCCTCTGTTTAGCAAATAGCAACACTTTGTCGAGGGCTCATCACTAATATGTCACACCCTAGTACGTTCAATGCCGGCATTAATGCCATAAGAAAGCTCAACAATGCCGGCGTGTACGATATCCACACCAACGTGGTGCAGTACCCAGCAACGATGCAGCCGACGCGCGCCCGCATCGAGCAGGTCGCCCCAGAGGACGAGCAGGCTACCAAGGGCAGCAGCGTGTTCCCTCCTCTCCCCGGCAAGATGGCGCGCAACTTTTATATCGCCGACACTTATTTGGAGACGTCGTCTGCGGGTGTCATCTCGGCCTCGGGGGTGGACGATACGGCTGGGTCGGCCGACTTCCTCGCCTCGTTCCAGGGACTGAGTGCAGTATCGGATGAGATCAAAGATCTCCTACCTCCCGAGTGCCGAAAGGCCTTTGATAGCGCCGTGGACAAGGAAGCGTCGTGGCGGTCACAATGGGGGCTCGAAAGCGAAAAGATGTCGCGCCGACAGCCCGTCATCGATAAGGCCATTGTGCCGTACAGCATGACTTGATGGGAACACAGGGTGAGGACTCGACTCCCTTCACGACCGGTGTATCTATGTCTGTTATACATCGGTACACTGGCCTTATTACTCTCACGGCCGCTCCTTGGTGTCACGGTCGGCGACTGATGTGTGCTTTTTGGTGGTTACGAATGGGGAGTTGAGTGTGCCATGCCGGGCAGGCTTGGGAGAAGGAAAGCAGGCGTTTGGTGTCATGGATATTGATGTGTTTCTTTTTCTACCTGCACATTTCTGGTGCGGCCTTGCATTGTGTGTACCGAGCATTAGCGAGGACGTCTCTCCCGGAGACCAAGTGGAATATCACAAGTTGCAATTCCGAGTGATTCCGTAATGGACATGGGTCTCTCGTCTACTAGACGAGATGCGATGCGGTGTCGAGGACAAGCAATGAATGTGTGCGTGTGTGCCCTGATGAGAATCAAAACAACAAAGACCTCGGTCCTGTCGGAGTCGTGTCTACTGCAGCTTGCATTAACCTGTTGCACTCGCGCCGGCAGTCTCTAACCGCCGGTAACGCGCCCTCGACAATTCGGCAGCTCCGAGCCCCGGCTTCGGCCTCTTTGCGACGGGCTACGGACCTTGGCACACGAGAGCAACTGTCAAGATTCGCTGTGAGGCGAGGGAAGAGGCTTTTTTTTTCTCCCGCCCCCTCCTCTCGGTCCCCGTCATGATTAGCTTCTCTCTCTGCGTTGCTCTTTTGTCTGTTCCTTTCCTAGCCCCGTGATAGGTACGATCCCATCCTGCCTCTCTAGTCTCGGGTGGATTTCCATCGTCGTCCATGTCGCCAACCACTTCGCTCTGCTCCGTAGCCCCCGCTTCGCTTGGACTTGATCCTCTTTTTTTCTCTCTTTATTCTGTGTGGCTGGCATTTCCTGTTCCCTCCCACCCCACGCGGATCCGATGGACAGATGGTTGCAGTAGGGCGAGACGATGGTGCAAAGTATTTCACGCAGAAGAAAGAAAAAAAAAATTGTTCAATTCCCCAATACGGGTGTTGGCAGGTGGCAACCCCAGCCCAACCAGAGGTCAAGCCGAGAGAGTTGGAGCTAATGTTGAAGAGAAGGGGCAGACGACCAGAAACCAGGGTCTCGATCTCCGTGTCTAGCGGACGCTTGTGACGCAGGTCTTGATTAGTTGGCATCGACGACATGAGGCACATTGACTTGACCGGTCGGACGTCGCCTTGCAGTGAGTGATATCCCATGTGCGTGTATGTATTCGTAAAGATGCCTGCTGTAGGCTGCTGGATCAACGTGTGGTGGTGACGACGACGACATGGTCAGGAATATTGTACCGCACCTTAGATGACGACGCGAGTTGACCTGTAGGTACTGTAAACTGTAAGTCTTGACTCTTCCGGGGGCGTATGGTTTGAGCCATGTATCAGAGATATTGCCATCGAGGCGTCAGCCCAAGCACTCGTGACTCTAACTGTGACTGTGACTGCGACTGCGAGTGTGACTGCTGCCTTGGTTACATAACTGGACGTGATGGACCATGAGTAAGATGAGGACGGTATCGCTTCTTGCTTCTCGTCCGTCATGGTAATGCCTTTCATGATGGGATGGCAACTCCTCCCACGCGGCAGCCACCTCATGGGGTTTGCCATACACAGCAACCCCCGAACTGCCGAGATGCAACAAGTTGCACGAGGAGCTCCGATGCCAATTGTACAGTACTGTACATACGTACAATTCGGTACACACATGCAGCGTCGCAGCACCAGCACCGGCGTCGGGGCACGGGGCGGGGAGCACGGGTCGGAACACCACCCACACTGGCCGTTGGATTGATAATCATGGATGGGATGGCATCTCCTGGTTCTGTGCCTGGCAGGCACCCGAGAGTACTGTACTGTAGAGGCAAATGCGCTGCTCCCGACTAGGCAACGAGCTGGACGCACTCGCCTCCCTCTTCGTCATCTGCGAGCGATCTTCACTGCCGGAGGTTGAGTGCTGGATGCAAAGGTTGGGCGGGTTCCGCCTCCCGGGGGACGGGATCAGTCTGGCCGGTGAACAGTGACGGTACCCCGAAAAGTAGGTACGGTACGTACAATAGCAAACGGCAACGGGCAGGGTTGCTCCGGGCCTGGGATTCGGATCCTCGCAGGAGCCCAGAGGTGGCCTGTCGTTGGCTGATCAAGAGACTCATCAAGTCGACCACCTGGTGGAACCGCTGTGCTGGTTGTCCTCTCTGGGGAATCGGGATGCACTATGACGCCCAGCCCATCCGGTCCCTAGGAACTTGGGCCAGGCTCTTCCATACGACTGGGTTCCTCAGGACACGCAAGGAGTCCGGAGCTTTCCTGGTACAGGAGTCCTGCATTGTGTTAGGCTGGCTGGAGACTGAGGTGCGGTTCTGGTCACTCATTTAGCGACCCAGTCAACCTCGCTTCACACCCAACTGCACTGCGTCAGTCTGGATCGCAACTTGATACTCTTCCTGCAGTATTCAGCAGATGCCCGTACATAGGCGCCCGCTCATGGCCATATGCATCGCCCGTCACACCCAAGTTAGCCTCGTGCACCGAAGGCAACTCAAATATTGCCGGGCGCCAACTCGAACTGCTCGATGCCATGGGTTCTTCACCTCGCAGTATAGGGTAGGGCCCCGTGTTGGTGGTTGTGTGGTTGGCTCAACAGATGATACAGCGTGTAATACCGGATGCAATAGATTGTCATGTTAGGTGGCGTATCAGTACGGGGTACGCTGGCATGGTTTGAATCCGGTCAGGTTATCGGATGGCCGAGTCGTGTAACCCCGCGAGGCTGGTGAGCAAACTTCTGGTGTTCTCGCTTCCGGCAGGCTCTGTTCACACATGTTCACCATGGACGGATGACTATGTTCCATCCATCTGCTGCTTTCTCACCGCCTCTGCCCATATACACCAGCTCTTTCCGATCAAGTCGCCGCCACAACATGCCTCAAGACGCGGCTGACACTTCTTGAATATGAGGCCAGCTGACATGCCAGAATGTCTGCCCTGCATGCCGTACAAGTGGTACGGGGTTTGAACAGGGCCGAAGGAGTTGGCCGTGCGGCCATGTTCCTCTTTTTTTTTTCCTTCTTCTTTTTCTTTCTTGACCAACGATCGGCGCTAACCCCAATGCCAAAGGCAAAAGAAGACAAAAAACCACTTCATCGATTTTGTGGATGTCGAATTGGCAGAAATAACTCGGCTGCACGTCACGGCTGGGGGATGAGTAGCATGGCGCTTAGGCGATGAGGGGTTGGCTCCATTGTGATCCATCACAGCAAAGCCCATGGGTTCGCCCCCACGAATATCAAATCCTTGGCTGCCATCCAGCGGCAGAAGTAGGGCCTGGAAAACACAAGTCCCATCACGCGAGTGAGAAGGCGCTTGTTGCGGTGAAGACGAGATCCGCCCAACAGCGCTCCGCTCCGCTGGTTACGGTACACCCCCAAAACCAAAACTAGACCAGACACGACGGCGGACTAAAGGATTCGCCGTTGGAGCTGGACCCGGAGCGAATCAACATGCGAGGTGAAGCTTCCATTTCCTCTCTTTGGCAACGACACTTGGTGATGGTGTTGTGCTCAGATCTGATTCTGCTGGTCCTAGGCCAGCCGTGTTCTGTCTGCCAGTCCAACCAAGATTGCGGTGTATCCTCATGTGGTTCGGTTCGCCTTTGGCAAGTAGTGCTTGCTTGGATAGTTGACAGACAATCAAGTCCCAATGTCAATGTGCCATCCAGAACCAGTTGACATCCCAGACAGCAGACAAAGACAACCGTCAACAGAGGATACCAAGAAAAGACAAGCCTCAAGTTTCCATGCTGCATTAGTACTAGGGCGCCAGTGCCTTCAAAGCGGGGACCGTCTCCATCTCGATTAGCCTCCGTGCTTCTGGTGGCTTTGGCCGTCAATCGCCGCAGCTGTGTCTGTGGGTTGTGGGTTGTGAATGGTCCCTGCTCAACGTCCCACCTGCAACGATCCAACCGTTGTTTGTACTGCCCAATGCGAAAATTCAGGTCAAGATGAAATAATACTGAACCATCACCAGACAACGAACAGCTGAGATATGATATGGGTTCGGCCGCGGCTGACCGGTAAGCATGTTTGCCCAGGTAAGGAGAAAGAAAGAGACTGTCGATTCATGTCCTTCATCGAGCCGTCATGAGGCCGTGCACCTGGAAAAGACCCTGACAATGAAGGGTTGCCAATTCTGTGGCCCCAATTGGTAACTAGGACTTGGCGGCTCTAGCACAGCAACGCTGTGTCGATGGGCTGGACCCTAGACCCATAACTTGTCGTCTCGAGCTTGTTCGATGCACCATGGCCATGGGCCATGGCAGCAGTCACCGGTACTTGTTCAGCTAAAAGAGTCTGACTCGGAGCGTGATCCTGGGACCACCATACTGGGCGTCACAAGAGAACATGTCCCCTGAACGAGTCAACTCATTAGAGTTGAGGCCTTCACGAGCGCGTCTCGGTGTACATAGACACAGTACCAACGTGGTGTCAGGTCCATGTCAGCCGCTGCCGCCAGGCCCGGAGGTTGCAGATCTCCACGAAGCCGCCCTGACCAGCTCGCCCGCCAGACCCAGGCACATCAACAACTGACATGCGTGCATGTCAACCTGTACTCCACACCATGATTTATGTTGGACACAAACACTGGATAATAGATATCGATATGGGACTCAGCGCTTCTGACAAGTCAAGATCCAATCTGCCCCATGGCAGAATGGCATTCCCGTCTGGTGCAGGACGACAGAACTGCAGGAAATCGCATCTCGAGCAAGCCTGCAATCCATGTCGACCAGATGCGGGAGCAGGGAGAATCCGCTTGTGTTGAACACATGTTTCGCCTCATGGGCTAATGCCACAGCGCTCACATGGCAACCTGGCTGGACGGTTCGAAATGATTGACCAAGTAATCTCCTGGGGGAAACGGCGCTACTGGCCTGCAACGCGACACCTGCCCTGACCTGTGGGCCCAAATCTCCCAGAGCAGGGCTTGTGTGGCCAGTCAGGGAACCGTCGCTGCAGTATCGTTGGTGGCAGTGGTTGAAGACAACAGCGGTGAACGATTTGGAGAGAAGAGAGGGGATGAAGCGCGTTACGTACGCCTCTATCACTGCGCACCCACCCTGGCGCAGCTGTCGAGCAAGTACAATGTACTGTAGATGTGCTTGATCGGTGGCCCGCAGTGTGTTGCTGCGCGGGAGAAAGGGGTTTGTTGATGCACGTCCGACCAGTGTCCCTTCCACCATCGAGTTACACGCCGGCAATGGTGGACCTGAGGCATTTCCCTCCGCATGTTCTGGTCCAGGATGCTAAGGAGCTGGTTGCTAGTCGCCTTCTGAAGACTTCGTGATCAAATGAGCGAGAGGAGACGCGGAGGCTTCACATGCAACGCAACAGGTGTTGAATCGTCTGCAATTATCGGGGGCGTTTTTAACACGATCCATGAATAGAACCCCCTGAATTTTGTGCTTGCTGATTGTTTTGTTGTTTTGGTTTATTTTTGAATTCTGCTGGCTGGGCATTGTACGTGCCAGCCCCCCTATATGTGGCCAAACTTTGAGAGATGTGTTGAGACGGAGCGGATATAATACTCCTGCATTCACGAGTTGGTGGTGAAGCGCTGTTGCACCTTGGTCGATCGAGGGAAACCGACTCAGCCATCCGATTCCTCTTGGAGTGCGGCCAATTCTGGCAACCCTGGAAGGGTCGTTCCACCAGGCTTGGGCTCCAAGAACCGCTATGCTCAAAGGGCTGATGGACGATGGGCAGCGTAGAAGAACCTGGCCCACTCTGGGAGAAATTCTGCACCGGTGACTCGCTGGGCAGTGTCTTGCATCCTAGTCGCCCTCGAGAACGGTGAGGTCTGATCGACGGCGTCGGGAATCCCTGCAGCCAGCGGTATTTTCGTACCTGGGTGCCGGGGTCAAACTGGATGCCAAATCTCCTCCTTCGCCCCGTCTTGTGGTGAGTGGAAGGGATTCTGGAAGCACGCCTCGACAAGTAGGTTGGCCACCCCTACCTGGGCAGGCTTGGTAAAGAGCGGACCAACCAGAAGTCGGATGAGGACGGAGAGCACTGAAACGGGGACTGGCCGAGGCACCGAGACGACATGATCTCATGAGCGTTATTCTATGAACTTTGTTATTGTTGTCGTCGTTGCTGTAATTTGATAATATCGCGTCTCTGCGTTTGATTGGGATGCTGGCACAGGGTTTTGAGAAGGAGCAACAGCAGTCTCACTCAGAGGACGGCCTCTGTGCTGCGCCTTGCTAGAGGATTTAGACAGTACAGTGCTGTACATCGGGAACGGAAAGGGGTAATCAAGAACGACTTTGTGTGGTGTTGATCAGCAGAGGAGGGCAACGAAACCTGATGATGACGAAGATGATTGTTGGTGAGTGAAAGCCATGTCCGAACTCTGAAGCTGGACGAATGAGCAGGAGGGGAGCCTGTTGATCGCTTGCCACGCAGAACCTCCTGGTGGGAAGCAGAAGGCACCTCTGATGCGTTCCTTCCAACCTTTTTTTTTTCTTTCTTGCCCTGACGGTCAAGTCAAGCCACCCGACACCAAAGAAAGAGCCAAAGAAAATAATGACCATGGCTGGCGGCGGGCGGGTTAGAAGGTTGCTAGTGACGTTCTCCAACCACCCCCAAAAGCCCTCAAGCTACTGCACAGCGAGGCGCTACAATTGCACCCTCTGACGCAGACCAAGCCCCCGAGAAAAAGGCCATCAGGAGGTTAGACCCTGTGGCCCTGGTTCAAGTCCCGTGTCATCGAAGGCACAATGGAAGAGCGAGAGACGAGCAAGAACCAAAACGAGGCAGGCACATGGAAGTCTCCACTTGCGGCCACGATGGGACGGCGCTGAGTGGATGGGCAGATGAAAGGTTTCTGGATCCTTTTGCCTACTGGCTGGCCCGTTGAGCATCAAGCATCGAGGTTGCGAGGGGACCCCGTGAGTGGAGGACCTCGCCTCTGTCCGTGAAATGGCCCCCCGACGGCTCGGATCAGGTGAGGGCTCATGACTGGCCAGCCATGCCAGAAATAGTGTCCACAGCCCACAGCCGCCTCGGAGTTGGCGCCAGGGAGGGAAGCTAACGCAGAGTGTGAACCAGGCCGAGCGAGGGTCTTGTCCCCATCGGCAAGCGCAGGCAAGAAATGGTTTACCACTTGGGGACAACCTAGAAAAAAAAGTTGCTGATGGTTGTTGTTCGAGCCTGGATCTCTACAGGTACCCTGGCCAACTTGAACACGTCGATGAGATGAAGGCTGACGCTGCTGGCGAGGATGGATGGATCGGATGGATAGGGTTACGCACTGTGATAGCAGCCGAGCTCATGGATCACTCATGATCCGAATGCCTGCCCGCCCATCCATTCTCCCCATGACCGCGTGAATACCTAGACAAAACCCCGGGACAGCCACTGAGCCGATACACACAGTACGTTCACTTGTTCGTGCGTGCCGGTCGACTGAGATGTTTCGTGGGCACCACCGTATCTGAAGCGAGCCTAGGTAGCTAGCCCAAGCAAGCCCAAGACCAAGCCCAAGCCGTGGAACCACTGTAACGACTGCGACGCCAGCCTAAGAACAAACCCTGGGGCAGGTGGACGACCTGCAATCCGACGACTCCGAGATCCCGGCTGGGAGGAAGAGGAAGAGACGGATACCCGTGATGGAGGTTTGCTGCTGATGCTGCTTTGAGGCGAACGTGTCCGGCTCTCCGCGACCTCCCCCCTCCGTGCTAGATTCGGGAGTCTGTGTGTGCATCGTGCGCACCTTGGCACCTCGTCCTCGTCCATCTGGAAGGAATTCGACTGCTGACAATCGGCTGAACTCACATCGTAATGATGGAGATGGGGGGGCTGCGAGTCACCGGTACGTACACATATTGACGATGGACACGACCAGGAGGACGTACAACCGCGGTTGGAGTGGTGGTCATGACCTTGCCCTGGACAGGACAAGCCTGTTGCATGGCTTGTTCGCTGATTCGACCCCACTCAATATTTTTTTCTTGCTGGGTTCTCACGCATCCATCTGAGGTTCCACTCCCTGACTCCTTTCCATCATCCCCTCTGCATCAGCGCCCACTGTCATTCGTTGTCACCAGCCGTCAGCCCAAGGAGTGACCTCTGCCTGCAGGTACTCCAGGGCGGTAATGGCCGCTGGATGGTACATGGGTTCTCCGCCTGTAGGTACTGCGCAGGAGGTACCTCTGCCCAGTCCCGTCCGGGTCCTGCAATACCTTAGCGTCCCGTCCATCGAGTCTTGCCCCCTTCCAGGCCTCTTCTTCCAGGTTCCCACGGGCGAGCAGCCAACCCCATCCATGGCCATCCATGATCCATTGGCTCAGTCTTGCCATGGGCTCTCACTCGCCGGCGACTCGCTCACCCCATATTTTATTTTTCGTTGCTCCACGCCCTCCACCGTTACAGTCCAGAACAGAGGGTAGGTACTGCGTACTCGCTCTTCCTTTGCCATGTCTGTCATGTACCTGTAGCCGTGCGTGAGTGAGGTGCGCCGCGCCGCCCACCTTGCCATCCATCCATTGGATCCAATCCACCTCACCATCCACGGACCCATCCCATGCCTGTCCGCCTGCCTGCCTGGTCGGTCCCGTCGGTCCCCCATCATCATACTGGCTGCGACTGGGGCCATCGCATCGAGTGAGAAGAGACTTGGCTGGGACTTGACGGGCACTGCTACAGACCTGTACGTAGTAGTAGCGCACGCCCACTACAACAGTGGTGGACACCTGAGCCCGCCACGCCCTCCTCCACACTAACTGCATCATCCCCATCTCCCCATCTTGCCATCTCCTGTCCCTGCTCGAGCATTCTCTCTTCCTTCATCCTCTCACCACTCCCTCTCTCATTCTCTCTCTTCTCCCCTTCTTCATCCTCATCCTTCCTCCTCTCTTCCTCTCCTCCACGACAAAAACCGAATCCGCCGAATTCCTCGACAAATACTAGTCACAGACCTCGCCGGTTTGTCGACGTCAGGATTCAGGTCTTTTTTTCGCGCGAGTCTCTCCTTGCCCCGTCGACCGCCTACCCAGCCCGCCGCTGTTGTAGGTAGCTGTATATCAACGAACGGTTCCTGTCCACTTTTGGCTTGTCCTTAAGTGCAGACCCTCACCAACACCTTTCGGAGATCGCAGTCTCGGGTTCTCTCTCCCTCTCTCTTTCCTTGTTCACCCTCATACCGCCTTTCTCTCCTCGGTGAGTGCTACTCTTGCCTCCCGCCCGTTGTTGCCGTTCCATCCACCGGCTTGGCCACGCCGTGATCCGATCGCACGTCGCCGAAATCTTCCCTTTACCTTTGCAACGGACAAAGGGACATCAGCCACTCGATAGCTTGTCTACACGTCCCGAATTTCGATCTTCACGTCGGCATCGCTCCGACAACGCTATCCAACTACTACCCGTCGCCGTCAACACTTGGACCGTGCTGGATCGATCTCGAGGTGGCCTCGGTCGTGGATGTTGTGACAATAAACGGTGCAATTTCCGCATCATGTTGCTAACCAATTTCCCAGAGTACTAGTTCTCAGCACTCACTGGATTTCCTATCACCCTTTCCGCGACACTGTTTTCCTTCCCGTTTACGACAAAAGCAAGTTTCCTTAGGTCGCTGTTGGTCGACCATCCTTCTACGTTAAACCGATCCGTCCCGAATTACTCTCGATCTATACGTTTTGCCCTTATCCTCAGTCGACACGACATTGGAAATTGAGGTGCACCGTTAAATGGCCGGACAAACCTACTAGATACACGTCGATCCTCGCTCTACCGCCATCAAACACACGCTCACACCCACGGGACGTTTTAGCTGTGGTACATCCGTAGCTTTCCTTCACGCGTCCCATCACCGCTCTCCTCTCCGACAAAGGTCGCGTTCCGATCTTCGTCGGACCCCCCTCCCAACTTTCATCATGCCCGGTGGCGTGTGTGCCGTCCTCGATTACGAGGTCGACATGATGGCCGAGTACGTTGCTGAGATGGCGCTGCGAGTTGTCACTCCCGAGGCCACTCTGACCTCGCCCTTCCGCAAGTTCGTGTCTCAGATCCTCACCTCGACGAGGCTCCCGAGCACCACGATCCTTCTCGGAATGAACTACCTCGCCAAGAGGATCAACACCTTGAAGGGCCAGGGTCCCTACAAGGCCTCCGAGGGTCAGGTCTGGCGTTATCTGACTGTGTCGCTTCTGCTGGGCAGCAAGTTCCTCGACGACAACACCTTCCAGAACCGGTCTTGGTCCGAGGTTAGCGGCATTGCTGTGTCGGAGCTCAACTCGCTCGAGTTTGAGTGGGTCGAGTCTATGGGCTGGCGCCTGTATGTCAACCTTGACCTCAGCAAGGACTACCAGGCTTGGCTCGAGAACTGGCGTGATTGGCAGGAGATGAAGAAGCGACAGGCTGCTCAGGCCAGCCGCGAGAGGCTCGCCTCTCTTGTCCCTGCTATCGACACCGAGCTCGCCAGATACTCTGGCCAGCGCCAGTCTCCTCACTCTCGTTACCTCCAGGAACAGGTGGCCGAGTACGAGCGTTACCAGGCTATGAAGGCTCAGCAGCAAAGCTACCGCCCTCGCGGCGAGGTTGCCTGGACACACAACCCATGGAGTGCTCCTCTCACACCTCCCGACTCGGGCTATGGCACTCCCGATTATGCCATGTCCGCCTCGTCGAGCAATGCTCGCTACAATGAGTGGTTTTCTCAGGCTGCTGCCCAGTACACCAGCCGATACCCTCAGCCTCCCGCTCACAACTCGTTCTACCCCAACTCCCGCCACAATTCATACGGCGGTCACTACCCATACACCCAGAACATGTGGGAGCATGGCCTTGCTGAATGCAGCTGTGCTGGTTGCGTCGACCCGATGAAGCAGCAGGTCCCCTATTTTGTTCCTCACGGCTACAGCCAGCCAGTTATGGGTTAACGTCACAAAAGTTATATGTCCTCGTTGACGGAGGATTAATGGCTCTCTGACCGAGGGCGTTCGGTCTTGGAAAGAAGAAAAAAGTTAGGGATTTCATTTTTTTACGGCCACGATTTTCTTTTACACGCATCCCGAGAACGATACATTCGCATCTTCAGATACCCAGGCACGACAAAAATTGTTCATCACATGACCTTTCGGCGGATCATTCTCAGGATTTTTTATCACATCGTCGCGATTGGCAAACACGAAATGAATAGCTGAGCTTGGCAACATCCCACGATGTGCCTTGACCCAGTCTCTTTCGTGGACCAAGACAAAATAACGCGGCATTCTCCTTTTGTCTCACTGGTATACGCTCTGTAATGGTCATCTTCGGCGTTCTGGCTTTTTTTTCATCATTCACATTATACGGTCCGGTTCCGATAGACTTTGCGGTTTTTACGGTTTCCAAATGGCTTTGGCGCTCTCTTTTTTGAGATGGCATGCTCAGGGAATCACCTGGGACTCACTGCTCTACAACAGCAGTTCCCCCCTGGATCGATAGCCCAAAAAAATCCCATGATGGGACTGGCTCAAGATTCGAACCAGCGGCCCGAGGCACAGTATTCTCCACTATAGATGGCGGAAACGGCGATTGATTAATCGCATCCACTCGCTTGGACTCATTTGTGCGGCATTCGCACTCGCGGCACATTTCGTCGTGATTTCACTTTTCTTCTTTGTCCCACGAGGCTCGCATCGGTCGCACCGACCACGGCTCCGCAGCTTATTCGTGCCGCGGCCACCGAGCGGTCTCATCAGTCAAGCTTCGATCGATCTTGCGGGCGGTATATATTCTCAACTTGTCTTTGTTTTTTCTTGTACGTGGCAGACGGTTCTTGACCACGGAAATGGATTTATATGACGGGGGTTCATGCATTGCGTTCAGCGGGTAAAACAAGGATCTGGGACGGTTTACGGGGGGTTCACATTTGCTTCTTCTGTGTTTTTTTTTTTCTCTGCCTCTACCATCTTGGCGCTTGGCTAGGCTCGAGTATCAGTTCGATACCAGCTACCTAGACAAAGGTCATGGAGTCAAGGAGGCTTCTTTTTTCGTTTTCTTTTTTCCATCTTGATGACTCTGGCGCTGTCTTTTCTCCTGGTTTTGTCTTCAGTAGAGAGGGACATGGGAATTTTTTTGCTTCTTCCCGTCGGTTTAATGGGGATTCGTTTCGATGGCGGTCCTGCGTGACCCAGAGCATCAGGGTTTTCTTCTATTGACGAATTGGGACGATTCTTACGGAACATTGGGGCGATATCGAAGGCACAGGACGACAAAGCACGCGAGCTCAAGCTGCTTCGAACCTTGATGCTGTGATACAACGAGACGGGTATAAGTTGCCCGTGGTATCTTTTGACAGCTGAGCAGAATAAAAAGGTGGTTGGAAGCACGCTTCATTGTCCATGGCCTCAGTGGCCCGAGAACCATTGATCGATCGATCGGCGCTTACGAGATTCGAGGATGTATTCATGGAATGGACGGTGTATATTGATTATGTGAGACTTGAATTCAAGTTGGCTTGGGGTTTTGTTAGGCAAAGCAAGCAAACAAGCAAGGCACCCGAGGTAGGTAGATAGGTAGGTACTCTGGAACATCAAGACGCGGGATTCATTCGTTGTCTTGCTACCTTCTCCGGCAGGGCATATCCCTCGCCTTGGGTCTTCCTCGATCAGCAAATACAAAAAAGAAATAAAGACTTGTCTTGGCCCTTGGTCCCTTGAGTGTTTTGTGTGAGATGTAATATTTTGTTTGGCCTCAGTGAGATGTTTGATGTGTGTATGGCCTATGTCGGTAGATTATCGGATAAATCCGTCATCTCATATTGCCTCCAGGTCTCAACTTGAGGCATTCAGCTCCTCGACACGTCTTTTACAAACCTACTCTACCCACCTCATTTCCCGGCATTGAGATACAGGGCGTTGTAGTCTTGTCTAATTTTATCCTTGGTGACTCTGATTGAAGCCAATGATCCTTCATCCAGCAACTGGTCATCTATTGTTTCCCGCCACCTCGTGCTAGTCGCGTCTTAATAATAGCTTCTTCGTACTCTACTCCATCCTCGTTTTCTACACGCCGGCTCAAGGCTTGAAAGACGGCGAGAAATTCTAACCATGTCTAACCGCTTTGTATCGGCGGGGACAATCGGTTCCTCGGGGGAAATATCTAAAGACACGGGCGCCTTAGTAGCATCGACTGAGCAGCCCCTATACGACTCTGCGAAGAACAAGGAGTGGGAGGCGGTTCAGAAGGAGCTCGATGCTGAGCGCCGCCGGCGCGAGGAGCAACGCGTCAAGGCGGCTACTGGAGAGGGCGAGCAGAGTCTGTATGATATCCTGCAAGCGAACAAAGGCAAGCGAGACACCTCCCTGATAATGCCCGTGGATTAAAGAGCTGACCGGGAACTGCAACAGCGGCAAAGCAAGCTGCGTTTGAGGAACAGACAAAGCTGCGTAACCAGTTTCGCGCCTTGGATGATGACGAGATAGAGTTCCTGGACGAGATACGCGCCAACAAGCGCGCAGAGGAGGAGCGCGTGCGGCGTGAGACGGAGGAAGGTCTGAAGGCGTTTAGGGAGCGGCAGAAGGGTGACGTTGGTGAGAAGCCGCAAGATGAGCCTGCTGCAGAAGGGGAAGGCGAATCGTGGGAGGTTGGACGGAAAAGAAAGCGCGTCAAGGAGAGGGATGTTAAGGGTCTGAGGAGAAAAGTCAGTACCGCAGAAGAGGACGACAAGGATGAGGAGCCGGCAAAGCAGAGAGAGACCGAGGTGAAGAAGCAGTCGGAAGAAGCAAAGGCACCAGAGTGCAAGGCCGAGACAAGTACCTCTAGTACTAAACCGCCCGAGAAGAAGGGCCTCGGGTTGGTAGGTTACGGGAGTGATTCAGACTCGGACGATTGAGAAACCAAAGATATAAGAGATTCGTAACTCTTGGAAGGGGAGTAATGCCTTGGGATTATAAAGTACAGTGAGCCATACCGCAAATACCATCCCTCGCTCTATCATAGATGCAACATAGATATGGAACCAAGCCCTTCGCCCTTGGTATGACATGCGTAGATATACAAGAATAGTTTTCCTCGTCGCGCCTCCACCAGGTTATTGTACATGAAACCACATAGCACCGTCTCATTTTTTCATCACGTTCCTTTTTTGTCGTTTTAGCACATGACAGGATAGGCTCCTGTTCACTCGTCACTGTTCACATCACCGACATTGGGCGTCATGGGTTTGGCGTTCCAAGAATCGACTCCCCATCGCCAAAGGCTGCGGAAGCTGCCCTTGATCCATCCCTCGATCTCCGCCTCAGGGACAACAATCTGAGCAGCGCGGGCCTCGTCCTCGGGGCTGATCTCGAACCGACGCATGCGCTGCATCAAGCGAGAGTCCACGACAAGGGGCGACGCCCAGATCCTTTCCTTGACGGGCACGGCAGGAGTAGCAGCAGCGTTGTCATCCTCCTTGGGGGTTTCGTTCTCCCACACCGACTTGACCCAGTCCTTCTCCTCATGCTGGAGGACGAGCTGCTGCTCGTACTGGCCGTCAGCCTCTCGCCACTCCCGGGAGGAGGCGGCGAAGCACACAGCGGCGACCTCGCGGCCGATCTCGTCAGCGAGCTTGCGGCGGTTGAAGAAGCGGTTGAGGCGGACAAAGGTATGGCGGAAGCCGAGACGGTGGGGGAAGGGGATGGGGTTGGAAGGGGAGAATTCAAAGGGGATCTGGGCGGGGAGGCTGGCCAGAGAGTAGTCGTCGGGGGAGTTGTAAGGGGGTGGTTGAGGTGGTCGTTCGGGCTTCTTTTCATCCTCCTTCTTCTCGTCCTCCTTCTTCTCCTCCGGCTTCTCTCCCTCCCCCTCAGTCTTTACGCGCTCAGGAGAACCCTCAGCCGCAGGTGTTGTCGTTTCGGGCTCAGGTTTAGCAGGAGGGTCAAGAGGTCCAAGCCAACCCTCGTGTAGGCCTCTCACGTACTCCTTCCATGTATGCCGTCCAAAGATGATATCACCCTTTGTGCCCTCATACTCTGGCACACTGTTCTTTTTCCTCAATGCCTCGATGGTAGCTTCGTCTGTTTGTAGATCCACCTCATCTGGTCGCTCATCCTTTCTCCGCGCTCGACGAATCTTCTCTGCCACGGCAGCTCTCACGTCACCCTGTTGTCTTCCCTGAACAAACTCCCAGTCCAGACCAGAAGCCGCGAGGACGGGCTTTGCATACTCAATGAAGTGGTCCTGGGCAACGCGCAGACCGTCGCCGGGGGGCGCCTCGAGGTAGATTGTCAACTTGCGGGGAAGCTGGCTCGCAGAGCTAATGGTATCCTTGGCGAGAGGGGCGACGACGTGCTTCCACTTTGCTGTGGCTCGCTTCTTCTCGCGCTTGTCGTAGATGATGGCAGCAGAGATGGTGCCTGTGATGGCCCAGAAGATGAGCCAGTTGCGCGAGGGCAGCTTCCGGGGGAGGTTCGGCAGGCCCATCATGCGAAGAGCCGGGTTCTGGGTCGGCTTGGGAGTGGGCGCCTTGTAGGTAGCTCCGGTGCCGGCGCCGGCGGCGGGCTGCGCGGAGGGGTTCTGCTCGGCCATTGCGAATCCGGTTCCGCGGGAGTTGTCTGATGGGGCTCGCGGAGGGACGAAACGCTTCGTCAATGGCGTCTGAGGGGTCGTTTATACGACGGGCGGGCGATCTTGATATCGGCCTGGCTGTGGTAGTTCGGACCGCTTAGAGGGAAAAAAATGATGGCGATAAGCGGCGGTGCGATAAGGATCGGGATGGAAATACCCAGGCTCCGGGCACTAGCTTTGGAGGGGTTCACTTGGGCATTTGGTGTGTGCATCGGACTGTGGTGCTCGGATTGGTGTTGTGAAACAGAGAGAAAGGTTGAAATACTCGAGCTGATCTCTTGAGAGTCTGCTATTCCTCGAGCTTCCTATGTTGCCAATTGCCTTTGGAATGTGTGCTGTAGGGTGCAGTCATTGGAATCAACAACTTTGTTGGATACTTTCTCTGGGTACTCGAGCTTCCACAATGCTTCTGGAAGGTGTCGGGACCCCTGGTAGGACATCTTGTGTCTATGGTTAATAAGGTTGTGAGTGTCTAGAGTATTGTCTTACTGTAGACACTCAAGATTTAATGTCTGCGATACATGGCCACGTAGGACCTGTGATCAGAGAGGGCCATGCTCATGACAGCAGTCCAGTCTCGTCCGTCAGTCTCACAGCAGTTGAAAACAACGGCGATGCTCTCCTCGTCCATGGATGGATGGATCCCTGGGGAATTGCCATGTGGGAAGCACAGGCGGCGGATGCAACCACACGGGCCGGAACCGAAGCGAGCGTGGCGCCTTGTCATATGGGAGCGTATTAATAAAAGCACGACCCAACTTGAGACACCAGGTAGAGAGGCTCATCTCAACTGGACGATGATTAGGTATTCGCGACCCAGGACAAGACAGTCCGATAGAGAGTGCTGAAGCATTGCGGTGAGCCGTAAGCCCCATAAGTCACCGCATCCAGAGACCCAAACAACCTACAGCGAGAGGAGCTACCCCAGCAGCAGGCGCAGTCCTCATGCAATCCATCTCTGTCTACCCAACGGGAACTGAGGCTGGGCTGGCTGCAGGTGCAGGTGCCAGGTTCACCTGAGGCTCAGGAGTCGTGGTGGAGGGCCAAGTCGGTGTCTGGGGAAACACAGCGGCAGGGGTGCAGCCCCTGAGGGATCTCCCAGGCAAGGAACCTACCTTCTGGAGGGACACGCCCCGAAATCGAGTCCGTTCGTTGCCCGATGGGTAGAGAGCCTAAAGGAGGAGACTGGCGGGTGCCGAGCCAGAGGGTGGCCAATCCACGGTTGATTGACCACCAACACCGCCGCTCTCAAATAATATTCGCTTGGGGAGATGGGTGAAGGGAGCGTGTTTGGTGTTTGGTGTTTGTGTGTGTGTTGGTTAAAAGTAGGAAGGGGCAAATAGGAGGCGGCAGATGGCTTGGTTATGAATGAAGTATTTGCCTCTTGTTGTCGTGTCCAAGCAATGAAAAGTCTCACTGAGGTCGATAATTATAGTTGTCCGTCAGCGAACGAGCATCCCTCATCCTTCCAAGTTCCATCCCGTCTCTACCTGCAGGATACTTGCATGCTGTAGCACCTATATTGGGTACGGCCGATCGTCGCATCCGATCCATCCATTCCTAGGTTCCATGGATGGGTAGATCCCACAAACATTTCCGGCCCAGCACTGCCTCTGTGTTACCCAGGCGGATTTCTGGTGTGTATTGTATGACGGCGGGAACTGGACCCAAGCCCCTGATTTGAAGTTGGCTCCGACCGGTTGACGGGAGGCTCTCCATCACTGCCCAGCAGCCGTCAGGGGCAATGGTCGAGCAGTGGTATTGGATCCATCCATTCATTGTAGGTCCAAGCATCCATGGTTGCAGTTGGCGGCTCGGGGAGAAGTTATAGCGGCCACAGCGGCCACCACCACCGCTTCTTAGAGCACCACCTAACTGCAAGCAGTCTTTCTACGGGCTGCTACCTAACCTGCCCCGGTCCAGGCCGCCCGCCGCCCGTGGACCCTCGACCCCTCGGAACCTTCCCCCCCCCAAAACACTCCCGTCGTGTGCCAAAACCAAAACGTTCACGGACGATCCCTGCGCGTTTCGACCTGGAGGAGGCGCCGACTTGCATCTGTCATCAGCCCGGCAGCACTCCGCTACCTACAGTACCTAACTACACGACGGGGCCTTCTCTTCCTCTTGCGCATTCGTCTCTTGTCTTCTCTTCTTCATCACTCCGCTTCCTCGTGCGTGCTGTTCATCGCTGGTTGCGCTCTGGACTGGACTCGAGTCTTTTGTGCCCAAAAAGACTCCAGCCCGCCGCTCTGCTAGCTCAGTCCCGCGCCCCTCGCTCCCGTCCCCTCCACAAGTGGAAGCAACCTAAGCCCCTGGACTTTGTCCTCCCCTGAAACTTTGGTTGTTGGCCATCTCCCACGTCGCCCTCATCCTTTTCTTCTCTCTTCGTCTGCTGTTCGTCACCGACTGCTCGATACCGCATAGCACGATACGAGCGACCGCGACGACGCCGCAATTAGAAAGGATGGATTCCAACAATAACCGCCTGTTCCTCAACTTTGGGAATGGCAATGACAGGTTGACCGCCTCGGATCGGGCCGCCTATCCCACCACGCCCTCGACTTTTCCTCAGCCTGTCTTCCCTCCCGCTTCTGGTCAGCAGCAGCCTGGACTACAGGCTCAGCAGCAGGCTTACGCTGGTGGTTATGCGCCCCAGGGTTACTTTAACCAGAACCAATACGCCCAGTATCAAGGCCAGCCGCTGAACGACTACGCCCAACCTGCTGGTTATCAGCCGCGATCTAATACCCCGGGTACCAACGATCCCAACACCGGTCTCGCCCACCAGTTCTCCCACCAGAACCTCGGAGGCGCTGCTCGAGCGCAGGCTTACGCTCGAGGGCCCTCGCCCGGTCAGCGTCCCAGAACTGCTGGCGCTTCAGGGCAGCCAGCCTATTCCGGGTACATGAACGCCCCTCCCATGCCCAACCAACCTGCTGCTCCTGTCGAGGAGTTCCAGCGAGCGCCCGAGAGAAATCCCGACCGATATGGCACCAATGCCAACAGCAACCAGAAGAAGTGCTCCCAGCTTGCTGCTGACTTCTTCAAGGACAGTGTCAAGCGTGCGCGTGAGCGTAACCAAAGGTATGGTTTACACTCTGTCACCCTTCCAGTACTGTGTAGCTAAACGTGCTGCTATAGACAGAGCGAGCTGGAGCAGAAACTCCAGGATCCCTCCCAGGGTTCTGCCAGACGCGAGCAGCTCTGGTCTACCGCCGGAAGAAAAGAAGGCCAGTACCTGCGTTTCCTGCGCACCAAGGACAAGCCCGAAAACTACAACACGGTCAAGATTATCGGAAAAGGTGCCTTTGGAGAAGTCAAGCTGGTTCAGAAGAAGGGAGATGGCAAGGTCTATGCCATGAAGTCCCTGATCAAGACGGAAATGTTCAAGAAGGACCAGCTCGCCCACGTCCGATCAGAGCGTGACATTCTCGCCGAGTCTGACAGTCCCTGGGTCGTCAAGCTTTACACCACTTTCCAGGATTCTTACTTCCTCTACATGCTGATGGAGTTCTTGCCCGGTGGAGATTTGATGACGATGCTCATCAAGTACGAAATCTTCTCTGAAGACATCACACGGTTTTACATTGCCGAGATTGTCCTCGCCATTGAGGCTGTACACAAGTTGGGCTTTATCCATCGGTATGCGCCACCCCTATCCCTCGGTATCCCTCGGTATCACCCCTGAAACCTGACTGACTCTGAAACAGTGACATCAAGCCCGACAACATTCTTCTGGACCGTGGTGGTCACGTCAAGCTGACCGATTTTGGCTTGTCGACGGGTTTCCACAGACTCCATGACAACAACTACTATCAGCAGCTGCTTCAGGGGCGATCTAACCGGCCGCGTGACCGTAACTCGGTCGCCATCGACCAGATCAACCTTACTGTCAGCAACCGATCTCAGATTAACGACTGGCGACGATCACGAAGATTGATGGCGTACTCGACCGTTGGAACTCCCGACTACATCGCCCCTGAGATCTTTACTGGCCATGGTTACACCTTTGACTGTGATTGGTGGTCGCTGGGAACCATCATGTTCGAATGTCTTGTTGGATGGCCCCCATTCTGCGCTGAGGATAGCCACGACACGTACCGAAAGATTGTCAACTGGAGACAGACCCTGTACTTCCCTGACGATATCACATTGGGCACCGATGCTGAGCATCTGATCCGAAGGTAAGATAGGATATTGCGTCGGGATGATGGATGAGATTGCTGACATGAAACAGTATGGTCTGCAACACGGAGAACCGTCTTGGCCGTGGAGGTGCGCACGAAATCAAGAACCATGCTTTCTTCCGTGGTGTCGAGTTTGACAGCCTGCGCCGCATCCGCGCACCTTTCGAGCCTCGCCTTACCTCCAACATTGACACGACCTACTTCCCTACCGATGAAATTGACCAGACGGATAACGCGACGGTCCTCAAGGCCCAGGCCATCCAGAATGGTCGACAGGCGGAGGAGTCTCCCGAGATGAGCCTGCCCTTCATCGGCTACACCTTCAAGCGGTTTGATAACAACTTCCGGTAATTCCCACCAAGAGATCTTTGACTCCGGCATGGTTTCATCTTGAAGAAGGCCCAGTTCTGTGAACGGGTTCTGCTTCACTCGAGCTGGGAAGGGGCAGCACTCTGGAAGCGCAGAGACGACGCCTTACAACACTCAGCAATGGCTGAACGGCCGATCAGGTTCTTGGATGCTCTCGGGTCTACCTGCCCTTGAGATTTGTGCTTTTTTCAAGATGCCTCTTTGAAGGCTGTAATTGCAGGGCTAGTCTAGATAGCAGGCTTCTGACTCGGGCAAGCTTTTTTTTATCATGTATGGATTTCATTGTACTCTGAGCATGTAACAAAAGAGGGTAGTTCAGACCTTGCTGAAGACGTCAAAGACTAATAAAACAAGTTGGAACTTGAAGGAGCATTTGCATAGTCTCTTGTGATTATTGATACTTGATTCATGCTGGATACATGACAACATGTAGTCATGTCGTGGGCCTTGATATTGTACTATTTACATTCTACTACAACTAGAAAGGCCTTGGTCAGCGAAACTCATGGTTGAAGCAAGACTATCCCTTACTCTTATATATGGGGAGTCTGAGCCTGAGCTTCAGCTCGTATTGACCGTGATGGGAATTGCGGATGAGAGAGAGTTCATGTAGCGCCTTGACATGGCGGACGACCAATCTCTGAGCCGTCATGTACCAAATAACTATCCTTCAACGCCATATCCAAAACCGTAAAACCTTTTGATTATTCCCGCCCAAAAGAAACCAACCACCATAACATGCGTATTCATCTCCGCGCTGTCAGACCGGGTGCTGCGTTGAAGCGCTCCTCACGTTCCGTCATGAACATGACCTGGATCCAATACTCCTTGGCGTCGGGATCCCAGAAGCAAAACTGTCGGTCCTCGCGCTTGTCCAACTCGCGGGCTGGGATCTTGAAGCCAACCGTCTCGTATGGCTCGGCGGCGACGAGCAGGTACTGGAAGTTCTTGTCGGGCTCCTCGACGTGCTGTGTGAAGGCGTTCATGACCTGCCACTTGGGTGTCGTCTCGGGGGTGGCGTCTGGGTACTGTAGCTGGAAGAGCAGACCCTGTTGGCGCGTGACGGGGTCGCGGATCTTTGTAATCTTGTATCCAGGGCGGCCGATCTTGACAACGTTACGGCGCTGTGCGAAGCCAGCTCCCGTGACGCCGACGGGGAGCCCAGTGGCAGGGTCGACAGCGCCCTGTCGGCCCTCCTTTTGCTCCCGGGCGGCACGACGGGCGAGGTTGGTCTGATGCTTCTTGCCCTGTGTGTGGGCAAGGTAGGAGCCGTCGTTCTGGTGAACCGTGAGGCAGAGACGGCACTCGAAGGAGCCGACGTGGTTCTTGAAGAAGTAGGGGTCCTTGTCTAGGTCGATGGTCTCGAGTGCGAGCTTGCGGAGACGCTCGCGACGGTCCGCGTTGGTGGCCGACTGGGACGCGACGCCGCCGCCGCCAAACTTGGAGCCTGCGCGGTTCTGGAAGTCCATTGTGGAGAGTCGCGGTTATAGATTGGGATGTGTGAGGTTGCGACTTGTTGCGATCGAGGGTTTGGTGGTTTGGTTGCTGTTACGAGGCTTGGGATGGGAGAGGATGAATGTCGCGAAAAGACAAGGTCAGAGAAGGAGAAGCATTGAACCTGGAGTCTCACCGAGGTGAGAAATAATTGTGGGGATGATGCCAAGGTGGCTGACCAACCAGGCTTTACTCTTGATTGATGGAAGCTTTCTGCTACTTTAACGGACATGCAGTTTACACATTCCAGTTTTTACAAGAATGTACTATTACAACTCTAGCTTTGCCCGAATTTACGGTATCTATGTTTAAGGAGTGCAGCTTACTATATCCGCATGTCTGGAAAGCCACGCCTGGACACATTCCACGAACCTATCAAGCTCAGATGTCGGAGTTTCAAGAACAAGGGCAATGAAGCCTCTCCGTACCAGCCAGAATCCTTCCTCCATCATCTCAAGCCAGAAGAGGTCTCTCAGAGTGTCAATCTCCTCAACCTCTCCAGATCTCTCAATGATACGGGTGCCGTTCTTGGGGAAGTGCACGCCCATGATGGTGCCCAGTCCGGTAAAAACCACTCTGGTGCCCTTGGTCGCCTCATTGAGTTTGTTCCTTAGTTCATCGCCTTTCTTTGTGAACTGGATAGCAACCTCGGGGGTGTAAATCTTACTCAGACCTGCGTAGCCTGCGTGTGTCACTAGTGTGTTGTTGTTGAAAGTGCCAGAGTGTGCGAGCGCACCAGGACGTCGGGGATCAAAGGCTGCCATGATGTCCGCTCTACCACCAAAAGCGCCGAAAGCAAGCCCCCCACCGAGCCATTTGCCGAACGTCTTGAGGTCAGGATTGAGACCAAGCAGCTCGGAGATGCCTCCTCCGGACATGCGAGAAGTCATGACTTCGTCTATGATGAACAGTACGCCCGCCTACGTCTTGTCAGCTAATTAGTCTTGATGTAAAGAAAACGAAAGAACTCACCTTTGATGCAGCTTCTTGAATTCCATTGAGAAACTCGGAGTCACCGGGAAGACCACCTCCAGAGCCCTGCATCCCCTCCACTAGAACCGCAGCGACACCCTCACTCGCGATGGCGTTGCGAGCACTCTCAAGGTCATTGTACCTTGCCACTACCCAGTCGTCCATGTCGACATTGTTGTCCTCAGGCTTTCCACCCTTGAAGCCTATCACAGCACCGTGATAGCCACCGCTAAAGGTGACGATCTTGCGCTTCTTGGTAAATGCACGAGCTGCTGCTAGAGCATGCAGATTGGCCTCGGTTCCAGAGTTGGCGAAGCGCACCTGCTCTATGCTAAAGCGCTGACATATCTCACGAGCAAAGATCTGCTCCTGGGCCGTGTTTGCGCCGACGTTCAGGCCAGTGCTGTCCAGGACGTCCCGGATGGCTGAGAGGATGACGGGGTTGGAATGTCCATAGAGAGCTGCAGTAAACTCGCACGTCAAGTCTGTGTATCTATGGGTTTGTTAGCGATGCGGTGTTTGCTCGGTCTGCTTGAGACTTGCGTGTGCCCATCCTCGGAGGTGACTTGATATCCCTTGCCTGACTTGATGACCACTGGGAATGGGCTGGCGTAGAGGACTGTGCGAGTGTTTCCTCCTGGCATAGACTTGATGGCTTCTTCATAGAGGGCCTTGGAGCGTGGGTTACGAGTAACATATCGTGCCGTGGCCGCATCAAGCTTGGCCTGAATAAGTTGTGTCAATTCTGTAGCCATGACGAATAAGAATTGATTGGAGGTGGTAGTTGTAAGATGAAGCAATAGTTTTGTGGCGTTATTGAAGATGAGATGCTTCTGTTATATACTTGCTCAACTGGTAGTAGAGTGTTCTGGATCCGATGTCGCTTGACACCCCAAGGATGGTATTCATAAGTGAGATAACACCTAATTGGACCCCGCAGGCTTCAGGCCATTTGCGATAATTTAGAAGTCTCTATTGGCCGCCATCGACCATGATGGGATGCCTATCGCGTTTCGGGCCGGGGTTGGCTCAAGCCGGAGCCATGATACCCGTGTCTGCATTATTCGGGTCTCGGGTTTCGGGTTTGGACACAATGTGGACTGTATCTCTGTAAGTCTTGATAGATTTTAGAATTGCTTGGCATCTGAAACATTAAAGGCAACTTGAGCAAATACAAATTGCCAACTTGTTTCCTTGATGGCCTTGTTTCGCTTAGAAGACTATCCTCTGGGGGTGTTGAAACTGGATGAACTCCTGGTTTAGTGGTTGAGTTGGGATTACCATCGTCGTTTAGAAACAAGTTTGGTCAATTCAAGTTCAATAAATTAAATCAAAACGTTCAACATAAGCCTCAAGCGTAAAAATAGTTAGATATTCTAAAGATCCTTCAATCAACATCAATCTCATGGTGTTCAGATCGATCTGGGTTGCTGGGATGGGATCTTGTTGGTGGAGTGGAGGTACGTACCGTTCAGATGCCAATGTGGGGAAGCAGAAAAGCGGTGTGTGAAAAAAGCCGGCAGAATCGACATCCCACTTAATTTTTTTGCCCAATTTTTGAAGGCGCTCGTCTTGCCTGGAGAAAGAAGCCAAGCCGACGATATTCGATAATTCACAATGGCCGGCTCAATCAACAAGCCCAAGAGTCAGTATTCCATTTCGCAGACTCAAAACACATGGACTTTAGTCCCTAACAATTCCCAGAGCCCAAGTCCAAGCGGACACCCGTCCGCCTTCGGCACAAGATCCAGAAGGCATCCGTTGCCAAGCAAAAGAAGGAGCGCAAGCTAGCAAAGAAGAACCCAGAATGGCGAACGAAGCTCAAGAAGGATCCCGGTATCCCTAACCTGTTCCCCTACAAGGAGAAGCTCCTCGCCGAGATTGAGGAGAAGCGCCTGAAGAAGGCCGAGGAGGCGCAGAAGCGAAAAGAGTTAGCCAAGGCCGCAAAGACAGGCGCCAAGGATGAGGAGGTGATGGAGGATGTCGAGGTCGAGGATGACGGCGACGATGATGTCGACGAAATGGAGGACGACAATATGGATGAGGACATTGACGAGTCGAACCCCATGGCTGCGCTTATTGCCAGCGCTCGCGCTGCTGCTGCTAGCTATGACCGACAACTGGCCGACGACGACATGGACGAGGACGACGATAGCGAAGAGTCCGACAACGAGCGTGGCCCTGAAATGTCAATTGGCCAGGCCTCTTCGAGAAAGACCTACGACAAGGTCTTTAAGTCAGTGGTCGAGCAGGCCGACGTCGTCCTCTACGTCCTCGACGCCCGCGACCCAGAAGGTACACGCTCTCGCGAGGTCGAGCGCAGCATCATGGCCGCTGCGTCCGGCGGAAAGCGCCTTATCCTCGTCATCAACAAGGTCGATCTGATTCCCCCCAAGGTCCTCCGAGACTGGCTCGTCTACCTTCGCCGCTACTTCCCGACCCTGCCTCTCCGGGCCTCTAACCCCGCCCCCAACGCTCACACCTTTAACCACCGCGACCTGACCGTCCAGAGCACCTCTGCCACGCTTTTCAAGGCCCTCAAGAGCTTTGCTGCCAGTCGTCAGCTCAAGCGTGCTGTGTCTGTTGGTGTCATTGGTTATCCCAACGTGGGTAAGAGCTCTGTGATCAACGCTCTCCTCTCAAGGATGAGTGGAAAGGGTAGCTCCTCTTCAAAGGCGTGCCCTGCTGGTGCCGAGGCTGGCGTGACGACAAGCATTCGGTCTGTCAAGATTGATAGCAAGCTTACTCTGCTCGACTCCCCCGGTGTCGTCTTCCCCTCTTCCTCCTCGACCCAGTCTGCTGGTCTCGTCTCGCTCAAGAATGCCACCGAGGCGCATGCTCACCTGATCCTCCTTAATGCTGTTCCGCCCAAGCAGATCGATGACCCTGTCCCTGCCGTCACACTCCTCCTCCGACGCCTGTCGTCGTCCCCTGAGCTCATGCAGAAGCTTACTGATGTCTACGACATCCCCGCTCTCCTCCCTGACCGCAAGGACGGCGACACCACAACCGACTTCCTCGTCCAAGTCGCTCGCAGGCGAGGCCGTCTCGGCCGCGGTGGAGTCCCCAACATCAACGCCGCCGCCATGACCGTCGTCACCGACTGGCGTGACGGCCGTATCCAGGGTTGGGTCGAGCCCCCTGCCTTGGCTGTTGAGTCCAGCGCCGCGTCATCCAAGCCGGCCCTGAAGAACGCCGGAGAAGAGGAGGTTGCCGCCGACCAGAAGCAGATCGTCACCGAGTGGGCCGCCGAGTTCAAGCTCGAGGGTCTCTGGGGTGACGACGGCAACGACGGCAACGACGATGCTATGGAGCAGTAAGAGAAGGGGGGAATTTGGACTTGAGTAAAAAAACGTGACGGACGGTACATGAATTCTTGACTGGAAAGTTTGGCGTTTCAAGGATTGGCTGGCAGAACGGACCTAGACCGTGCATATACCTTTATAAAAACAATCTGTCTTCCCAAACTCCTGCGTGGTTCACCCTGTGCTTTGTAGATTGTGCATCATGCCATGTACCTGTACCTCTAACTACCTAATACAAATGATCCCTCTTAAGCATCGAGCAACTCCATCTTGACACCCCGCTTGCCCGTCATCTCATCCTTCTCGTCATGGACTCTAACCTTGACCTTTTGGAATAGCTCGACCTTGACCTCCCGGCTTCCCTTGGTAGTGAGCGTAAACGTCTCAGGGTCAAAGTCGGCCTCTGGCTCCATCTCAGCGAGATCCCGAAGTCGGATCAAACCCTCAATACCAAAGCGTGGGACGAGGACGACGAAGCCGTTGCTGAAAATCTTCATGACAAACGCCTCCTCCTCAGCGACCTTGCCCTTGAGGGCCTGGCCGACATAGTAGGCAATGCTGGCGCGGCCGGCCATCTGGGCGTTGCGGTGTCGCACGTTGATGTTCTTGCACACGGCCTCGAGACGTCCTCGGCTGCGGACGTTGGGGTGGATGGCCTCGTAATCGATGGCAGCGGCAAGCTGTCGGTGGGCGAGGAGATCGGCGTATCGACGAATAGGAGAAGTAAAGTGAGTATAGATCTCGGAGGCAAGACCATAGTGGCGGAACTCGGGATAGGCTTGAGTGCCCGAGCAGAAATACTCTGCACTCATCATACAGCGTGTCGCCATGATACGCACTAAAGTGTTAAAGAAGGGTTCCTTGGCATCCACGCACTCATCCAGGGAGTCCGCAAGGGCCTTGCTGGAGTCGGTACGAAGCTCCAGGCCACGCTTGGTGCGCAGTTGGTTCGCCAGCTCGTCAAAGTTGGTCTTGGGAGGAGCGGCGTGACGGCGGAGGATGGCGGTCTGGGGGAACGCTTCGTAGATCTTGGCTGCGACGCTGACGTTGGCGAACAACATGAACTCTTCGACCAGCGAGTTGGTGTCGAGGAGCTGCTTCGTCTTGACATCGATGGGGTCAGACGTCTCGGACTCGGTCTGGACCTTGACCTCAGGCGACGAGAGGCTCAGAGCACCGGCGTCCATTCGCTTCTTCTTGAGCTTCTTTGACAGCATGAGGAGCATTCGCATGCCCTTGGTGAGGTCATCTTGTTGAGAATCATCATCGATTCTGAGTTGAGCCTGTTCGTAGCTGAAAGCCTCACGGGACTTAATGACAGACTTTGTGAAGCGAACGTTAACAATGTCGGCATTGTCGTTCAGCTCCCAGAGCACCGAAAAGGCATATCGTTCCACATATGGCTTGAGAGAGCAGAGGTCCGTTCCAAGCAGCGGCGGAAGCATGTCGATACGCTTATCCACCAGATAAACAGTCGTGCCGCGGATGCTGGCCTCAGTGTCCATGGCGTTGGCAGGCTTGACAAAGTGTGAGACGTCTGCGATGTGGACGCCAACCTCAAAGTTGCCATTAGGAAGCTTCCTAGCGTGAAGAGCATCGTCGATATCCTGACAGCCGGGAGGATCAATACTGCAGATGAGGAGTCCTCTGAGATCCTCCCTTTGTCTCCAGCCGGGATCCTCCACACTGGCTGGCACCTTCCAGTCATGGCCTTCCTTGGGAAGACAGTCAAGGACCGTCTTGGGGAACGGTCGGTACTGTACATCCCATTCCAGCAGCAGAGCTTCAGTCTCAGCCGCCTTGGTCTCCAACTCTCCCAAAGAGCGCACGAAGTGTCCAATGGGGTGTCGAGAGTCGCGCTCCCAGGCATCGATGGTGACCAAAAGTCGCTTGCCGAGTAGGTCTGCAACTTGTCGTGTACGAAGTCGGATCTTGGGAATCTTCTTGTCCATGGGGATGAGGAAGACGCTGTCCTGCTTGCGGCCCTGGCTGGACGCTTTGCTCGCAGACGAAGGGTCGATGTGACCAACATACTGGCGCCAGTTGCGCTTGATTACGCCGACAACCTTGGCAGTTGGTTGCGGGCGGCCTTCTGAGAAGCCCTTCTGGGTCTTCTTCACCTGCTCCTGCAAAGCCTTGCGCTCCTTTTCTGACACAAGGTCCTGACTCTCCTCCACGTCCGCGTTCTCGTTTTTCGTAATGGCTTCCTCCTCGATGATCTTCGTTGAAGGCTCCTTCCACTGATCTTGAGGAAGAACCTCGACAACAACCACGTCGCCGTCAACCGCACGGTTGATGTTCTCGCGACCCAGGACCAGTAGAGGCTTGGGGAATGCCGGAACCTTGATGGAACCCTCTAGATAGTTGTATGGTGAGACGTTGAAGATGCCCTGATGCATCAAGCCGGCCTTGACCCCAGTCATCATCCTCGAGAGTGTAAAGTACTCGGGATATAGCATCTGCCCCGGTTTCTTAAACGACCCTTGGTTTTGCGACTCTGCTACCATGTCGAGCAGCCTCTCGCCATCCTCGAGTCCGCTGACATACTCCTTGAGAGAAGATGCGTGAAGCCCATCTGCCTTGGCTTTGCGGAGGTTGTCTTGGTCGTCGCTCAGCATCACCACTGCAGGGAGTTTCTTGGCCTTTGTGCGCGCTAAGTGCTCGCCGTACCATTTCACGGCCAGTCGCACAGCCCGATCATTTCGGTCATTGACGGTTTCATTTGCCTCGCGGTGGACAAATGTTTCAAGTCGAAAGTCGTTGAAGAAGACATAAAATCTCTTATCCTCGCTCTTGGTAAGCCCTATAAGTCGATTGTAGAGCGGCAATGACCGATTCCGTAGCTCCTCGAGCACAGTTTGCAAGATGATGACGTCGTAAAAGGCAGAGCTCTGCTCAAACAGATCCATGGCGTTGAGCAGCGCGTTGGTATCAGGGACCAAGTAGTGTCCTTGGGGGAATGCCTTGGTGCCTGCTGGCTTGTCCGAGAGGACAAAGGGCTGAGCTGAATCTTTGTCAGTATTGAAAAAGAAAGGGAGATATTAAAACTCACCCTGCTGAGCGGCATTTCTAGGGGCATACTGAAGACACGCCTTGCAGAGCTTGGAGGAGCAAGGAATGTCTGTTCGCAAGTAGACTTCTCTAACAATTTTCTGCACCTTGCCGCTTCGAGTCGAGCGCACGTAGACCTTGCTCGAGATGTTGGATGCTAGGGCATCGCCTTCCTGAGATCTTTTTAAGCTCGCCATCTCTTCTCGACTTTGTCACAAGTGGTGAAGCAGATTGTGAGTAGGTGATGAAAAGTATGTCGTTGAGCAAGCATCTAGTTTGGCAGGCGAATTGAAGTGATAGTGGGGCCGTTATCGATAAGGCTCAGGTCAAAACAAAGTGGCAGCCAAAAGTTTGACTTGATAATGGATGTGTAATTGCTTCAACATCAACATTTCAAGACTCTAGATTGGCCTAGAAAGACCCAAGCTTCCATCTTCTATTGTACAAAGTTTTTTGAGCCACGTTTGGTAAGCAGCTTGAAACACACTGCGGCCTTTGAAGCTGTCATCACATGACCACCAAGAGATACTGAGGTCATCACGTGATTAACAACCACATCAACTACCTGCCTGCCTTCCTTCGCCCTTCATCATTAATCCATATTCTGCGATACTTTCTTCGGCTTTAAAGCACTTACAAGAATGATCTGTGGTCAATTTGGCATTCTGTATCGATACTAGAACAACAACTCTGATACTCTCCGGTATCTGTTTCGTCTTCAGGAGTAAGAGATATAGGTCCTCCCCTGCAACCACCACCTGCCACCAGGAGCTCTCCGCCTTCAAGCAAAAGAACCTAGGACCAATTATCTCGCCCAGCGCTCTTTTCTAATTAGAACTCGAAATGCAGAGATTAGCTTCCTCACCTGGAGACCCTGGATTCGTCGAGTTCGGTTTAGGACCACCAACTGTTTGATGGGATATGGGAACCCACGGTCTACACTGAGGCGTCAAGCTTCCAGGGAATACGCAAGAGTGACAGTCGCAATCAGCCATCCGGTTTACTTTCTTTCAGCCGCACATCAACGACGCGTCCCGGTCCGGACAGATATCCCGCCATCACACAAGGACCAAATTATTAGCAACACTCGCCAGTCCTTATGACACACGCACTGGCCTCGCATGGACTCCAAATCCTGTTTTTAAGTTTCAAATGCGCGTTTGCTATTAGGTGGGAAGGCTTCAGCTACCAGGCGTCCTACCACACCAACCGCTGGAGTGAGGAAAGCCATGGTGTCTCAATAACATTCGACTACAATATTTCCCAAGGAACAACAACATAGCCGAAACTCTGATGAACAGACAACAAGTGCTTAACAAAGTCCAGAGAAAGACAGATCGGAGTCAGGCTCGTCACACCCTTCTGGGTGCTGCTGGCCAGTGATGGCAGTGGCGATTTCAGCATGCCTGCCGCATGATTATCTAGCCAAGTCTTCCGAAGTACCAGTCTTGGCTGTGTAAGTGCGGTCTCGTATGATGAGAGTCGCGCAAGACTTGACAAGGGTCTCCGGCAGCGTGTCGATGATCTTGGCACTAAAAACATGATGGCTTCACGACGTTGGCGTCCGAGTTGACAGCACAGCCCGGTACAACTTAACCACCATTCAAGTCAACCACAAACTTTCATATCCCCCAAGCGCACCTCAGGAGTTGGTCGAACATCTGATTTGATCGATGTCTCCAGTACGCGAACCCGGCTATTCCAGATAGCCGCGCGCCCCGAGACAGTGGAGTATGCGCTTCTTTTGAGGCCAGATGTCTCCAAGCTCCAAGCCAACGATATTGCAGCCAAGTCTCGAAGCGAGCCGACCAGCTGGACAACGTCGGCTCGTCCGGAGGTACCAGAGGATAGACATGCAGTGACATGTCGACCACTGTCGCAGTGGGGAGCATATGGGTGGGCTCTTCGTCCAGCCTCAGCATGCATGCGAGGGCCAGAACCAATCGAAATGGCGTCGTGAGCGCCTTTCATGAGCCACCAAGTATCCCCGGATGGTAGGAGTTACCTATACAAGCTGTGTTCAAACGCAGAGTGCCATCAAGAGGCAGCTGCGACCTGGGCAGTCGATTTCAACTCTAGACAGGGGAGACGGCATCGATCTTCGACCAGGTGATTATGGCTTGCATCGTTAAGATCAGAGGTCTATCAACTTGACCGGCGTTGCCCAGGTGCGTGTCAAAGAAGACAAACCTGTTCCTTGACATGCTGAAGAACAACTAACAAGTTTGCCGTTACACAATCGGACAAGTAAAGAGGGCAATATACATGATAGGCACGGTCACTCTTCGTCGCACGTCCTGCTGCAATTACAAGTACCGAGTCGCTTATGCGGAATCATTACGCTCACCACTAATCCGCTTCCACCTTGTCGAGGCATCACAATACACCCACAATACCTGTACAGGCACTCTTTGGGGTGAAGAGTAACATCGGCGGGCACAGAGCACAAGTCGGGGCTCGCAAGCTGGATCATGATTTCCTGCTGAACGGTGGAATTGGTCATCTTTCTCGGCATCCTCACTCTTTGGGATAGCATGAAAGAAGGAAGTTCAGCTGTGGCGGCGGAATTCATGTCACCGATGGCTAGCATCCCGAAGGGCAGGCCAATCAGGCAGGATGGTCAACATTCAGAGCTTGGCTCCGCCATTATTGTCATCCAGATCCCTGCAGCCTGGTCCTGATTCACTGGAAATACCAGGATTGTTACTGAGGGGCATCGCGAGCGAGATGGCAGACAGCCTGGTGACGAATGAACACGATGGAACCTAACCCATAAAACCAGTTCGACTGAATTTTCGAGTCGAGAACGAAAGGCGCATAAACCACCTTGAGAGCGAGTTCCCGACTTGCCTACATGCACGTCAAGGCAGTCCCAACTTTCACAACATTCAAATATATCGGAGGACCACGAATGACGGACAGATCGGTGCCACCTCTGACTGTCCCTCTGCTCGGGCCCGCCTGACAGGACCGAGCGCGACCAGTCGTGATGGAGCTAGCGTTAGTTCAAGCAGATGAGAGCTGCGGTGTGCTAGGACTTACAGTAGCGACGCATTCTGATGGGTCTTGTCATACCTGACTTGCTTGACGAGACAATGCGGGCGCGTCAATTCTGTAAAGCTCTTGGGCTCTCGCAGCTTTATCCCTACGGCACATGGCGAGCAATGTCAGCATCGGTAATATTCCACCCAAGCGTGGCTGCCGCCGGTGAGAAGATGCCCTGGCCCGGCGCGTCGATCCATGTGATGGCGAAGGGGGGAGCAGCAAGCTGCTGGATTGGGAAATGCATGACGCCGGTTACTCTGCTAGACCCGGCGGTTTGCGAAAGTGGTCCTCTCGGAGCTCCCCTCGAAGGAGCCTGATAACGCGCCGCGTCTTGACAAGAGCTCACGAGGTCGCGTTTAGCGTGCTATGTGCATGCATCTGGGATTTACAAGTGGGAGAAGACCGACACGCTGTGCGAAGGAAGACGCGGCTCTCGTGGCATCAAGACTGACTGTAGTCTGACCTCATCTTGGACGGCTTCAACGCGGACCGGGTATCAACGACTCTTACGACAAGCCGACGGTTTGCTGCTTGACACCAGTACCTTGTCAGTGTGGCGCGGTTGGTGAGAGGTGACTCGCTGGGTCGTCCACAGCCCGTATCCGCCCTGATGGTATCTATAGGTGCTGGTATCAGTGCCTAACTAACCAGGTGGACGCTGCTGTCTCTGGGATCACGAAAGCCGGGCCTTGAACGCGGGCACTTGCTTCTGTGCTCATGCAAGAGGCCAGAGCTGAATGGAACAACATGTTCTGATCCAACAAAAGTGTACGGATACGGGTCAAGACTTGCGGGTGCCAAAAACCAACACCATGGACTTGAGCAATCTAAGCAAGCAAGCAGATCCAGCAGAACAAGGGTCTTGGGTGTGAGGATATGGAGGAATCGAGGGCCGAGACAAACGCCTCTTGCTCGCCAAGAGGACCCCAAGCAAACGATGCCACAGACGAGCCGGCCGCACGGGCCGATATGATTGGCCCCGTACTCGCAAGTCAGCCAAAGGGAAAGCCTCTAGCCGGTCAGGCGTCACAAGACGAGGAGCCGAGGGGAAGCTGGACAAGGGTGATGCATCAGTATGATGCAATGCGGGTCCGGATTTATGGAGCAGGCTGATCTATTGTCAGCGGGTCAAGAAGGACGACCGAGACTCTGTTGCTCGAAGACGGAGAGATTTAAGGAGGAGACGGAGGGAGACAGCCAAACAGGAGAGAGGATATTATGTCCGACCGGTTCAGCGAACCAGGATACCGGCGAGGGGAAATGCAGCCACCTGATGGTGATGTTCCCTTTGAGATAAAGCCGAGGCGAACAAAGACTGGGGGGAACCGGCGCCGGCAAAGTTTCACGTGCGGGCCGGCCGAGAAAGCAACCTCATACGACGTTGGCCAACATGCAAGCGAGAGATCTACGTGACGGTTAAGGCAGGTACTCGAAGCACGGCGTTGGGTCGAGTCTACAGAGATGAGTTGGGGATTGGATCGAGTGGACAGCAAAAGAGGAAGCGGAACTATGGTCACAGATAAGGCCAATAGGCTTGCATGAGGTGAGATCCAAGCGACGACGATTAAAAACGGCGACAGGAGGCCAAGTGAGATCGAAACGGCCCCAAGTGCTGGGTCCATGGTTGGTGGGATGGTGGCGGGCCAGGCATGGAGTTCTGTGCGAAGGTGAGGGGAGGGGGAGGAAGAGGGTGGCCGACCTCCAGTGCAGCACTGTTAAAGCCGTGGCGGGCTAAGCTAGTGGGCGTGAAGAACGGCGCGGAGTGCATCGGTGATCGATAGCCCCCGCCCTGAAGGGGACTGTGGCTTGTTGGTTCGTGGGCGTGGATGGGCGTGTCGGAGCGTCAAGCAGCGTCTGTGAGTCGCTGGATTAGATCCAGGAGTGGATGAGCTGAGCGTCACGAGGAGGCGCTGCGCGGGGCAGAAATGTCTCTGGCAGAAGGGAAACAGACCATGGTTTCTCGCGTATCTCGTCTGCTAGTCACCTCGCCGGCGGAGTCTGTGAGCCTGGGGGTGAAGATTCGGGATCATAGTGCATGGCATGTGGCATGGGGATCCTGGATCTAGAGCATCTTTGGGGACACTCGCATGGCTGGCGGGCTGGCAGGGCACGCAAGGCAAGGCAGAGCATGGCATGGCGGGTCGTGGTTTGGCATGGCATGCAGAGTTGCAGCCTCTTGCTGCCGCACACTTCTCCAGGATTTGCAGAGAGCCGAAGAGCGGGAACTGTGCGTGAGCGGGGACCGACAGCGGGCGAGGGATCGTTGAGCTCGTGGTTGTGGATGGTGGGAAGATGAGAGTTGGTGTGGTCTGGGGTCTTGGGGGCGATCGCTCCCGCACCTCCCCTCCCACGGACGGTCTGCGTGCGCCCCTCGTTGGGTTGGGGAGAGAGATTGGCATTCCCCTTGGGGTTTGATCTCTCTCTGTCGGAACTCTGCTAATTACTGTGCACAGTGGGCTGTCAAGGTTGCGTCGTCAACAAGTGGAAGCAGGTTGCATCACAAGAGCTTGGTTGACAGGGACAAGGGGGGCTGGTGGGAGACGGTGGAGCGGATCATGAGCCCTGTGCTTGCTTCAAGCGATACTTCTGGGGTTTTTAATAACCAACTTGTCTGGTCTCCGGGAGGCCTGGAGCTGCTCTCCAAGCGCCGCATAGTGGCCGGAGTTTTTGGAGACGCATGATGGTGGTTTGCAGTGGTTGACAAGTGGATTGAATGGCTAAACCATGAACTAGCGCCAGTTGCAGGGCGTCGCGCCGCCTTGGTGCGGATCCTAACGTCTACCGGTCTTTGTCCAAAGTTTCATTGTTCAGTTGAACTTGTCGTTGGAGGTCCATATCTTGGCAGATAAACGCCAACATGGATGCGTCACGCTGGAGTTCTACGAAGTCAAAAGGCTGCACAGGGCCGGGGGGGGGGGGCCTCGGAGCAACTCAACAGAGATAACACAGCTATAGCTGGAGTTCTACAACAAGAGGACAAAGAGAACCTATCAAGGACCTGGTGGCCCTATCCGTGGGGTTTAGCGGATACATCTGTTATCTCCGGCGGATACTCACAAGATGTTATGACAGAGATGTTGGTTCCTGTCCAGCCTCATCAGCCCACCAGGGACCTGCAACGCTTGAGCGACCACAGTACGATAACGGTTCGCCTGAATGATGTTTTTTCATTGCAAACGCGGGCTGGGAGAGACAACGGAAACACGGCCAAGGAAACTCACAACCAAGCCTTCAAAATGGTTTCTTTAGGCGCTGAAGTGAAACTGGGGTTGGTATGCGCTCCGTGGATATGTGTCAGACAACAACCTGACAAAGGCACTCCAAAACATGAGACACGACATCACGGGAGAAGCTGAGACATGAGACAGTTCAATACGAGCGTGCAGCATCCGAAGGATGATGCCGCTAGCCCGAAGCGGAAGACAACTCGGTGAATGATGGATGTGATACTGTCGCGTCGTTCTGAGTCCAGTCCTTGACCGAGAGAGGAGGGAGGCATGTAAGTGACAAATGCGCTTCATGGACGTGGGGAGCGCATGAAGGCATGCAGCAAGATTCTGACACAGGACCAAGGCCTCGCATAGAACAGGCCGACGGCACAGCATAACGGACGGTCCAACGACAGACAACAATATCGCATGAAGACAGTGATTCAGACGTTTCATGTCGTTGAAGAACAGCTAGCCATGTAATGGAGATTGTATGCAGTTAGCATGGCCGAGCACAGGGCAGAGCCATGTCCTGTAGGCAGCACGGACTGGAACGGACTGCGTCCAGCTGCGACGGCAGTACAGCACAGTACAGTACAGGCGCTTGGTTGCTTGCCCGCAGTCTTGCAGAGCGGAGGCACAAAGCACACCCCCCGTCACAAGGAACTGAGCACGGTGCGACAATCAGACCCGGCAACGCGGATCGGGGGCGACAAGGCTCTGGTGCCTCTGAAGTTGACGTTGACAGCCCGGCCAGGCCGTCTGTCTGTCTGCGTGCTTTGCAAGAATGCGTTCTTTTTCTGCCGTTTTTCAACGGGAAGACGTATGCCATTAGAGCCTGGCTGCTTGATGGCTTGGGTCTGGGCCTGCCTATTCCTGGAACCCAGGTCTTTGGATGTGGAGCGAGGATAGATATTGGTGCGCAGTATTATTCGCGATGGGAGATTACACCAGCCTGAGATGAGTCTGTAAAAGACGCTGTTGTTGGTAATGTCGCTTGCTGGTTGCCTGTCTATCCGGATGTCTACTGATGGTTGAGAGCAGATACATGCAGCAGTCAGAGACACTGCGATACCCGTTACGAGATGCTGACAATTGATGACATCTATTCATTGACTTTAGCCTACTGTACCCAGCCCTGGGGGAGAGGCTTCAGCCGTTATCCCATTCCCTGGTTTGGGTTTGGGTTTCTGCTTTCTTTTTTGGCGCATGTTTTCAATAATGGGAACCTACCTTGCACGGTGACATCTCACTGGTCTTCCAGGCTCTGGACTGGTCTGCTCTATTGGAGGATCATGATTGATGCGGGTGCTGATGCTGCTGATGCTGATGCTGATGCTGATGCTGATGCTGATGCTGATGCTGCATTCTTTCTCTTCTTTTTTGGGCAACTCTACGGATACTTTCCTTTTCCCTCTCATCCCGCCTTCAACAACATCCGCCTCACCGTCTTGGAAAGGCATCCTCCTTGTTTCCCGCCCGAGCCGCCCACACTCCTCCTCATCCGCCGGGTTCCTCCATCTGTTAGGTGCTGTAGACAACATCATCGCCATCTTCAACCACCGTCGGATATCCACCTCGCCTCGCCGGCCTTCTCCTCTTTGACTGTCTGTCTCACCCCTGATATACACACGCCTCTCCTCGCCCAGACACCAACCAGGGTATTGTCTTCCCTGCTCAATCAACTCACCCTTGCTCCTGTCTTTGCCTTGGCTTCCATCTCCACCACATCCCCTCCTCCCCCCCGGCTTGCGCCATCTCAACCAACCATCCTTCGTCATCCGTCTCCCTCCATCCGCGCCGCCTTTCAAACGGTAAACCCTTCCCCCCTCCACTCCATCCTTCTCTGTTATCCCAGCAGCCTCTTCGTCCCACTCCTCCCTCCTCCATCTACCGAGGACGGATACCATCTACACACAAGCATCTATCAAGGAGTCAACCGACGACACGGGGAACATCATCAACAACAAGCAATATCGGCATTACCCATCACGACCAGCAGCTTCTATCCCCTCTGCCCTATCCGGCACATCTTCCATTGTACAGCACCACCAACTTCAGCAACAGAAGTTACCCATCATCGGCAGCGCATCATCGTCCCTCTCTGGTTGCCATTGTCTCTCAGACTCGAGGGACACAGCCCGCCCGCGCAACACGCGCAAACCTGTGCAGCATCAGGGAAACGTACCAAGTCCCGGTTCCTTTTTTTTCATGAAACCCATTCCTTTCCATCAAAGATCCTTCCTGTTGCGCTCAGCCCCGCGCAACTCGCAACTCGTCTGCCGTTTCTCTCCATCACGTACTGATTGCGACTGGCGCGCTGTCCTTGTCTGCGCAATCGCATCGCATCGCATTCATCATCAACCTTGAACCAGAGGTCCCAGCTGCTGCGCTACGGTTGATACAAAGGCACTAGCCAAGCTCCGCTTCAAAAAGCTCGTTTCTCTTCTCCACATTCACGCGCGCCTCCTCGGTCGCATTATCTCATACGACGCTATCACTCGCGCGCACTCGCGTCGGGACCCTCAATCAGAGTCACTCACCGTCGCTGACGCCCCCGCTGCGCCGCCGCCGCCGCCTCCACCTCCGCCTTCACCAGGCTTTTTTGGCTTGGTACTGCTAGGTCCCCTCAGATCCTGGTCGTCACTTCTGGGTCCTGGTCCTTGTCTTGTCTGCTCGGACCAATCTTTGCGCACCTGCCTGGCCGGGTGATTGGATCCTTCCAGGGCCTTGCTCCTGCCCCCCGGAGGAGTGGTTTTTGCCTAGCTTCCTTCCCTGGTCTCAAAGTCGCCACTGCACCTCACTGCGCTGCAAGCAAGTGCGACTGACTGCAACTGCAACTGTCTTTCCCAGGCCCCAGTAACTCGCTACTTTAGCTCGCGCACGCACTACTACTGCACCTTCCCTCCCACCCCATTCATAGGTTCAGTGCAATCCATTCCCGTCCCCTCCACCTGCCACCATCCATCATCATCATCCATCCATCCATCCCACCACTACCATTTACCACCACCATCGCCATTTTCTCCGCCTTCCGCCATCACACACACACACACATACGCACCCACGCACGCATACACCCGCTCCATCGCATCGTCTAACCATCCACCTTTTGATCAACGAGCGCACGCATTTTTCGAGGTTTTTTGCAAGGCACGCACGCGCATTTTCTCATCGCTTCGTTACGCGACCACCGTTTGGTCTGTTTCGCATCCATCTGCTGCTCCTGCGGCCCTGGTCCTTTACATTTGAGAACCGCGAGCCTCGTTGACGTCGTTGCCGCCGCCGTCGCACAACGCGCTCCGCGTCCGCATCCCGTTCCCATCACCACACAAAGGTAATTCAGCATCCCGTTCCGCTCCTCGTTCCTTCTCTCTGCCCCGTCCCTCCCTTCCAGCCTTGCATCCTGTGTCTTGTCTCGTCATCTGGCCTCGTCTTCGCCTTTTTCGCACGCCCATCTGGACTGGAGCGCGCCGCCGCCGCAACCGCGCCCGTTTCCCGGATTCCTATCTTGTCTCGCTTTGGATCGCTAGCCCATGCCTGCCTCTGGGAGTTTGCGCCCCAGCCTGCGCATCCGCCAGCGCCTGAGCCTCCCCTCCACGATTCCGAGCCTTGGCCTGGCCGGCCGAGTCTCATCACAAGACGAGGCCAGTCAGGCAGGCTTCCCACCTCAAGGCCCGGCTTATAACCTGCGATTCGCCATTCGCAACCAACGACGCGCCTCCTCCAGGCGGCCAACCACGTGCGACTGACGTTGCCCTCTGCATCTTCTCCAACCCTTCAGCTTGTCAGTCCAAACATCTCACGACACGTTGCCATCGCCATCACCGTGGTCGCTATCCTCGTCGCTCCCTGTTGGCCTAGCCGCTCGGTCATGTACTCCGCCCAGCAAAGCGGCGCTGATAACGCGACGATCAATCCCGCCGCACTCAACTCGCCTGGTACGTCTAATAGTTATTTACTTCGTACTAATTGTCGCCTCACACCACCCCGCGGTCTGCCTTTCCCCTCTTGTTCATCTGTCCTGTCCGCGCGCAAGTTCAGCATCACTGTCTTGTGCTTCACATCATGTTGAAAAGCCGAAACACCCCACCTTCTCCTACTTGCTCTTTTCATAACGGCGGTTGCGACATAGGCCGAGCGCGCGCGCGCTCAACGCCGCCTCTTTCTTGCGCTTTGCTCTCACCACTTCATCATGCTGATAGTTCGCCTTGATTGCAGGTATCTCTCACCCGCCACTGCGCAACCTTAAGCGCAGCCACTCCCCGGACCTCTACGACACGCCGCAACCCGGCAATGACGGTATGTCGGGTCGGATAAAGAGAAAGGAGCAGCTTGGCGCCGCACTGCTCTTGCCGCGCCCGGCCTCCTGCCGCAATCCGTTCGCGATACTTGCTTCCGCTGTGATTCTGGACTCCGCGCCGTGGTCTTTGCTACATACATCACAGCCTCATATGTCATGTTAGAGATGGGAGTTAGAAAACATGCTGACTATTACCTTTCCAGGTGATTCTAGGCCGCTTCGGAAACGAGGAAGACCGATGAAGGCGAGATCATCAGGGAGCATTTCCGAGGCTCCCGGACAGGCTCCGGCCTCGCTCCCCCAGGCGATTCCCCCGCCGCAGACACCTCAGTCTCAGAATACAGCATTGCCACAAGCCAGCCCCGCGTACACGCCCGCTCCGACGCAGATGCCCCCCAAGACGACCCCGACGAAGTCAACGCTCAAGGCGCTACCAACCGTTCGAGATCATACGACCGACCAGCTCAATGCGACCGGCGATGAATACCTCCCGCGCGAGATCGACGAATTTGGAGAGAAGAAGGTGCAGCCCAATGGCACACTAAATGGAAATCGGGAGTACAAGTGCCGGACCTTCTTGGTCCCTAACAGAGGGGATAAACTATTCATGCTTGCCACCGAGTGCGCAAGGGTGTTGGGCTACCGAGACTCGTACCTCTTGTTCAACAAGAACAGGTCCCTCTTCAAGATGATTGCAACCCAGGCCGAAAAGGATGATCTGGTCCAACAGGAGATTCTTCCGTTCTCATATCGCTCCAGACAAATCGCCATTGTTACTGCCAGGTCCATGTTCCGACAGTTTGGAAGCCGTGTTATTCGCGACGGTCGAAGAGTTCGGGATGACTATTGGGAAACCAAGGCCCGGAAACAAGGCTTCACCGAGGCTGATCTTGCTGGAGAGAAGCGTCCCGGCGCAACCAAGGCCAGAGAGGCAGCTGAGGCCCAGCAGAACAACGTCCTGTTGGCTGGCCCGCACCCAGAGATCGTGTACAGCAATAACCCTGGACCCTTCCCCGGCCCCCCGCAGCCGCACCTCGTCCAACCAGGTATGATCGGACCACCACCCGGGACCACCACCAGAATGCCTGGATTGACACTAGGATCAGAACTCAGCGATTCCCGGCCACGCGATTACTCGGGAATCCTCAAAGGCGGACCTCGACAGGAGATCACCGGCCCTGCTTACCAAGACCAGACCCGTCCCTCGCCCCTCGGAGAGCTCAACGCCCAGGCTCACCATGCCGCCGACTTCAGCCGGTCAGTTAACCAGCAGCGGGAGATGCGCAACGAATATCTCACCGGGATGTGGCGACGATCTCATGAGCAACCATCCTCGAATCTGACCCAGCAGCCCGTGGCCTCGACCGACACAACGTCGGTTGCTACCAGCAGACCGTCGCATTCGCCGCATACCACAGCGACGGCCATCTCCCAGCAGCCCGGAATGGTTTCTACGCAGAGCCCACAGATGATGATGACGACGGCGCCGTATTCTCAGTCAATCAGCGCCCAGAGCAACCTAACTCAGGCGCCCATGAGAGGTATGGCCCACTCTCCAACGCAGTCGAGCACAAGGCCAACACCTACTCTCCCAGGTTCGACCAGCTCCCTGTCGCAGGGAACGCCAAGCTACAACTACCAGTCGGGCCAGAGCATGTGGCCGCAGGCTCAGACGCAGCAACACACGTATGGCAGTTACACGGCGCAGTCTCAAGCGCCCCATCCATCGCAGTCGCCTGCGTCACATCTGCGCCAGTCGAGCTCGGGACAGATGCAGACCAATATGCAGTTCCCCGGTATGGCAAGCATGCAGTACGGTGCGGGTCAGAGCATGTACCCGACAGATCAGACGCCTCGGCAATACATGCCCCAGGGTGGAGCCGGAGGGCCGGCTGTCACTCAGGGCTGGTCTGGTCAGCATTCGCCGGCGCAACAGCAGTGGTGGGCTCCTGGGCAGCAGCCACAATGAGGGATGTGACGACATGTGCTGACGCGACATGACGGAATGATTTGACCTACGATGAGCTACAGTACCTACTCCTGGTTTCACAGACTAGGAGATTCGACTTAATTGGTGTGGTGTTGTTTTGTGTCGGATTCTTATTTTTGGATATATGTTTTATGGAGACTTCTATCTCCTCTTCGGTCTGAACTCCTTCAGTATTCCTGGACAACCACGCATACACCATGGTGGAGAGGCTATGTGCTTTGTGGGCTGATTTGGCTCGATGAATTGCAAATAGCGATTGGGCTGGGTGGGATAGAGGAGTCGAGGGGATGGTTCAGGAACAGAACACGGGCATTCCTATCTTGTCATTCTTGGGCGGTTTGGGTTGGATGCAGAAGGGCTGGGGGTACATGCATGGCTCGCAACACATTTTGTCCTTCCCGTTGATAGGGTCTTGGATACTCAAGGGTTTCATTTTTTTGGAGGCATTTTCGGGTTTTTCCTGTTTGGAAAGTCAGTTTGTTTGACTTGCGTCTTGTCTTTTGGGACGATGGAGGGAGGTTCTATCGGCGGTTCGCTTGTGCGTCCCTAGGAGCCGTTGCTCTGTGTTGGCAAGGCAGACTTTTATCGGGCTTTCATTTTGATACCACGTCACCTCTTCGATTCGTTCTTCCCAGCACCATTTTTATCTATTTCTTGTTTGTTCTTCTTCTTCTGCAGACACACGCATTGTTTCTTGTTGAGCGGGCACGACGTGCAGCCGCCTGGGCAGACCATGTGGCGTCGCATCTGGGAGGATTCAGGGCTTGAGGCAGGTTTTCGGCCTGGGTTGGATGCGACACGTGGTGGTGGCGATGGTGTTGTTGCTGCTGTCTGTCTATTTACTCCTTTTTGACCAAGTACTGCGCGTCGGTCTTGGCTTGTTTACCGAGTTTTGATGTTGTCGAGTTCTCTTCTTCTCGCTTGGGGAGGTTTCTGTTTCTACTCGTGTAACTTTTGCTGCCTGGACGGGAGCATATATCTTTGTCACCCCGGTTAGTACATCGCGAGTGCGGTCGGCATTGGGCGGGTCGTTGGATCTGGCAATGAGAATTGATTTATTTTGATCTTGTGCAACTATGTTGACTTTTGACTCGGCGAATCATGGTGAGGCTACAAGGAGGATAAGGGGGAGTGGTCATTATCACTATCCACCCAGCTCACCTCACGTCCTTCATGCTGTATAACAAGGTCCTACTTGACCTGCTCTCCCTTGATTCCCTTGCCCGCCCTACCATCCACTGACCTGACAGAATGTCTCAAAACGACCCAGCGAATCGGGCTGTCCGGGATACCTACCTGTAGAGGGGCTCGCACGAGGTGGACAGGCGTGGTAGCACCCGTCGGGATGTTTGTCTCGGGGGCAAGTGCCTGCGCCCTACGAGGCTGGCGTGTCTGTGAGAGGGCAAAGTTTCGAGACGTGATGGGTGAGGTGGGTTGCACCGCGTCGGGAATGCTAACAATAGGTCCGCCTGGGGTTGGCAAGTTGTGATGTACTTCTGAGACTTGGAGAGGTCGAGGGCTAGATAGGTAGCCAAAGATTAGAGTAATAGTACCGCTACCGAGAGAGTGGCTTATCCAATAGGCCACATTAATCACTATCGTCTCCATCCAAAGCTTCGTCCCTTTCTTCCTTTCCTTCTTTGATCTCGAGGGCATCCTGGGTCTCGTCGCCACTAGCTTCACCCTCTTCTTCCTCTTCTTCCTCCTCAACCTCATCCTCGTCATCATCCTCAGGCACAGGCTCGTCCTCCTCCGTCTCAGCATCTTCCTCGACTTCAGCAGCCCCGGCGCTGGCGGGGTCGACGCGGGCACGCTTGGTGCGAGGACCTGAAGCCTCAGAGGCGAGGGTCGTGTCAGGATCCACGTCAGTCTCGACGTGGGAAGTGTCAGGCATATCCGTGTCAGGTCCGTCAGTCTTCTTAGCTCGGACCTTTTGGCGGTAAGATGTGCGCTTCTCAGTCTGGATGGCGTTGAACTCTGTCACGATGTGTCAGCGTGTCCTTAGGGAGATCAAGGGTTAGAGAGAGAACGTACTAGCAAACTCAGCTTCCAGGGGAGCGCGGAGGAAGGAGAACTCGGTGTCCTCGAGGGCTTTGAAGACGTCTGCGGGAGCGATGGTCTTTTTACCAGCGTTCATGGTGTTTTCATTGGCACTACAACAAGATGTCAGTTATCTAGCACACAGGCCCGTTGGAAGATGAAACGTACTGCGAGGCCAGATAGTTGATGAATACTGTGGTGCTCTGACTCAAAGCCAGGATGGCATTGGCCTGAATCTGAGTGTTGGGCGGGAGAACGCCCTTGGCCAAGCGGGTTATTATCGATTTGGGAAGTGTCAGGTCCTGTCGTGGAGTTAGCTCATCACCACCCTTCCACTTCATCATCCCCTGGTTAAGTATATCTCACCTCGATAGTCACGGCATCCTTATGGTCTTTGTCCTTATCTTTGTCCTTGTCCTTCTTATCCGCTGAGGGAGAGCTGGTGTCGACCGCCTCGGCAGCTGCAGGAGTAGACGCCTGTGCGGGGGCAGGAGTGGCAGCAGCCGCTGACGTAGGGGCCGGGCTGGGCTCTGTGGGTGTTGCGTCGTCCATGGGGACGAAGCGGGCGGTGGATGTGTCGCTCTTGCGCGGGTTGGACTTGCGCGGAGGCATTGGGAGTGAGTTGGTGAAATGTGGAGGTGAAGGTGAAGGTGAAGGTTTGGCGAGGGAGTAGGCCAGGTGAGGCGGCGACGGGAAGAACAGAAGCGCAGTACTTCTACAAGGCAACTCTATTGAGTAGATGATATCGCCCAAGCACAGCGACCACTTGGCCTTTGCCGTGATATCTTCTCTTTCTCTCCCCTTTCCGTCGAGATCCTAGCGCGACGGGGGAAGATCACCAGGAGCCGTTTCTCATTCCTCGATATGGATGCGTTCCTCTAATGAGATTCAGAGTGTGTATGGTTCCTCCCAGGGATGCGAGGATGTAATGGCAATGATTCGTCGTTGAAAGTGAATCAAGTCTTGACAAGCGACGTTGGTGTGTCTGTGTCATGTCAAAGTTGAAGAAGCGCGCGTCTGTGGGTGGCGACGCGATGCCCCGCTGTGAGTGGTTGAGCACGCGTTAAGTGGTTGTAGCGGTCCGGTGCCGGGCAATGAAAATGGCAGGTACTACTCACCATGGCTCTTGCAGTTGTAATGTCGTGGTCAAAATAAAATTTGTAAAGAGTTTTTAAAAGTTTAGACCGGTTCTATTGCTACAATAGGACTACACTCTGCTTTCAATTGATCATGGAATTGACTTCTTGATACACCCTGCTTGTGCCGTTCTAGGACGGCATTGAATAGAGCCGAGCAACTACTATCCTTGACCAATGGCCCTAACACCCAACAATCAACCCACTTCACACAAAGAAACATCATGAGTTCAATCTGTTTATCAATTGAGTCGAGTATATATGTATATATATATTTTGCTAGCCGTCTGGCTGCTGGTACCCTTTCCGTCATGGACATGTATATCTCTTGTTCCTGATCATACAGGACACTTCTCATAATGCCGGGCGTTAGCCCTCCAGCATCAGCTGTTGCTTCATGTGCAGACTGTTCATAGTCCTGCCATGCCGCTTGCTTTGGTCGTCATAACGTGGTCAAAAAGTAAAGGAAAGTTCTGGGGTATATCCATCATAAAAAAAAATACACAAAAAGCATCCGTGTCCTGGCCATTATAAGCGCCAGCACGTAAAGTAATCCTCCCTTGAAGCGTCAAAAAGGGATTAAACGAGTCGATCTCTGCCGACTGGGAGTGAGAAGAAAAAAAGATGGGGTTCTTGTTTGTTTCATAAAAAGGAACGTGAGCATAAGCTTTGTTGCTTGGGTAGGCAGATAGGTAGGCTGGTTGGTAATGTTGTAACGTAGAGTTGCGGGTGGGATTCGGCGAACGAAATGAGATAATCTCTCTTGCTTGTCATTGTTGATGCAAGAATCCATCCATCAGTTCATCGCATTTTGATTCCCTTGTCCCTGATGGTTTCAAGGCAGTCCGTCCGAGATGATCGGCCCCGCCTTTCTCGGCACAACGGGGATCGACGGGGGTTGAAACAAGCTGGCGCCGAAACCGTTGCTTTTGTTCACCTCGCATGGCAAACAAGACAGACCGGGGTTGCCGTCCGGCGTAGGAATACCGAAATTGAGTCTGCCGTGTTATAGCTCATCCGATAGCCCTGCCAATTTCCGATTTGCGGATCAGCGGCCGGGGTGAGAGCCCGCCCAGGAACACCTCGTCATCAAATGACATCCTTGAAGGGCTGATCATGGAGTGCATCCGATGGTGTTGCCTTCGAATGTCAAGAGACCGGTTGGCACGTGGAATGTACTCGCTAGAGCTGCGAGGGCCGAAGACGGAATCGGGGTAGTGGCCGTGCCAAGGATCGCGAGGTGAGATGGCACTCACGGTGCTGCTGCGACTACTGCGTGTGCGACCATGGCGAGAAGCTGAAGGGGGAAGCTTGGCCAGTCGCGAGGGCTGACGCTTCAGAGGCGGAATGAAGGCATCGTCGCCTTGGATGGCCTCATCGGTGAGACCTGGGCGTGAGTTGGGGGCACGGGCGAGGAGCGGAGTCGAGGGGATATCGATGCTGCGCTTGTGATGAAGGGAGCGAGGTGAAGAAAGCTCCTCGTGGAGGTTCGGGCTGTTATAGATGATGACGCTGGGCGGTTTCCGGACCGAGCTCACGGATGTGCTCTTCTGACGCTGGTGCTGCTGCAGCTGTTGCTCCATGTCATGTCCGTGGTTGGAAGTGGCCTCGATGATGGGTGTCTTCTCGAGAGACTTGTCGGTCCTCCAAGACTCGATCTCCTCATCGTCGATGGGGGTGATGCCTCTCTTCAAGAACAGGAAGCGACGTTGGCGTTGACTTCGGCGGTAGAGGAAGCATCCGACAGCGGTGATGGCGGTCAGGGGGACCACAGTCGCAAGGACGATGACGAGGATCTTGATTTCCGAGTCGTTCATAATGACATTGTCATCGCGAGTCTGTGAGCGAGTATGATGAGGTGGGTGGTAAGGGTGAGGGTGAGGGTGAGAGATGAAAAGATGTCGTAAAAAGAGGCTCTGCCGTATAAGTCGCAGACCAAAATTGAATGAGAAGTAAAAGATGAACGAGCGAAGTCCTTTCAATGGCAACGGTTACCGAGGAAATATCCACGGGGCATCAGAAAGCCAGGAGTTTTGCTTTGCAATGCTTGCAACTCGTCAACTAGGGTAAAGGCGGTCAGTTGCTGTGTTGTTCAAGGGTATGAGCACGAGGCGAAGAGTGAGTGCAGTGCCAAGGCTGTCCCTGAAAGATGGGCCGCAGACATGCAAGTGACTCGACTCGAATCGAATCCAATGCTGATGATTCGTGTATCGGAAGGGTAGACCAACGTGAAGACGGCACTCAAGGCGAGAGTTGAGGTGAGGTTGGATCAAATCGAATCGACCAACTCATGAGACGGTAACAAGTTGAAACCCCGTAAATCCGGCCGCCGTTTTCCAAGTCGACGTCGGTAATGCAGAAGGAGGCGAGGGGAGGGGAGGGGGGTTAACGGGCCAGGAACTGGACGCCCTGTATATGGCACAGACAGGACGAGGGGCGGCAGGTCGGGGCAGGCTTGAAGCTATATAGGGACTGGGGGGCCTTTCAGTTCAGAGAGAAGCGAGGCAGAAGAGCGGAACTGGGGTGTGGGAGGGTGTGCAGGGTTGCGCCGGCGGCGGCGTGTCATGGGTAGGGACGGGATGGATGGACCTGGATCGTCATGAGCAGCATGGGATGGATCCAAATGCGACAGAGACCTCACGCTCTGAAGCAGGGGTGTGGAGAAACGAGCGATGGAGAGAGCGAGCGAGACGAGGGTGTGAGGGCGAAAAGAAGCTGATACAGACGCTGTTCAAGTCCGATGAAAGATACTTGGCGGACTAAATCCATCCGTAGAGCAAGCTGGGGTCCAGTACGGAGAGGGTACCAACTATGCTATGCTTAGCAGCGCCCAGTTCCTGTTTCGTTCAGGTACATGTACATATTTTTGGCTGCTCCTGCTCCTGTTTGCTCTCCTGCATGTGCCTTGCATACGGTTGAGCTGGGCGAGGCGGCGAGCTCAGGCAAGGCGACCAGGAGAGAAAAGAAAAATGCAAGGAGGGAAACGCAGGCCAAAGTCCCTTTCAATTTGGGGCCTTGTTTTCTGGTTTGGTCAGACCTGCTGGTCAGACTTGGTCCAGCCTGGCCTGGCCTTGAAGGATAATTCCCGCAGAGAACCAATACAACCCGACTCGTGCCTTGCGTCTTGCATCTCGCCGCGTGTGTGTGTGAATGCTGTGTCGAGTCAAGAGCCAATCGACCTTCCACCAGACAAACAAGTCAAGACCCCCTGCGGCGACGGCGCTGGACGATGGATGGATGGACGTGGACGAGGATGCGGGGCGGTACACGGTCCAACGTTTTAGGGGCACGTTAGAGACCAAGACTAGCCCCAGCGAAGGGCTCCATAGACTCCATGGGAGGGGCGCCACGCCACCTGCACTTCCACTTCCCACAGGGGACCTACCTCGCCCGCCGTCGACCTCGTCTCTCACCAGGCGGGGGACAGGGGGTTCTTCCACTTGAAAGCCATGGCGCCATGGATGAAGCAGCAGCAGCAGCAGCAGGCTCAGCAGCCGAGGGAACGTGGCACCGCCAGGGACCGTTCTTCCATCTTTCTTCTCAAACGGTGACGGCAGAGAGAGTGGACGGGTCGGTTTACGGTGAGCATGATGCCCTGTGCTGTACTGCACCACTGCAGCATAACCAGGCTGTGTACCGTCCCATGCTGGGCATCATTGCCTCCTCCTGTCTGCCAGCTGTCATCTCGATCGATCCAAACAATGTCCATGACATGGATCCAATGGATGTGATGTGCCATTGGCATCCGTACAATTATTCAAGGACCATGCTTTGGCCAATTCCCATCCATTCATCCATCAAGCGCATATCACCCCCTCGCGTCGCATCCCATCCCATCCAAGTGCCTCGCCTCTGTGATGTGCTGCGCTGCAACTTACAAGACACGGCCTGATCTGATCTGAGAGGTCCAGGTCCAGATCCAGGTCTAGGTTCAGATGTGTGCTTCATCCAAGACATGTGTGCGGCCGAGCATTCTCTGGTCCAGAAAGGGAGAGACACGACTACTCAGAATCAAGTTAGATAGCCCAGCCACCACGTACAGCAACCTCGAAAGAGAAGTCGCAATCAAAAAAGCAAAGACGATAGATGCTGCGCTGCGCTGGACTGGGCTCGGCTCGGTCCCCTCGGTTGGTTCCTAGCCCCGTCAAAACGTCCAGAACGGCGAGGCTTCTGTCGGTCGACAGGCTGCAGGGAGACAAGACGGATCGGTGAGAAGGCGACTTACATGATGGCCTCGCTTTTGCCTTGCCTGGCCTGGCCTGGCTTGACTTAGCCTGGAATGCAGAGAAATTGGGCAGCTCCTTCTGCCGGTGATCCGCACGTGAAGCCCTTTGTCTCACCCTGTCTCGTCTCGTCTTGCTCTCTATCTATCTACGATGCGGTCTGTGAAATGAGCGCGCGATAATCAGGTTATCGCGACTCAACAACTCTCCACCATCTCCAAGCCCCCCTTCTGAACGAATACGTATAGTAGCTCCGGTCCCTGAAGGAATCACGGCTCGGCAGGTCGACGCTGGGCCTCGGTGGCAGCTGCACAAGACTGCCGTGTGCATTTCTGGAGCCGTTGGGCCATTTTTCGATAGTACCAGATGCCGTATCCATTCATGGTGCTATATCTCTCTGAAGCTCTCGCCATGGTTCGTCAAGACCGTGACTAGTCACATGGAACCCTCCCCTAAAACGAACCACCTGGGCCGGCCCGGCTCTTTGTCGCTGTGCCTGCCAAGGACCGGAGTCACAGAGGATATGCCCATTTGTTGCGCCGTGAATCAAGCTATCGCGATACATATTCACAGGGGTTCAGTGCATGTATGTTTACTTACTTCTTGTGACCCGTGTCTGTGATGGGATGGGGATGTGGTGCCTTTTTCTTTTTTGCCGTCACTGTGCAGTCGATCACAGACGGGAGGATCTATGCGAGCCATTTGACGTGACGAGGCTACGGGATGCAATGCGAGCCATTTACAACTGTTTGTCGTAGACCAGCTGAGTCGACGCTACTTGATACGCTACGATGCGATGCGATGCGGCAGTTGACGCTGTCTCTCCCAAGACGGCTTCAGCACTTGCATTACATACGTCCGTTAAGCCACAGAGAGACAGACGGATAGACGGTGAAATAACTGCCGTGTCAAGAGGCGACGCCATCAATTAGTTGCCCTCTGGCTAGAACTTGATCCAATACCACCTCCGAACGGATATCCCGACCTCCGACTCTTAACTTGCCCCTTTGGGCAGGACCATCTCACGATCGAGCCTATCGCATCGCGTGCGTTTTTTTCTTTCTTCATCCTCTAGTCCGCGAGACCAGATGGGCGTTCAGCCGCGATACCCTGGTCGTTTGACCGTCTACATCCCGCGTTCCTCTCGCTCAAACTCTTGGCTTTCTCGGGGGTGATGGAGGATGCTACGACTAGTCTTCAATGGTAACGACGCCAAAGACATTGGAGATCAGGTCGGCCTCAGACTTGTCAGGCTCAGACCCTTTTTTTACCTACATGTCCCAGCTGTCACCGCCTTCTCCGCTATGGCATCGTCGTCGGCCGCTGTGAGATTTTGAGACAAGAGGCTAGAGTTGGATGTCAGCCGCGACGAAGACCTGAATACCTTCAAAGGCAGTGATCGACATGCCACGGCCAGGAGGATGGGATTTGATGAGAGGCTGAGTGATGAGGGCACGTGCTGACGAAGGCTTCGGGATCTCTGGAATCTACTGTTCCTGTTCTGTTCCTGTTCCTGGATCCTCTTTCTTGTTCCTGGTTCCTGGCCTGGGCTCCCCCCATGGCTTGGGTCACGCCACCGGCTTGGACAAACACCATCTCCACATGGAGGCCTGGTCCGTCCTCTTCTTATCAGCTCCTCTCTGCGAACACGACCAAGCTACAAAACGGTGGTGGTGGTGGGTGGTGGATTTGGGTTGGGAGGGCTTTTCCTCGCTTCTAGCGGTGGTGGTGTTAGTGTTAGTGCCTTGGTAGTGGTTGGTCGGTCGGCCATTGAGTGCCTTGTAGGAAGAGGCTGGGCTGGGTTTTTTGCCGTTCCGTCAAAGAAGCGGTGTAAGAGAGACGACGACAAGATGGAAGAGTTCACGGCGACATGGCATGGAGCATGGGGCATGGGCCCTTGATTTTCCTTCTCCACATTCAACCTCAACCCTGGTTCATCCCGTCCAGATGTTGGCTTTGCTCAGCCTGGTCTGCCAGCCTTTTGCGGTCATGAGGCCACAAACCTCGTCTCCCTGACCCTGGCTAAATCACTTAACGCGTCTTGTCAGCCTCTGGGCGCGCGGGGATGATCCCTCGATGAGCATTTTGCGAGAAGGATGCACTATCATGGTGTCTGCTTTTACTGTACGTACTCTCAGAAAACTTCAATAGATGGGGATAACAGATGCCATTAACGAGTGGAGATGCCATGGTTCGGCAGACTGGTGGATCCTGCGGGAAAAAAAGAAGCGAGACTTTCTGGTCACGAACTTGACAAAAAAGCAGCTTTAGCTCTTGGATGCGGCGCTAGAAGCAGGAATGGCCTCTGAGACCGGCGCGAGACAAAAAGAGGCTTAGGACCAAAGGACCATGGCCGAGGGAGAGGGTGTGAACAGTCCGGGCTGACCAAACAGAAGATGAGCTAGACGAAAGATCGGACTGTGAGCCGTCCCGTTGATAGGCTCGTCCCGCCCGTTTCGACCCCGGCTCTGGGTGGCTTTTGACGGACGCTTGGTTTTCAATCAATCCAGGAACGCTCGGGCTTGATGTTTGTCCGTCCGTTTCGTCTGCGTTTTGAATGATACGGTGAGCGGACGTAGATCGGGCGACGATCATGATCACGATCATGGGTAAACTAAGAGATGACGACTACGAGAACATGAGATTCTCCGTCTGCAAGGCCATATCCACACATCCTCAGGGTCCAATTGATGTATCCTTGTGTGTATACACTGCATGAGATAGCTGCCAGACGGTGAGATCCGACTGTTCTTTAGATGGGGTCTTGCATGATGGATGTTCTGAAAGTTGAGAGTTGAGCGGTCGCCCCCGATGCTATACCGCAGATCCACCATTGGACCAACACCAACCACCACCACCATCAACCCATCACCACCACTACCGCCGCCGCCTGGCCAGTTGCTGTACCGGACCTCTACCTTACTATAGTCAGTGGTGGGCCTCACTGGCACTCGCACTGGCAGTTCGTGGGTGGTGGGACACTGAAACCCATGCCTTGGCCTTGGCTTGGCCCCTCCCCTCCCTCTCAAAGATCGTGCGTGTGTGCTTCTGCTGCAAGGCACGCAGCCCTCCTCCTCATCAACTCAAGAGAGCTGCGAGGGGTAAGGTCCTTGTCCAGTCAGACGGGCATACAGAGCGGCTGATGGTTGGTCCCCCTCCCTCAATCCCCCCCATTCCGAACTACACCGAAGAGGGCTTTTTCCCCTCCTCTCTCGAAACCAACATCGTCCCGTGTCTTTTGCGTGACGACACCATCAAAGAATGACTTGCATCAGTAGCTCAGCGCCCGTCGTAGCATCCCCCTCCCCCAACCGAGCAATCCACTCGAGAATATCCTCCCTCCAGTCCCAGTGCGGCACGAGGCTGAGCCCGTGACATGGACGAGTTTAATTACACACTCGACCTCGTGCAGGAAGAAGCAATTATTCCTGTCGATGTTTGTCACTCAACTCACTCGAAAGAGCAACAAAACCCTACCTAACTTGGGTTACCCAAAAAACCCACCATCTCGCATACATCAAATTTCCACCCCCGCCAAACAAGACGACGCACATCATCCAACGTCGTTGCCGGCCCCCGCCGCAGCTGGTGATGCCATGAAACCATGGAGTTGACCGGCGAGCGGGGGGGCAGGCAAAGGTGAGAGACAGACATGACCTCATGAGAGGCGTTCCTTTTTCTTTTTCCTTCCTGTTGAGACAATATTGATGGCCTCAGCGTGGTGGATTAAGCCGTCGATAGCAATCTGGCAAAGTGGTTGCATACAGGGCACGAGGAGATCCCGTCTGCCCGGCTTATGGTGGTTCAGAAGGCTCTTGAGCTCTGGATCCAAGACACAAGTCAGTGCAATGGCTTACAGTGGTCAAGTAGGGGGTGCCCACGTGACATTGGGGGCGGCATATCATGGCCTAGAGCCATTGCCAGCCAACCCAAGACGTACAGTATGCACACCACACATCCATCGCATCTCATCAAATGATCACACGTCCAAGCTGCACAGCCTCGTCGTCCGACAGCGATTGTCGTTCCATAGCCCATCACATCTCACAAAAGAACAGCAGCAGTCTCCGTCTACTGTGCTACGCTGCATCTGTGGGGCCGTGTTGGTGATGCTACAGCAGCAGCAACCACGGGTTCGATATCACATTACGGATATAACCCACTTGCCAAATGGATATCAATGCATTGGATGTTTCCAACGGCCCCAACGTTCGTTCGTCTTGGTCTCTCCCCCGCCGTTTGAAACGCTGATTCTCCACCGATCCGCGACGTTGATGATGATGATGAACGGGATCCATACACCGTTTTGGGTCTCCCGTTCCGCCCTCTTCGGAATTCCTCCTTGAGTCTTGGCTCTGGGCACGGCGAACGGCAACGGCAACGGTCTTGGATTTCTAATCTTTGCCATTGAGACGACGATCTCCCTCTCGCCTGCGGCCGGTCCCTCTGCGCGATGAGACGCTGCGGCTTGCTGGTCAGCTTCGAGTCAAGCGCAGGAGACTATGTATTACCCAGCTGTAGGGATCGGAGATGTCCCATGGATACTTGATTACTACAGCCGAGCCTGCCCTGCCTGCTCACGGAAGCTCCGGACAAGAAGAGAGGGCATATCGGTAAGCCGAGATGCCATTGCAGGACTCGAAACAAGAGGTTGTTCGCAAACGACTCTGCACTCCACAGCGAATCCTCCTCAACTTTGCCTATCCTGTGCTACACGACATGACGACGCTCCATTGCGTCCGGCTGTCTATGAACCCCGGACCTGTCCCCCCTCGCAACAGAGAGCCAAGAGACCCATCTTTTGTCGCGTGGCAGAGCAGCTCTTTTTTTATTCCCTTTCTCCTCCTTTCTTCAACCGTTTTCTGCGGCTGGGGTGGTATTCTGTACAGGGGCATCAGACAAGCATATCCCTGCCCTTGAGTGATCGATTGGCGAACAAGGTCCGGAGCTTGTGTTTGAGATTTTTCCAGTGGAAAAGGCGCAGAGCAACATAGCATTGAGGGATCTCGATTATGGATGGGATGGTTGTTTTGGACTGGACTAGCATTGCCCGTCTCATGGTCATGGAAAAACCCTGTTTCGCGGAATCTGTTCCATCCATGAACCAACTGGCAGATGTTACACGAGCAAATTTTTTTCTTTCTCCTCTGGTACATACATCAGACATACGGACTCGCTCGACTCGTTATCCGGCTCTCCACATGGGTCTTCACGGTGGCCAATTCGATACCTACAGCACAGTCAAAACAAACCATTGCGGCGAGGTACACCAAGAATAGGCCGTTCAGGCGGGCCAGTTTGCCGTGCGTACGTGCTTCTCGACTCCATCTCGTGGCATTCACGATCTGACTCGCATTCACGCACACCGAAGTTGTCCAATCCAGCAGAGACACACACACACACACACACACAACATGCACCAACCGTGAACACGAAAAAGAAGACGGCAGCTGCATCATGCGTCATCAGCAAACAAAGCAGGCGGCGAGTCCGTAAGTCGCCCAACTTGTGTGAGGCAGAGTTTTACTATCCAGACTCCTCTTACCACCACCCATCGGCTATCGTCTTCGGCTCTACTCCGTTCGGCAGCTAACAACAAGATGCGGCTCTTCTCATCCGGATGGGTGGTGAGAAATGAAATTTGAAAACTCGTCTGTAACAGTCTCGTCGTGACGGAGCAAGGATGCCTCAGCAAATCACGACCACAAACCCCAAATACAAGCCGCCTGTGGTGCCAGCGTATGACTGCATGGAAGAGCCCTGCGGCCCTCTGGGCGTCCCATCCTGTCATCTCCCCCTTCCAGGGCCTCGGGTTGCTGGCTTTTCTTGTTTAGGGCTGATTGGGGCCTCTAGAACTGGCCGCATGTACGAACTTTCAGGTACAGTGCAATCCGTTGGCTGGCTGTCGTTCCTCAAAGGGAGGCAAAGAGAGGTGGTCGCACATTTGGCCGCATAGAACGTGGCATGCGGATAGCTTCAAGCTTGCTCGGGCACCAAGCTCCTGAAATCCAATCAATAGCAACCGGTAAGAAAAAATGCCTCTCTTTTTTTTTACATTCTCTGCTAGTTCGTCAATTGCAACCCGGGACTATTGTAGCCGAATTGTAGTTTGACAGCCACTTCAATTGATAATGCACCAATGCTAGCTCTCACTTTGGCTCCAAATAAGCGCGTTTCACCAGTTTTTTCTACCCGTCAGCACTTCGACTCGTAGCCATACACGTGTGTCACCAGCCATCCAACGTCTTTTTTTTTTCTCCGGATGCGCGGGGATTTTCCTTGGCAAGTTGGAAACGTTAATTCACTCATTATGATGTCTTGTTCTCGATCTTTGGTGGCGATTTCTTGTATCAGCTGCCTCGGAGGGTTACACGCCGACTCAAGCACTATAGAGTGTCATCTATAACAGATGCTCACGATACCACATGATGATAGCATTGTGAGAGCACTTTCTAGAAATTGGAGACTAACTAATGCGAGTCTCGTCCTGCAGTTCAGTCGTGCAGCTCCAAGTTCCTGCAAGCAAGCAAAACTTGTCTCTGCCACGCATCAAACTAACCACGCTGCCAGGCAACTAACATTAGACGGAACTAACGTGACCTAAAGAAAAAAACCGGTTTATCTTCTGGTAGAGGGTATTAATGGTTCTCGTGTTAAGCTATAGTTCCTCGCATTAACCCTCCCCGTCAAACTGACTCGCAGGCTTGAGTGCTAACGGCTCGAGTCCACTTTGCCGTGTCATTGCCGTGCATAGCCCGAGGAGGCTATGATGCCAAGGCATGTGATTTTTTTTCTGGGAACAGGCTTCATGGTCTTGTTTCAGAGGGGACTGGATCGTGAGGAGTCAAAGGGCGGTGAGGTTTGCCTGGTTCTCCCCTTTGGAGGCATAGGGTAGGCAGCTTTGCAAGAGTACCTAGGTTTGATGTCAATAACAAACATCTGGAGTTGATCAAGACGCAATATGATCGAGTGTGTGAATGTGCCCTGTGAGGCAAAGCCTGAAGTCAAATTCTTGTGAAGAAATACTTGTGGGTGGGTGAACCAAGGGTGGCAATCAGACGATACCTGGAAGCCTGAATGAACACCACAAAACTGGAACTCAACCATCGTTTCCTCAATATTTGTCAAAATTACCCATCCAACAATAGGGCGAGTGCTTTATGATGTAAATTGATTGTCTGGTATACGTCCATGCTGAACGCCCACCAGAAATGACTATATACCAGTTCAGGGGACCTTGCCCACTGTCCCCAGCTCGCCTACAGCCACTTGGTGCAATAGATAAGCAGGCACGGACAATGGCTCACACAAGGTGAATGATCAGAACACACGTTTAATAAAGTTCATATGGATGTCAAGGATATACTCTCCCTTGAAAAAGAAACCCATCGACTCACGACCCCTGGCCGCTCACGGAGTCGACCACGATACTCGAGATGCCCATCAGAAGAGCTTGGAGGCCCCCCTGCTTCAACGAAAAATAGTCGAATCATGTAAAGACCGAGTTGCACCCAGTCCTGCTGCGCCGCATACTGTGAGGCTCACTGCACAGGTAGGGATTTGTCACATGGCAAGGAGTCTAAATGCACTCACATTCAACATCAACTGTTAACAAGATTATGAAATAGAAAAGTCAGAAAGGCAACCCACTAGATCCACCCTAAAGATAATGAAATGAAAACAAGTAAGAAATATGAATGATAATTCCTATCAAAGACACCCAATGTCACTTGACGCCCCTTGCTCACCTCAAACTACAAACTCCAAACATCTACCACTGCTTTCAACAACACTTGTTGTTATCCAAGAGACACTCGCCCCCGATCCATCAAACTGCGCTGAAAACGTCCTCCAGTCTAGTTCGCGTCATATATGTCCTCAGGGTCGTCCCCATTGACAGCGTCAGAGGAAGTCTTCTCATCAGTGTTGTTGAGGGAGGTGTCCCCCTGATCGCCAGCTTTAGAGGAAGCATCCTTCTCCTTGGCCTTGGGGGTCGGTGGTTCACTCTCCTTGACGTCGAAGAGCATACACTGATACCAGGCCTCCTCGGCCCTTTCAAGACGCTCCTGGCAAATCTTGATCTCAGTATACATACCAAGGTCCCGGAGCAGGTCCAGGACATCGTACGTACACTTGTCCGAGTGATCGTCTCTGGCCAACTTGCAGAGGACTTCCATAAAGGCAGAAGGCTCTGCGTCGCGTGCCCACTCGAGCATACGGCACTGGATCTTTGCCCAGGTCACGATCCATTTCGCATCCAGGCTGCCACCCGCAAGACGGCTCTCGACGGTACGCCGACCGTCACAGGAGCGCGGATCGCCCACGGTCAAGCCCTGGAGCGTGTTTGCCGACCAGTTGCTGCTGGCATACCGAGCCGACCAGTCAGGTGATCCATTCTTGCTCATCAACAGTGCAACTTGATGCACGCCGGCATCACAGGAAAGAAGCTCCTTGACTCCCGGCCAGGTGGGCTTCCACGACTCTGCGGCTGGGTACTGCGGCGGAAGACTATACCGATCCATGATCTTCTCGTCCTTCAGAATCTCCTCTATGTCGATTTGTTTCTGCCTAGGGCGCTCTTCTTGTAGGAACGGTTTCAATGTTGAATCGGGCTGAGGGGGAGGGGGAGGATCCAGGTCGACAAGGTCAAAGTTAAGCTGAGGCGGTAGCTCTCGCTTGATGGATTCATCATCAAGTCGCGCTTCCTCCGCCATGTCTAGATCCAGGCGATTAGAATGCGGTACCAGCCGCCTCTGTCTCTGCGTCTGAGAATGCGGCTGCTTCTTAGGCCGGAAAAAGGGCTTGCTATCAGCCTCCTCCCAGTTCGAATCATCGCTGAGGCACTCGGGATCCAAGGCCTTAGTCTCCCTATCCATATTATTTTCCTGTTCCAAGATGCGATTGCGAAGCTTTTGACGTGGCACGATGGGGGACTCCCCCAACTTCCTCGCTCGCCCGAGATATCGAGGAACCCAGCTCGACGCGCGGTTAGCAACAATGTCGTGAGCCCCCTTGGCATCCATACCCTTTGACAGATCGGTATAGGCAATGCGGCGGTTCGAGTTGGAGTACCAACACGCACCCCTGCCTGGGCAATGTAGGGTGGAAAGAACATTGTCCGACGCCCAAAGAAGAGCAGCATAGTTTCTTGCTGCCCTCAAGTCTAAATGGTGAGGGCCATTGCCAATGTGGACATGCATTCCGCATGTCTGATTTACCCTGAGTCTGAAGTTGGTCGTCAATAGCCTTACCACGACCTCGACAAGCTTAAAAGCCTCATCACAGGAATACAGAGGCGGACTATTCATTTCGATCGCCTCCCAATCGTCACCGGAAGAACCGTTGGATTCAGCCACGGAGCCATCAAAGCCGACAAGCCAGCCAAGGGGTCTTCCGGATGTGTCATCGTCGCGTTCGGCTTTTGTATAGGCATCTAGCCCGTGAGCCCTCAGCGTCCGAGCTATCCTAGCTTCAACCGGCATATAGCCGCTGTCTTCTAGAGATGGGAGGCCGGCTACACTTTCGTCGTCAACACCATTCGTTCGATTAAAGACAAGAAATTCTAGCTCGACCCCGAAGCTGACGCGTGGAGGACGTGTGTGCTTGTCCTGCCCGCCTGTCTTTGAAGACTCGCCTTGCAGAACAGGCCGTGGTCTTTCGGAGGACCCCATACCTTGATTGTTGGTGTTGGTGTCGGTGTTGGTATTCATGTTGGTGTTCATGTTGATGACGCAAGATGTTGGTCGGGATGTTTGGTATCTGGAAATCTGGTTAACTGTTGAGAATATCCAAAATTGGTCTGTTGAGTGAGTGAGTCTTGTCTAACTGAATTACACTCTCTGGAAGGACACCTCAGAATTTATAACATCTTAGCATCGAGGGTTTCTGGGACATCTGTTCTCCATCGTCAGCCTGTCCACTGAACCTGGCCGTTCATCAACCACCATGGGCTTTGTTTGCCATCGTTTGCCCAGTACTGAGCATGATGGGACAGAGTTCCGATCATAATTGGGGCAACCGTAGCCTTGAACAAACAATTCCTTCATCGATCGGGGTCGGGGTATCAAGGGGAAGAGAAGACTGAAAGCCAAAGGTTTCTTTGTTCTTTGTTCAATATGAAGTTTTCCTACTCCCTTTCGCCTCTTGCTATGATTGAATTGGAAAAAAATAAAGCACAAACATCCACCACCCCAAAGTGCGACTCTCCCTTTGTTATGACTCACGGGACAATACAAAGCAGAAAGTCGCACTGCCGCAGCATGAAGCATTCAATCCGTCAACCATCAGTCCAATACGCCTGAGCGTGTCATTACCTCGTCAAAGCGTCGAGGGAAGCCTCCATCGTCGGGTCTTTACTCGTCAAAGGTATCGCGTTGCATGTCTGAAAAAAATGTGTACTTGGTAACAAAAAATGGGTACGAGAAGTGAAAACAGGCGTTCGAGAAAACGACGTTAACCTGGCACCCATCGGTTCAGCGTGTTTGTGCTGGAACCTGTGTCGTGGTGCTGTCAATGGAGCACCACATACGTGAACCTCATTCGCCCATTAGAGCAGATAGGCCAGCATGCCGAGAGCAACAGCTGCTGCAGCACCCTTGCCCGCCGGCGCCATAGTAGGGGCGGCAAGGCCATCGGAGGTGGTCGAGGTTACGGTCTCTTCGGTAGCAGAGGCGCTGGCTGCCGACTGAGTGGCCGAACGGGTAGCAGTCGAAAGGGTGGTCGTGGCGTCGTCGTCATCATCATCGTCGTCGTCGCTAGCAGCGTTCTTGGGAGGGGCTTGAGTCGCGCAGAGGGCCTGGATCTTCTGCTTGCAATCTCGCTGGCCACTCTGGCTGCCGGCATTCTGCGAAATGCACTGGGCGAAAAGCTCCTGGCAGATGAAGGTGGGCATGGTCTGGGAGTAGTACTGGAGACCGGGAGTGGAGCTGTTGGAACTGCAAGCGCATTCCCACTTGAGGGTTTCCTGATAGCGGTATTAGCTTTCATGATCATACAACAAACAGGTGTGTTGAACAGCGCACGTACCGCAGTGCAGTCATTATCCTTAGTATCGTCACGGCAGAGGGTATCGCAGGTGTCCTGCTGAGCATTGCACCAGCCAGCTAAAATAAAACATGCAGTTAGTATCACACTCCATTTTTCTGACCTTGCTCGACGGATTTAGTACATACCTCGCGTGCCGAACTCAACAGTGCCTGGGTCAATGGTCATGTCCAGGGAGCTCTTGTAGTCTTGGACAGCAGTCTGAGCCGTGACGGCCGAAACGGCCAGGGCGAAAAAGGCGAGTGTGGATCGCATTTTGTATGTCTGATGTTACGGATGAATTGAGACGGATACCGAGGAGTGAGATGAGAAGACGGTGCGACAATCAAGGTCGAAGATCACCAGGTGGTATGATGATGTTGATCGATGAATGCTCCGGGGTGGTGTTGTTGTTTTTGCTTGAGGGTGGTGAAGCAGGCGGAGTGCGACCTATTTATCTTGACCCAGAAACGGGAAGCTTAATGCAAACAGGGACGGGGGGGAGGAGAAGGGGAGCGGACCAAACGCGGAGGTTCAAGGGCAGGTGCGTTGGGTTTTAAACGAGGGAGCAGAAAAAAAAGGAAGCGATGATCGGATTCGGTCTGGGCAGGTGCGGTGCAGTGCTGCGCTGTGCCAGTGCCAGTGGCCTCGGTTTGATTAACGTTTTGCGACAGACGATGCTTCCAGACCTTGTCGGTTCAAATCGGCCGGCACGCACCCACAATCCGTAACCTACAGACAGGATACACAATGGATACATACCCACGCGGCCCATGGATCCAACAAAACCCACATCATGAGGCCCCATGAGCCAACATGAAGCTCCGGACCTATCAGTCCAGTTGCGCATGAGTAGCTGCTAGCTTCCCGCCAGCTCCCCTCGCTCCAAACTCTCGAGGGCAACGACGCACAGGCACAAGCCAGCTAGAGGTCGCATCGCATCGTATCCACCCCTTGCCCGGCGCCCGCTTGCAGCCACTCACGACATGCCCTTGCTCGCCCTTGCCGGCGCCATTTCCGTTCAGTCGTCATGACTACCACCACCATCATTACTCCGCGCCAGGAACCATCCCATCCCATCCATGGCATTCACTGCTGCAACTGCCTGAAATGGCCATCGAGATTCTGCCGCTGACCAAGACCAAGACCCCAAGACCAAGACCAGGGCCGGGGGGCCGCCACGCTCGAACCTATCGAGGGAAATAACCGGGCCCACGAGGTCCGGAAAAGAGGTTGGGCCCATGGGAGGCGGCAGCCGGCGACTTGTTGCGCACAACCAGGATTAGACGCACCTCGATAGACAATCGGTGGCCTGGTAGCAAAGTCTCGGCATCACGCTAGCACCGTCTCCTCTCGTCACTCTCGCTCGTGTTGAACCTGGGTCCCAGCATGGAGCCCAATCTAGCCAGCACCAGTTTTTGCCAGCTGGAGATGCCCGGCTCAACAAGCGAGAGCTCCATCCGATGCCGAGGGTCCATATCTGAGACGAGCCAATAACCTCGAGGACCTTGAATCACCATTGTCTCTAATATTTGACACGGGCCACCTTGGCGACCATTTGTATTGCCTCATCAGAGTTCCGTTCCTCACAAAATGGTCACGATAGCCATAAAGTGTTATCTATGTGGTTTGATCTCAAACTCGAACGCTTTGGGCCTCGGCGATGTCATCTCCACGTCGACCTCGAGCACTCGGTTCTTGGCGCGAGGTTGGAGCTGCAACTAGAGATCTGCTCGACGGCGCCATGTCCGGAACAGACGGGATAACCGGAAAGTGGAAAGGGAAAAAAGTCCATCCATCTTCCACTTCCATTTGGCTCATCACAGGCAGGGACGCCAAGACGTCAATCTTTCTCCAACAGGCTGGGTATCATCGATGGCATCCCAGCTCGGATGTATCAAAAGCCCGGTCCTTTTGCCCATGTTGGGTTATCTCAATTTTACCCATGTACATGCTGCGCAGTATCACGGGCAGACACAGATACACATGTTGCCTCTGTGCGACCCATGCAGCAGCTGTCATCGCATCTCACGACTGTGCCTCTGCCGGTCCCACGGAGATTCACCACGCTCAAGATGCCATCTGGAAATTTTTACACCAAGTGGATGACCTTTTGGAAGAGGACAAGACAAGCTAGCATGCAGCTGCCAACTTGTCCCGCGCGATTGTCTCCACCCGGCCCCATCTTCCTTGTCTCGTCCCATCCAGAGTGCGTCACTTTTATCCCCCTCCCAAGCTAATCTGCCCATTCCCCGTCCCTCCGACTAGACTGAACTGGCCTTGCTTTGCCTATCATCCATATTGCAATTTCTGGTCATGTATGTTTGATTGTGGCCAGCGGCAGTCAAATTGGTCCGGTTTGTGCCTCGGGGCCATTCGCTGTTCCTCGATAACGGAGTTTGAAACGAAGGAGGCCGTCGACGAGACCCAGGAGCTATCGCGACAATACTGCGACAAGCTCCTGTGAGCTCCCGCCAATCATGTCCCCCAACCAGCGCCCCAGACCGAGGGTCGAATGAGACGCCAGTCTGAACTTGAGTAACACCGCGCGTCTCAGTCGTCAGGTCAGCGAGACAGCAACACAACGGCGCCACATGCTTAGCTTTGCAGATCGGCCAACATGAGAGGTCATGATAGCCGCCTTGCGGAGCACCTGTCATGTGTTTGACCTCAAATCTCCAATACTCCAACCACTCACTTTTGGCCTCTTCTCCATGACACGCGGGGAGGCTGGGCGACCCGAGTCTATCCCCTCTATGGAACACTTCTGTGAGTTAGGGCTGCAGAGGCACCTCCACACGCGCGATACCCGTACTACCGACTGGCGATCGATCGGTTCCCAACCCCTCGGGCTTTCTTGTTTAACGGACTCTGGTGCCACAACAGTGTGTTCTCTGGCAGTGTTGCGCAATGGGTTAAGCGTGTTGTACGGATTGGGGTTGCTAATGATAGGATGTTGTTCAAGGTTTGTTTGAACCTGTTGAGACGGGACGGCTGAGTCTTCGGGTTTGTTTGACTGGCGATCTTTCGGCCTCCTCCCCATGATCCACTCAAGCCCTTGATATCATTGATGAGCTTGCAACTGGCAAAGTTTGAGACGCTATTTCATGGTCGTTTTCGAGTTTCCCCGAAATGCACAACAGCCGCTTGCGTCTAATCCCAAATATGTCGATCAGAGAGCCTCCATAAGCCGCGCGGCCACGTCTGAGTGCCCTTCGAGACCGGCAAGGCTCAGGTTTACTTGAAGGTCGGATCTTGTGCAAGTTGCCATGTTGCCGTGCCGATACTCCGTCAAGTGGTCTTTACATTGCCGATGGAGAGTGAGCGCTGCCGACTTCTCCGTCACTGGGCACGTTATTCGTTGTTAATCTCGTTGCATTCCCCGCTAGCCCGGCAACGTCTTCCGATCTGTGTTGACTGTTTTGGGGATATGGCCTCTTATCAGCCTCTACCCTCCCTCTCGCAGTGAGATCTCGTCATTATGAAAGGGGGCTCAATGGTGTCTCACTGGCGCCCTTTACGTATCCATCATATTGCAGGGCTCGCTGCCTTTTTCTTGTTCCACGTGTGAAGGGATGACGTTGTCTCGGGATAGTTGCGATTGGGCCTAATTACGAGCGCCCAGCCATGACATATCGTCCCCTTTTGTTGGTGATATATAGGTCCTCCTTGTTGGTTGTCCATAACAAAGGGCCATCGCCGTAAATTCCTGCTCGCTTCATACCAACCCTGTAGACATCCAGCACAACCACTAGCGTTTGGTACAGTTCTGTAGTATTGGGCTCCAACGTTACTGTACCCTGATTTAGTGTCACGGATGTACCCAGTAACCAAGCCCAGTGCTGGCTTTCTAATGCCAGATTCAACACTCTGCTGTGAGTTGTAGCCAGAACACATTCACTTAATTGATTTTGTACATTGATCAGTGTCCATGTGCTTGGTAGGTTTGTTGTTTTAGCATCCGGTTGGTGGCTGAGTGCAGTCATCTACGTGATAATAATTAGGCGGAGGTAACACTTCTGGAGCCCCCTGGACTAGGTAGGATATCTAACCAAAAAATAGCCAGAGAAACATACCGGTAGTCGAACTGTCACAAATTAACACATATTACTTTCCCTTTTACTGCCCAGTACCTATTCACTCGAAATTCAGCACTTCAAGGTCAGGTCTAGGGTAGCCACATGGAAGTCAGCACCCTAAAAGGACAGGATCAGCGGGGGTGGGGGTTCTCAAGACAACCAGGTCCCTGCATCCACGAGCGGGACGATCCATGGTTAATCAATCAAGCACCTCCAAGCCAACAACTCCACAAACGCGGCGCCCAGTAGCCAGTGCTGCTTATCAACGACATCCATCCACCGTCAAACAGCTCAGATCACCCAGCTACTCGAGCAACGTTCATCCGGAACCACATGATTCCGCCGTCATAAGCTGGCCCTCAATGCACTGCGACTGTCGCTAACCCCTCCGTTCTCGCCTTTGGATCTCGTGTCTCCCCACGAACCTCACCGACGCCTTCATCATGGATCGACTACCTCGAGAGCTCATCGATGCCATCCTCCAACAATGTGTATTCCTCGGCCCAAAGAACAAAGTCCTCTCGCTCCGCCTCGTATGTCGCGTCTTCGACCAGATCCTCAAGCCCTTTGCTTGCCGAACCCTCGACCTGGATTTCTCGCGCCTGAGCAAGACGAGCGGCGTGCCGCATCCGCAGATGGATGCTCTACAGACGGTCGGATACCACTGCAAGAGTCTCTACATTGACTTGATGGTCCTGCGAGATGATCGTAAGCTCATAACCTCGTATCTCTGTATGTGCAGTCACTGACTTGGATGAATGGCTAGTCGAAGTTGAGTTCCTTGATACAGTTTTCGCGCGGGTCCCGTCCATGACCGACTTCTGTCGAACGCTACACAAGAAGTACTGCATGAACGAGACGTCATTCACCGAAATAGACTACTACCGCACCGTGGAAGAGATGCTCTTCTACTGCCGCGACGTCGACCGTCTACGTCTTAACCTCCCCTTTCAGCTCGTCGGACGCCACTGCAATGCCGCCACCATGATCCTGGCCAACACCCTCAAGGCGTTTGCTCAGCGATGCGAAGAGGATTCAGCCAAGCTTAATACTCTGGTCATAGAAAACGTGACCGATGTCGCGATATGCCATCTGTGGATGAACCCAAGCGATGTCATGAATATTATCAGAGTATTGGAGGTGCTGGAACACCTCGTCTTGACACTACGACGACACGAAAACGACCCGCAGCGCGTAGGCCTTTTTGGGTCGTGCCTCTGGAACCTGGTTGAGAATGCGGAGGAACTCAAGAGCCTGTGCTTGATAGGCATGGATCACGACGACCGACCCCCACGAGGATTGAAGCAGACCAAATTCTGGCAGATGCCCGTCGAGGAGTGGCTTGCCAAATCGTTGCCAGCTCCCTACATCATTCTCTCCAACTTGACATGCCTGGAGCTCAAGAGAGTTGAGGTTTGCCCAGAGGTTTTCATTCGAACAGCAGAGAACTTCGGACCCACGCTTCAAGAGCTATATCTGAACGAGGTGTATCTGAAAGTTGAGCAGTCGAGGGATTGGAACGAGGACTCTAAGAAGGTCCTCTGGGTGGGAATGCCGAATCAGCGACCTGGAGAGGATTGCCATTGGATCGCCATGGCATTGAGATGCGCTACACCACAGCTGAGGGTTTGTCGAGCATCTTTCCTGGCCTACGATCACTATCTCAGAGAGGACATGCCTGCCAACCCTGAGTTCGACCTCATTGACCCCTGCGGTCTTGGCAGAAGCATCTCTCAGCGTTTCGTCGAGGTTGTGATGGGCATCCGCCAGCCTACGACAGCTACTAAGGATCCTGTCGAATATCTGCCCGCGGACGCTCACTATGACAGCCTTACGCATGACCTCAGAGTTCGAACCCGTGCACTTGGAGTGGTTGAATATGATGCAAATGCGTATCAAACGGCCGTCGCGAATCCGACCTCGGAGTGGCAGCGGAGCATCGACGGCGTCTTCCCTAACTGCAACTCGAATACGCTAGACGAGCTGCACTACATCGCAGAGACAGCGTGCCAAGGCATGAACGAGATACACCAACGGCGCAACGAGTGGTCTACCGAGAGCAGCATGGCCAACGAGTTCACAGAGAACCTTTTCAGCATCCCTGCGGTAGACGAGCAGCAGGAAGACACGATTTGACGACTTGAGCTTCACAGCTCACATACACACACGCACACATGATTGCATGGAGTTACACGGTTGGCAAGTTCAAATACCTTGGCGCACTTATAGACGATTGTCAAGTTGAATGATAATATTAGGTAGCTTGCCATTATCAAGCACCAATACCAGAAATGATGCAATTCGCACCGTTTTTTTTAACCCTTGTCGCTATATGAATGCCCGCTCTCTCAGGACAGACTTTGTTGAAAGTCCATCGTCACCCTCTTTTTTGATTTCAATGCCTTAGAGCATCTTTGAACAAAGGAAAACAAATCTCATCAAATGTCGTCATAGGTCATCTAAAGAAGCAGAACTCCAAAAATACCGAGCACACACACGCTTAGTGCCCGTTGGAACCGTTAACGCCGTTGACACCGTTGATCTTGGTTTCCGCGACGGCCTTCTCGAGGGCCTGTAGCACGTCGTTCTTGAGATCTTGGGCGTCCTCAACACCGCAGCTGATGCGGACGAGGTCGTCAAAGATGCCCACCGCCTCACGCTGATCCCTGGGAATACCGGCGTGGGTCATGCTGCTGGGGACCTCGACCAGACTCTCGACACCACCCAGACTCTCGGCGAGGGTGAAGATCTTTGTCACCTGGCAGAAGCGCTCGGCAGCAGCGTGGCCGCCCTGGATGCGGAAGGAGAGCATACCGCCGCCCATGCCATCGCGGTGCTGCTTCTTGGCGATGTGTCGGTGGGGGTGAGAATCGAGGCCGGGGTAGTTGACGGCGATGACGAGGGGTGAGGCCTCGAGGGCCGTGGCGACAGCGGTCGCGTTGTGGCTGGCCTCGCGAGCTCGCAGGTGCAGGGTCTTGAGACCACGGTGGGCGAGCCAGCTGTCGAAAGCAGAGGGAACGGCACCAATGGCGTTCTGGAGGAAGCCCAGACGGGCCTTGAGCTCGTCGCTATTGAAGGCGGCAACACCCATGACGACATCACTGTGGCCGTTGATGTACTTTGTCACGCTGTGGACGACAATATCGGCGCCAAGGTCGAGAGGGTTCTGGACATAGGGGGAGAGGAAGGTGTTGTCAACGACAACGAGGACACCGTGCTTGTGGGCCTCGGAGACGACGGCACGGATATCGACGAGACGGAGAGTCGGGTTGCTGGGGCTCTCAATCCAGATCAAGCGGGTCTGGTCGGTGATGTGCTCGCTGATGTCGACCTCGATCTCAGGGGTAAACGTGACCTTGACGCCGTGGGCTTTGGCGACCTGGGTGAAGTAACGGTGGGTGCCGCCGTAGACATCAGAGACGGAGATGACATGGCTGCCGGCAGCCAAGCTCTGGAGGATGGTGGCAGTGGTGGCAGAGCCGGATGAGAAAGCGAGGGCGTACTTGGCGTGCTCGAGAGCGGCGACGGCAGCCTCAAAGTTGGTGCGGTTGGGGTTCGCGGAGCGGGAGTACTCGTACTCGCCGACGGGCTTACCAACGGCAGTCTGGGCAAAAGTAGTGGAGAGGGAGATGGGCTCGATGACGGCGCCGGTAGCGGGGTCGTGTGGGGAGCCGGCGTGGACGGCGAGGGTACCGAAAGCGTGGACGGGGGACGGCGGGCGAGGCGGGGTGGCCACGGGGTCCGAGTTGAGAGGGATGACGGACATGATGTTGTTGTTGTTTGAAGGAGGAAGATGTATGTCGGTTGAAGAGGAGAGAGGAGGATGTAGAGGCAAGAGGAATAGGAACAGGAACAGAGGGCTGAGTTGATGGACCGGCTGTTATATATGAACTCGACGCGAGCAAGAGAGCGCCGGGGGTAAGTGGAGGTAGCGGGGCTTCAGAAGGAAAACTTGTATGGATTGGATTGCTATGCCGTGTTTCCCCCTCCCCTGTCGGAATCAAAGAGGGCGGCGGCGGCGGCGGGCGGGAATGGATATCAAGGAGCCAAGAAGCAGCTTCTTAATGCGGCCAAGTCCACGCTGAATTGACAAAGCAAGACCAAGCGGGTTCCTTTGTTTTTTCTCTCTCGGTTTGACGCGATCCGAGGTCGAGATGATGCGCAAAAGGCGGTTAACGGAGCGAGGGGGTCCGAGTTCCAGAGGCACAACACGGAGACGAGAGCGGTTCGTCGTTCGGGAAAAGGTTTCAATTCTTAAACCTTGACGATCACGTCAACGAGCACCTTTTTTTTTCTTCTTTCTTTTGCAGCAAGGGAGAAGCAGCAGTAGTGGTAAAAAGAAAAGAAGAGAGATGACAATGCAGGAGAGAGAGAGAAAAAAAAAAGTAAAATTATTTGGCGACTCAGGCGCTGAAAAATGAGGTGCTGGTCTATCGTCGGTTATCGGCTCTCGGTGTATCAAAGTACACTTGAACAACCTGGATGGTGGTGGTGGTGGTTGTATCGGATTACGGATCTGAGAGAATCAAAGATTGTGGAATCATTCATTTGAAAGGGTCCACGAGAGAGAGAAAAAAAACTGGGTTCTCGTGTGTCTAAATAGTTGATTTACGTATGATTGATTACACAATTGAATCCATTGTCTTCTTTGTTGCTTCCATTCCTTCTCCCATGTCTCTGACATTTGTAAGTCGGAAAGAGGCTGATGACTCCCCTCCCCCCGGCGCCGAGAAAAAATGTCACCATCCGCGGCGCAACCTCAACAAAGATCTCACCGTCCATTCGGGGTTCACACACTCCCCTGCAGAGATTAGAAGAAGGTACATGTAAGAGTACGGTCTGGATGGCTCGATGGCGCACCTCATTAAAAAAGTCGTCATTTGTCGCTGGCGTCATGAGGGGTGTGTGAGGATTTTAGGGGAAAAAAACGGCCGAGGGAGAGGGAAGAATATCCACTACGATGCTTCCAGCCGCCGTCAGGTGAATGGATCAATGAATGAATCGACACACACACGGCGAAGGCGGCGGCGGTACGAGTCCGTCGCTCAATTCGACTCAATGACAAATGCCACTTTCTTGTAGCTGCTTACCTACCTATTTACACGCCAAGCAAACAGGGCGCTTGTACCGCCTCACCGTCTGTGCCGGGCACGAGTACATTTGTAGTAGTATTAGTAGTCCCAGGCTCATTCATTCAAAGGGTCCTTGCGGAACCAACCTGACCTTGCCTGCGCGAATACAAGCACCGTCCGTTTGGTGGCGGGCAGAAGCGGCTCATTCGGGCTAATGGTGGAGGGGGCGTGTAGATACAGTTAGTTTCAGTACCTCCGAATCCTATGGATGCATAGGTAGGTCTATCTGTAAGAGCTTCTATGGTGTGCAAGAGGCGGATAGCCACGAGGGGAATGTTGGAGGAGAAAGAGCTGGACTTGCATTACTAAGGTCGGCCTTGTTATGTAAGAACAAGGTAGATAATACGCCAGCTTTTGATCGGTGAGAGAGGCATCGGTATGTACGTACCATGCGTGTGCCTCGTATCATTTGGTAGATGGGAATCTACTGTACGCAGGACAGCTGGACCTTGGGAGGTTTCCATTACAGTGTTTACTGTAGCTCACGCCCTTGCGTAGCCCTACTACTGTGTATCCTGCTACACTGACGTCTTCTGTAGACCTGCGAGTTTATTCTCGTCACAGCCTCGAGGCAAGCCCGAGCAGAAATTGGCTTTGAAATCATGAATGGCAAAGGAGGGATACGGGGCCTGGTCGGCGTCCGCAAATAGTATCCACGAGCGACTTCCCGTGCAGGGAATGTCATGGGTGTGAACAACCTCCGTCAGAGTGTGGGAGTACGAACAAGCCAAGGCAGCATTGATGAATAAACGAGTGTGCTCTTTGTATTCTTTTTTCCTGACTCCCCCGCAAAAACTCAGACGCCCGAGGTAGCTGCCAAAAAGGGAGCACCGGTTCCTTGCAGATCGATGTCGTGATTGCTCGTGTCGTCAAGGGAAAGGCGAGTCGCCGTCATAGTGTCGGGTCAGCAGATCTGAGGGTGCTCGGCTTCCCGTAATGGACAACCTAGTCGGAGGTCGGATGAATTCTAGAACAAACATGGCGGGCTGGTCTATCTAAAATGAGATGTTGCTTTTTTAATGAGGCCCTTCTTTCTTATCACACACACAAATTGGATATGAGACATATGGATCGAGGTCCAACGTTCCCCGGATTTGCTTGCTTGCTTGCTTGCTTGCACACAATGCGATGCGCCTTTCCTTTGCTTGATGCCTTATCCTTGCGCTTTTTCTGCCTTATCCGAGAGTGACTGTGGAAACTTGGGTCTGCGCGGCGCGTGGAGCCCAACTGTACCCTTTTTTTTCCCCTTCTTTTATTCGTCTACAGCAATTCAGTCATAATTCATGCCCACTCTACGAGGCGAGGCGAGTCCGCTCAAGAGCCAAACTGCTTCACAATCTGAGCAACCTTGTTGGCGAGCTCGTCAGCCTCGGAGCGGGTGGCAGCCTCGGCGTACACACGGCATGCGTTCTCAGTGCCACTGGCGCGGGCAAAGGAACGGGCATTGGTGTACTTCCTAACACACTGGTCAATCTCATCCTGGGCACCGGCCGGCTCGCTGAGCCGCCGCTCGGCATCCGTCGTCTGGAAGAGGTCCTTGTTGCCGACCTCGACGCGGACGAGACGGTTGGGGAGGTCAGTGTAGGTCATGGCCCAATCCTTAAGAGTCCATCCCTTGTGAGCGAGAATGACCTCCACCATGAGCATGTCCGAGATGGCGTCGCCGACCGTCTGGTTGATGAGGTCGCTGACAGCCGCCAGCGTCTCGAGGGCGTCCTTCTGCGCAGGCGACTGGGGCTCCGTCTCGCGGAAAGCGCGAATAGCCTCCTGGGAAAAGACAACGGTGCCGTGGCCGTTAGCCTCAAAGTAGACGCCGACGTCGAACTGGCAGGCGACGTGGTGCAGGTGCTTAACACCGGTGGGGGTGCAGACCACAGGGAGCTGGAGATGCTTCTCAATGTAATTGGTGCTGGCACCGTTGGCGTAGGCGGTCTGGACGACACCGATGCGGAGGTCATCGGCGAGGCCAGCAGAGCGGACGAGGTCGCCGATGAAGGAGGCGTTGAGGGACGAGATGCGGTCGCCGTCGAGCATGAAGAAGCCCGTGTCAGGGTCGATCCAGTAGTAGATCAGACGGTCAGCATCACCATCGAGTGAGCAGCAACGAACACCGGGGATGGGCTTGGGGTTGGGAGGGGCTCGCTGCTTGGTCTTGACGTAGTCGGCACCGGCCTGAGACACTGTTAGCAATTGTGATCTGTACTCAAGCTGAAGCTAGACTTACATCGAGGTTGAGAACCTCGGGTCGGAGCACATCGTCATTGACGACCTTGATGTCGATGACGTCCTGGGGAAAGACCTTGAGCAGCTCTGTAAGCTTGGGGCCTCCGACGCCATTGGCGCAGTCGACAATGAGCTGGCCCTGGGGCTTCTTGCCGCGAAGAGCGCGGACAAAGGCCTCGGAGAGCTTCTCGTAGTAACCAGCCTCGCTGACCTTTCCGTAGGCCTTGGGAGTGCCCTCGGTGTTGACGCAGCGGGTCAGGTAGTGAAGCTGAGGGGTGGTGAGGATCTTGTAGTCGGTGTACTCGGTCGAGGTGGCCTCGAAGGCATCGGCGAGGGCAGCGACGAGAGAGTGACCCGAGGGACGGGTATCACGACCGTAGACGACGCGGCCAGGGGCAGAGAGATCGATCTTGAGTTGCTCAGCGAGGGCCTTGTAGGTGTCGAGAAGCTCCTGGTCGGAGGGGCAGTTGACAAGACGGGTAGCGTAAGCCTCCCATTCCTGCTCAAGCATCTCGCCCATGGGGTCGACGATCTTGACACCGTTGTCAACGGCCGGGTTGTGGCTGGCGGTGATCATGACGCCAATGGCCTGGCCATTGAGCTTGCGGCTGCGCAGGCCCGACAGGAGGCCGACACGGAAGGCGACGCCATCAAGAAGGTCAGCCTTCATGCGGAACCCCGCAGTGCCATACTTGTAAGTATGGTTGGGCACAATAGGGTGCTTCTCAGAAGCAGCGATGATCTGGCCGTCCATTCTACGGAGATAGGTCTTGCGTAGATAGGATAGTACAGGGAGGTGAATGTATCGAGAGCTGAGGTGAGGGAAAGGTGAGAAGAAGAGGACACACAGCTTACGATGAATATGGAGCCTCTCGAGCCTGCTCGATGGAGTGCTACACAGGTAAGCTCAAGATGACCAGGACCTCAAGGTGGGGGTGCAGAGAGAACGGACCGGAACAATTATGGACCCGGCGGCGTAACAGATTTGGCGAGATGCTCTCTTTTGATTGGATGCCTTGGAGTCTTCCAAAACGAGAGACCTCATGATACGATTCGGACCACGCAATATCCGACAAAGGGAGAGGATGCCTCAATGCGGGAGGGGAAGAGCCCAGTTTCACGTCGGTTGTCCTCGTGGCAATTCTCACATCCATCCATCCATCCATCTCATCCAATCGCTACAACTCCATTGTGTGCAATTGCCGTCCTCTGGGCAGCAGGGACCCGGAGCTCGAGGGTCCCTTGAGCTGTCATGTCATGGTTTGAGGAGCCGCCCGTGGGCCAACCCCAGACGGCCTGCGCATTGTTGGCGTGCAATATATCCGACAGTCTTTTTTGCTATTCCCTCTGCGTTTCTGCTCCCCTCGGTTTCTGATGCTCTGATGCTCTGATGCTCTCAACATTTCCTGTCGGCCCGGTCTCCCGCTTGCTGCTCCCATCAGTCCACCTGGCCGTCTACGTGGTTAACGCAGACCCGGACACACAAGGGCTTACAAGGGCACAAGCAGCACCAGCATCAATTTCCAGCTCCACATGGATGCTCCGGCGCCGAAGTCGTCAACATTATGGACACCGACTCGTCCGTTCTGCGTTGCGAGTACCCCTGCTGTGGCAGTGCAGCCTCTCTCCCATTCGCTCCCTCACTGGCTGCCCTGCCGACCGCCCCTCCATGCGCATCCCCATCCCATCCCCATCCATGCGTGCCATCCTCAACTTGTAATCAATCCATCTTTGGACTTGACAGTGCCAACACCCGATCTCCCCCTTCACCGCAGCTCGCTCAGTCAGTTCAGCGCACGCAGGCAGAAACAACCGTGCTCAACCACGCCTTCTCGCCTACGACGCTTTTCTCTCTCTCTTTTGTTTCTACCTTTTTTCTTTTTTCCCTTACTTCTAACTATTTGCGTGCGCGTCATGGAACTCTCACTTGAATAATTTCAACACACAATTGCTTCCTCCCCTTTCACCTCAGCTAACCGCACCCGAGGCCTCCTGCCTCTGCGGCCATGCTGCGACTGAGCTCACCATCTAGGGTCCAGTCTGTGTGTTGTTTCCTGAGCTCTAGGTGACGACACGTGAAAATCTCATCTCCCCTAACCCCCCTTTGAATTTGTACCGTCTACGTCAAGATCGCCAACCATGCCGCCTCGTCGCTCTCACAAAAAGTCTCGCGCGGGCTGTCGCAGGTGCAAGAACAGGAAGATCAAGGTATGTCGTCGACCCTAGGACTCATGCTTATCCCGCAAACCTCCAGTATCCATCCGGGCTCCGCTTGTTTACATCTGGGCTGACACCAAATGTTGTACCCGAATAGTGCGATGAAGTCCACCCGCGATGCGGCAACTGTGCCAAACATGGTGTCCCATGCGACTTCAGTAATCCCGATGTCCTCGAACAGCTCACTGCCGCGACGCCCACTGTGAGCGCCGAGAGTAGCATCGGCGCTCTAACGCCTTCGCCTTCGGCAACAATCAACGCTCCCAGGACCCCTTTGACGCGTCCACGTGCCCCCTCAAGTCCGGTGAGGGTTCCAAGGCCAAACCCTTCTCCTCCAACTTCTGTCTACTCGCAACCGTCAATAAGTTCGGCGACATCGGATCCAAATCATGGCGACAGAATGCTCGAGTTGCGCCTCATGCACCACTACACAAACGTCACGTCAAAAACCCTCCTGACCAACTCCCCTGCCGCCGAGGATATCTGGCAACGTGCTGTGCCTCAGATGGCATTCTCGGGCAATGGCAAGACCTATCTCGCCGACGCCATTCTCTCAGTCGCTGCGCTTCACCTGCGCTCCATGGCCCCTGACGACAAGTGCTTGGTGCGCGCCTCGCATGCCTATTCGGCATCTTCCCTTTCCGCCTACTGCGCATCTCTGGAAGCTGGAATCACCGCCGACAATGCCGAAGCACTTTTCCTTACCGCGACTCTCATTGCTTTCCAAGCGAGTGCTTCTCGCCTCTTCATAAAGGACGACGGAGATACCGACCCCAATGACTCGATAAGCAGATATACACCACCCCTTTCTTGGTTTCACGCCTTCCAAGGCGTCAAGACTGTGGTCGCAAATTCCTGGCAGTGGATTTGCCATAGCGATATCGTCAAGGTGGTGATCGATTCTCAGCCAAGTTTCCAGCTCAACCTAAATCCGCGCTCACCCGATTCTTACTTTGGACACATGCTTGAAGGGTTGGCCGACGAGCTCATGAACGAAGACCCCCGCCTCGTTGCTGCTACCACTCAGGCTTACTCGCACGCCGTCAGTGTCCTCAACTGGGCTCACAAGAACTACCACGCAGCTGCTGCGCTGGCCTTCCCCGCAACAGTTTCGAGGAGATATGTTGACCTGGTGGATGCCAAACGGCCACGCGCCCTCGCCATTCTTGCCTGCTTCTTTGCCCTTCTAAAACGAATGGACAATGTCTGGTGGTTACAAGATGTATCTCGGAGAGAGGTTATGGGCTTGGTGGGCCTGTTCGAGCCTGGTTCCAAGTGGTGGCGCCATCTCGAATGGCCCATCCGGATTGCCCTGCTTGATGGCAGCACAATACCGCAGGACATCTGGGGCACCGAGTTGGAGGAGCAGGCTCCGGATCAGTCAGGGGTTGTTGGCTCCATGGTGCAGCACATCGAGCTCTTTGCCGGGATGTTGAACCAATCACACGTGCAGCCTCCTATTCCAATCCCAGACGAGGATCTTATCGTGCCCGACTCCCCGGACTGAGGGGCTCGCCTCACGAGTCACGAGGCCGAGACAGGGGCTCTGGGGACTGAAGCAGGTCTTGAGCCCCGTCCAACAGATCAGATCGGCAGTCTTGCAACATATTTTCTTTTAATCATGAGCTCAGCGGATACTGTTCTGAACGGCCTACCCAGGCTTCAACCCTGGTGGGAGCCGACGGAAAATCTTCAAATTCAACGTTTTTACGACTCACGGCTATCTCTTCTTTCGTTTATATACACCCGGATTATGCCCTAGATGGGGATACTGGTGCATTGGTGTGGAGTTTTTATCAGAATCGCGAACGAACGAGGGTGTGTACGGTACCTGGGTCATGGCGCTTCTTTGGATAATTTCCCTCTTCGTCTGGGAACGGATACGGCCTTGGGCTAGAAGATGCGGTGAAGGCGTTTTTCTGGTGCGTCAGGACGGGGATGCTTCCTCCACTGAGAGAGACTTTGTGCGTCAGCATCAGGCCAATACCTCTTGGAGCAAGCTGGACTCTTGGGCTGAAAAGTCTAGGTCACAGCTCATCATCTCATCGTCCTCGTCATGACCTCTACGAGCTTCCAGGCGAGTCCGAGGTCTCGCCATGGAATAACTCTTTACTCGGAACACTGGGGCGAACATTTACACATTATGTATATGCCTATAGACGGAGACGGACCCCATACCCATACCCATCGTCGAGTCATGTCATATAGCACGTTACTAGACGAGATACCATGGACATAATGCATAGTACTTTTATGGGCTTGCTGGCCCTTTTTCAGCATGCTTCTTGGCTCATATGCTGGAGTGCCTTGATAGCTTCCTGCTATTGGTACTCTCTGCCTTGCTACAATTGCCAGGCAAGGAGTTGCTTCTAGCGGAACAAGCACGCAAGATATTGGGGATATCGGACAATAACATGTTGAATCGCCGAAAGACATGATCTTTGTGTCGTCGCAGCTAGATGATAGATACAAGAGACAAGAATAGTAATGACGAGTTGTCGCTCGTACATAATAAATCGACACGGCCTTCCTAGGTAGGACCTTTTCCCAGACGCCCAACTCCGAGCCCGCAATGCCGCACATCTATTGCTTTATCCTCTTGGCATCCTCCTCATCCTCCTCGACCACGTCCTCTTCCTCTTCCTCCTTCTCCTTGCGGCTGCGCTTCAGGCCCTTCATCTTGCGGAGCTGCAGCTCGCTCAGATCCTGCTTGCCCAGGTGCACGCGACCAATCTTGTCACCCATGGCGTCGGTCGTGATGTTCTTCTTGGTGCGCTCCTCAGTGCCGCGGGGCTTCTTCATGGCCTCCTTGAGCATCGACTCGTCGGCCTCCCGGACGCGGCCGACGCGGAAGTCCATGCGGGGTCCAATCTCCTCAACCTCAACGCGCGGCAGGCGCTGGCCGCTTCGCTTGGTGCTGATGGTGTAGACACGCAGGTGGATGGCGGGCTTGGCGTCGCCTTCGCCGGTGCTCTCCTCGGCGCTGATGGAGATGATGTACTGGAGGCCCTCAACGTCAATCTTATCGCTGGGCTCGCCCTTGAAAAAGTCGATAAACATGCTCTTTGCGAGGGTGAACTCGTTGGAAACGGGGCTCTCAAAGGCGGTGCCAGCAAACAGTAGCATGGGGCGCAGTCCGATGGCGAACTTTTTCGTCTTGAACTGGGCGATGGTGCGGAAGCTCTCAGGGTCGAGGTAGAGCTCGAGCATGTCGAGGGTCTTGTACGCAAAGGTGCGGATGAAGGTCAGGGTGTGCGGGCGCTTCTTCTGGCTGCTACCAAAGAGCATCAGGCTGGCGTCGTTCTTCTCCGAGAAGAACTCGAGCGACGCGGCGTCGTCGAAGGGGTGGATGGCGTTCTTCTTGGTGAACTTCTTTGCCAGGGGCTGGCGCATCTGGTGCAGGTCGTTGAGGGCGTCCTGGACGATCTGCGAGCACGTCGTTCCGCGGAGGAAGAGGCACATCTTGGGGTTCTCGTTGACCTTGGACTCGCGCTTCTCGAGTGCCCGCTTGGAGCGGGCATTGCGAGGTTTGCTGGGGGGAGTGAGTTAGCTTGCGGGGATACTTAGAAAGGAAGCAATCGAACATACACTTGGCGGAGCATCTTGAAAGTGTTGCGGTGAAAGATGTCCTGCTATAACGAAGCTTTCTTGAGGAGGTTGGCTGGCTGCAACGTCTCGCGGAACAGGACGAGAAAAAAAAATATCCTTATCGATAAGCCTCCTGCTCCTTCTGCTGCTCACCGAGGAGGGAACGATCCTTCCCAACTTCGGTGAAAGCACTGCACATGCCGCTTGCCCAATTTGGTAATACTTTCCCCCGCAGTCACGTGCGATGCCGAAGACCTTTGCCATGCTGATCGGCATGGCCTGCCTGTCTTTCCGAACACGGCATCCGGCGGAGCCTCGGCATTTTCCCCGCCAAACAGTGCCACCTTCTCCAGGCCCAAGACTTCGATCAACTTCGATTTGTAAACGACCCAACCTGCATCAACGTCTCCTCCTCCGCGCATATCAGGAGCATCGTCGCCAACCGTTGCCATCGACTTTTCCATCGCGTATCCTTCCTCCCCGATCCGTCCGAACCACCAAAATCAATTCTACATATCGCCAGCGCCATGTCGTTCCTGAGCGGTGGTGCCGAGTGCTCTTCCTCTGCAAACCCTCTCAGTCAGCTTCACAAGCACACCCAAAATGATAGAACCCTTCAGCAAGACAGACTTGTCGGCCGAGGGCCTGGAGGTCAATTAAATGGATTCAGAAGCCAGAGCGCAAACGCTCCTCAAGACGAGGTATGCCCTCGAACACGGCCAATGGACGAATTACTAATGCACATTTCCTTGTTATGATAGATGATGAATGGCTTCCTCAACCAGGGTCCCAGCCTTCAGCAAGAGTTTCCTATGCAGCCAGGTCAGATGCCGCTTGGCCCAGCCCAGAGTCACATGCGCGCCAACTCAGCATCGCCAACATGGGCCCCCGACTTCAATGGCCAAGCCGCCATGGAGTCGGCCTTCAAGCCGCCGCCCGCCGCAGCGGCGCATTTCAACACTGACGAGTTTGCCCGTTTCCAGCAGCTTAATGGACAAAGTTCTTCCTCAAGAGCCAGTCCCATGCAGAGCAACGTTCCAAATCAGATGAACCAACAACGACCCATGATGAGCGGCATGATGAACCGACCCATGGGTTATCAACCCATGTTCCAGCCCATGTACCAGAACCACCAGCCTATGCATCAACAACCCCAGCAAGACGTCAAGGGCAAGGGCCGCCTCGTAGAGCTCGACGACCACAAGTGGGAAGAGCAGTTCGCCGAGATGGAGCTGCAGGACAAGGGCAAGGAGAAGGAGCAGGAGGAAGCAACCGCCGCAGAGCGGGAGCTTAATGAAATGGACAAGGGCTTGACGTCCGAAGCTAATGAGTTCGGTGACTTTGAATCCATTTGGAAAGGAATCCAAGCTGAGACCGCTACCAATAGATCCATGGTTAACGACGAGATGTTCGACCAATTCGATACCGAGTGGAGCAACAACATGATGCCCGACTTCGAAGGCATGGGCGACTGGGGCCGCCTCGGCGATCCGGCTGTCGAGAACTACCTATTCGAGGAGGACAATTTCTTCCGCGACGAGAAGAATGCTTTCGAGGAGGGTGTGCGCATCATGAAAGAGGGCGGCAACCTCTCGCTGGCCGCCCTGGCCTTTGAAGCCGCGGTCCAACAAAACGCCAGCCATACCGAGGCCTGGGTGTATCTGGGAACGGCCCAGGCGCAGAACGAGAAGGAGACGGCGGCGATTCGGGCGCTCGAGCATGCCCTCAAGCTCGATCCCAACAACTTGGCAGCCCTGATGGGTCTCGCCGTCTCGTACACCAACGAGGGCTACGACAGCACAGCATATCGCACCCTTGAACGGTGGTTGTCAGTTAAGTATCCTAATATCTTGGACCCCAAGGACTTGCACCCCCCTGCCGAGATGGGCTTCACGGATCGGCAGCAGCTACACGACAAGGTGACGAACCTTTTCATCAAGGCAGCGCAGCTGAGTCCTGACGGAGAGCACATGGACCCTGATGTGCAGGTCGGCCTGGGTGTCCTCTTCTACGGCGCAGAGGATTATGATAAGGCCGTTGACTGCTTCCAGTCAGCTCTCCACTCCTCGGAGCTTGGCAGCTCGAACCAGCAGGAGCAGCTTCACCTCCTCTGGAACCGACTGGGTGCCACGCTCGCGAACAGTGGACGGTCCGAGGAGGCCATCGCAGCTTATCAGGAAGCTCTGGCCATCGCTCCCAACTTTGTGCGTGCCCGTTACAACCTGGGTGTTAGCTGCATCAACATCCACTGCCACCACGAGGCCGCCTGCCACTTCCTGGCAGCCCTGGAGATGCACAAGGCCATTGAGAAGTCTGGCCGTAGCAAGGCGTACGAGATTTTGGGCGACAACGCTGGCAACGTCGATGAGACGCTCGACCGCATGTCAGCGCAGAATAGAAGCAGCACTCTATACGACACGCTCCGCCGTGTCTTTACCCAGATGGGTCGCAGAGATCTAGCCGAGAAGACAGTTGCTGGTGTAGATCCGGACGTCTTCCGACCAGAGTTTGAGTTCTGAAGCTAGAGCGGATATTTGGAATCAAAGAGGGTTGCGTCCACGTTGAAGAGGATATCGTTGTTGGTTTTTACTTGTGATGTATTGTTGGGGCTTTTGCTTGTATCGAATCAGGCTGGGATGTGACATATGAGAGACATACATGACCTTGCAGGTCATTGACGAATATATTATGCAACACAGAGACCATTGTCTCTGGTAGCGGCGCCTGTTTTTGGTAATTTGATACGCTTCTCCTCGAATGTTGGTCCTGCGTCTCCATCTTGCCTCAACCGGAGAGTTGTCTGCAGTTGTCTACATCTCCGTGATTAGCTGTGGCTGGTGACCAGTTCTCGGTCAACCAGTCGGGCATCGACATGAGCGAGCCGTTCATAGCACGCCCGAGGTGACAATAAACGTTATATGATCGAGTCAGTTGTAAATAAGCATCGACACGGAGATGGAGTCAAACGGCTAGCGTACCCCGAAGCCTCCCGGGTATAGGTCGTAGTCTTCCACCGAGACTAAGGCACGCACCAGCAGTTCCTACACTATCCTCTAGTGATACGGGAAATGTTACCCTACGCCTGTCGCTCTCGGACGAGAGATTAATAATGTCTGTATCACGGCTGACCGACTATGTGTCGCGAGTCAGACGCTGGGAAGAGAGGCTTGCAGATTGAATCCCTGGCCTTTCGACTACAGCCAAGAGGGTCATGGCGTGGTGCAATTCCCTCGTTATTCCCTGCAAGCTCGGGCGGCTTCTCTTATTTCTTTCCCCCTCGCCGCTAGCTAGCTGACCTCGGTAGTAAGCAGACGCAGACTCTCGCCGTCCACCTTGGTACGGCACTTGTGCGCCGGGCGTGGAGGACGAGGAGCTTCCCGTGGTGGATGATCTCTTGCGCGTCTCGTCTTGTCTCGTCAAGTCAAGTCGAGGCGTCCATCCTTGGCCAGCCCTAGGCCCGTTTGCTACCGCGACGTGCGCCATCGCCAGAGGAGATGCATGTCTCGCAACAGAGGCCCCATCCCATGCGGGCGCTATAGAAACTGGACGGTCTCGCGGCAAAGGGAACACTGGCCCCGAGTGCCGTAGGCTTGAGAGCATAATACCCCTCTCTCTTCCCCTCGGCTGTGGAGTAATGGGGCTGAAGAGACGCAAGGGGAGAGGGAGACGAGGCGAGTGAAAAGCAACAAACGGGACGGAAAGCAGTTGGGAAAAGTAAAGTGAGTGAGACAACAGAGCGGAACAGCGAAGCTACAGTAGGGCTAGGCTGTGATATTGCGGCATCGTCTGAGTGAGATCACAGTCGTCTCAGGCACTCGGCCAGTTTGATTGGGCCTGACCAGACTTGCCAGAGACAATATGGTGTACTGTACCACGGGATGGATTGCATCCTCCCAAACCAGGCTAGATGCATAATGTTGCTTTGTTGGAACGGTGAGTGCCGTCCCCATCGTCGATGCTGGTGGTGTATGGAGTACAGTACAAGTAGGTACCGAGCACATACACTCGAGAGGGTGTCGTGACGTCTCTTGGGGGTGCGCATCCATATCTGTTTGAAGCCTTCTTCACCAGATAAATGTGTAGTCTTGCAACCAGGCTCTTCCGCAGCATATCTGGACGCTTGAGGCTTCGATTGGGTTTGGCTGACGGCGATCCCCCAACGGCCGGGTCCTCGGGTCGGCGCAAAACTTCAAAAGTCGAACCCGACAGCTATATAGAAGAGGGATGAGAGAGCACCATCAAGACATCTTGACGCCATGAGGGGAACAAGGTGGGTAGAAACGGACGGCTCTCTGAGGTATGTTGGTGGAGACGGAGGGCGTTGAGCTAGTCATCTTGGGGCCAAGGGGGGCTTGGTTTGCTTCCCAAGTGCTTGATCGAGTGGCGGATATGATGCTGACTAGCCCATCGCGTAAACTGTTCAGGAAAGTCCGGGGTAGGGTACTGTGCTGCTTTCTTGGCCCTGCCGAGTACGATCGACATCAATGTCGTGCTGTGTCGTTGATTCATGCTCGCTCGGTGACCAGAACTGCCGCCCGTTCATTAAGCAAGAGAAGGAAATGCATGCCTTCCATGGGCGGGTATATCGAACTTGTCAAGCTTGTCTGCTGGGAGACCTCGGTTGAGACGATACAGTCAAGTCCTCTTGTCTCGGCGACTTGTGTTAAAGACTCGGACCGCCTTGAGACGGTATTTAGATATTGGTCCCCTTGCCCCGCGACATATCTTTGCTTTGACCGATGTAGTCTAGAGATGCTACGTCTTCGATGAGACATCTCTCCACCACACGCCAGCTAACTATGTAACAGCAAGCCTGCAGCGTGATAGATATCCCTTCAACGCCTGGTGGACAGTCAGTTCTTCACCTTGCCTCTCGTTCCCCGAAACCTGTCGGGCCCCAGTCCCTCATTCATCCTCTGCGGTCATTCCATGGCATCGCCACTGGAAGATTCCATCCCGTTTCTTCAACGGACGCCAAGTCAAAGCTCGAGACTGAGCCATGGTGAAGACCTGCCGAAATCTTTCAGGATGTGCCTGCCTCAGGCTAGTGCTCAAGATACGTCTTTAACCAAGCCCGGGTGAGCTTCCGAGTGCGAGTCCACTCACAGATCAGGCATCCCGAGCATCTGGATCCAAGAGACCATTCCACTCTTCACATTGAGGGAACCGTGCGCCCGTACTGTAGAGGGTACGGTGCCTCGCCTTCCGTAAACGAATAGACGTGATAGTCGTTGACCAGGGTGTATTGCTTCAACAAAAAGAGAGTTTGTGCCCGCAGCCGGCTCCCCGCTGTGGATGAGGGTTGCTGAGCGAGATTGGTGGAATCTGAGGCCCCCCTCCTCTGATGGAGACAAACGGGCGGTACTTCGTGCGACCATGGAAAGCTGAACACGCTCCAGATCTCGAGTCTCTTGTCCCGCAGGATCGAGAAAGGGCCATCTGCCTGGGCGCCTGGGCTTCCAGCCATCCCGTCCTTCCCTGTCCGGTTCTGGCGAGGTTGTACCCACCATCGTGTCAGTGCGCAGCGCCAATCTGATGCCAAGGTGATGAGGAGGAAGTCCAACATGATGGACATGGAAATAGCACGGCGGAGGACACAGACCCGTCGACGTGCTGCCTGGATTACCCCCCGAGCGGACAAATCGTTTGATACGTTGGGAACGCAATGTATAGCCAACAACAAGCGAAGTTGTGTGTAAGAATGCGAGTTTGTGCTGCTGTTGTGCGAGTTGTCTGGTCTCACGAGCGGTGTATGCACTGTGATAGCATTGGTAGTAGTGCAACATGGTGAAGTAACACGACGCCTCAAGAACCCATGCATAAGACGCGACCAGACATTTGATTGCCAGGGCTGATCGGTTCAATCTCGAATACCGATCTAGGAATCATGGAAAGAGATTAGGAAAGGCCTGTCGGGACCTATTGCGTCTTGCTGACGGGGCGAATCTTGAAGATGGCGCCGAGCGAAGCTGCGGATTGGAGATATCCGTGATGGGATAAAACGAACAACGGCTCTAGACTCGACAATGCCTTGCTGGACGATACCTTGTCGAATCGTATCCTAGTGACAATGCGCCGCTCTGCGCTAGTTTCAGCGAAATCTCTTGTGGCTTGCGCAACAGCTCGAATCATCACTCTCCCTGGCGACAGCGATTAACGAGTCATCCCTAATGCGCGTGTCTGCTGAAATCCCACATGACAAGTCGGATTTCGAGACATGAGGGTCGCCATCTTGCACTTCAGCTCATCTGGTATGATGAGTGACCTGTTTGACAGAAGGGCCGAGGATTGACAAACACGGGTGCATGTTGATCACTCATGCCATGGGCAATGTGTTGGTCTCGAGGGACCAGCAGCAATGCAAGTGCAGCTGTCAATCATGGAGATGGTGACATTTGTAAACCACTCTATGAAACCTGTTCCTGGACCCTTCGTTGTTGTTGCCCTTCTTCTCATGTTTGGTCGTCCTCATTTGAGTTGCCGAATGAGAGAAACCGCCAAGGTTATTGCTGTTCGAAAACTGCGGGTTGCGCTACAGCCAAAGTTTGAGGTCAGCAAAATCTGAAATCGGGCTGGGAGGCTTGCGAAGCTAAAAGGGAGACTGATTTGATTCCTGAATCTCCAAACAAGATGGCGAGTTTGAGCGTCTATGAACACAATCAGCTTCACCGTAGGAGTTTGGCTGTTGGTTTGCGAATGTCTAGTTGAGCTTCGTAATGTTGTCATACGCGGGATTAAGGATCGATCGAGTATGTACCGGAAGCTTGGACAGGCTGTCTCATCTAATGGACGGGTGATTGAGTGATGGGACAGCAAGGCAGGCAAGGGTGAAGATATCGCCGTAAGGGGTGTGTGAGACTCGCAAGTTGGGCCAAGGCATGGCGGAGAACTGATTGCCCGAGCCAGTGGCTCAACGGATGGGTCCATCATCGAGACAAGCCGGGGAGAAGCCGTAATGGAGCCGGAGTGGGTAATGCTGTCGGGTCATGGAGAGAAGGGGATGTTTCTCCCGCTTTTTGTGCAAGCAATGCTCATGCCACAGCGATCTCCCCGCCCCTTTGGCGAGGCTCAGGTCGCACAGAGAAAACGCACGGGTGTGTGGGGGGCGGCCCATGCTGCGTTTTCAGATATATTCGGCGGGTGCTAATGATGGGAGCCGGACGAGAACTATCGTGGTCAGTTTGGTGGAATCTATTTACAGGCAGAGATTGGTCGCCATACCCGCGTTTCTTGAGCACCCTCCTGTTTCGGGATGACTGCTCGAGTGAGGTTTGACTGGCTGTCACTTCATCACCACGTGGAAGGGAAATCTGTTGCTTCTCCACCGGCAGTTATGGAGGCTCAGATGCAGGGGCTCGCCGAACGATGTGCCCTCCATGCATATCTGGTTAAAAGTGCTGGAATTCGCAACAAAGTTCATTGCGCTTTGACGCAAATCGCACCGCACCGCACTGCTGCTGTACGGAAACCCATTTTCAGTTACACCCAGCCATAGGCCGTCTAAAAGAGGCGTCGATCGCCGATGGGAGCGCGCTTGGGTGGTGTTAGTCGAGAGAGAGGTAATGAGGATCCCCGGGAAGAATCCCCCGTCGGGACAAGTCAGGCACATGGGTCCAAGGGTTTGGGGCCGGCGTGAAAAAGCACGCGAGGGGTTTCTTGTCGTGGGATCGCTAGAAGCGCCAACTGGCACTCTATCTTCTTTACCTGTGCGAGCAAGGAGGTTGGGTTGGACAGGCTTGCTGCCACCGCGTGGGCGGCACGACGACAAGGTAGTTCGAGGCTGTTGCTCAGAGTTTACACCATGTCTCGGCACAGTTGGCTGCCATGCATGATCACCCAGGCGGTTTTGGCGTCCAAGAGAAATTCAGGGGTTGTTGTGCGGATGTTCTGATGAATGTTTGTTCGAAACTGTGCAAAAAGCAAGCTGCTCACGGCCACAGGGACGACGAGTCGGGCCATATTCTCTGGTTAATGACCTCTTGGGCATGAACGGGACGATACATTGGCGAGATACAGGGGTCGAAACATTGTCTCGGCGGAAACGGAACTGAATCTCTTGTATCCTCGTTTGCTGGAGGATATCGGGGAGATAGATTTAAGTTGTGGGTGGCTATTGGCACTGGGAGAGGAGATCGTGGATGGACCGATGTGATGTCGAGAAATTGCAACTCAGGGGTCGCTCCTGCTCCTGCTAGACTAAGAGATAACTGCGCACTGTAAAACAGAGCAATGGGTTCGCACCATGCACAGTGTCAATCCGAGTTTTCGGAAAGAGGTGCACACCGCACAGTATCCGCACAGGGACCTTGATCCACACTTCTTTTCGCTCGTAATCAGGAGCTGGGTCCTTGGATTTTCGACCTCGTGCTTGTCAGCCGATCTCATTAATCGCCAGACCAGACCGTTTTTCTGTTTGAGTGGTTTCTTTTTCCGAATTATTTGCTTTGGCCTGGCCTGGCTTTCTTTCCTTTCTTTGCTCGTCTCTCTGTTTCGTCTGGCCACCTCAACACACCCACATTAAGCCTTGTTGCTTGAAGGGTATCCTTGTCACCGAGACGGCTTGGCCCATCGAGATTGACGCCCTCCCTGGTCGTGCCGGTCACCAGGGCGGCTAGATCTTTTGCTTGCGCTTCCTCCATCCGTGTCCGCGCACGTGTCGGGGGAGCAGGAAAAGTCAAAGGTGACCGACGCTGGGTTGACGCAAGCAGCAACGATTGACCCAAGGCTGAAGCCTGCACAGGCATAGTCTCCCTTGCACAACCTACATAGTGCTGTTTCAAGCTGATAGCGGGCAGCAGCTGAATAAATGGCTTTGCTAGAAATCAGGTACGACACCACGCTGCGAGCGACAAGTGCACGGCAACAGCCATGGCCTCTCACATCGAGGTATCCTCAAAGTATCCAGTACCTCGGCGATGCCACATGGCAGCTCACGAACACCGCGCGGCAGCGGTACCTTTGCACATGCCAACGACATCTTACATGAGATGAGGGCCGGATGGAGACAGTACGTACTCTCCAGGCAAACGAAGGAACCAATTGCTTCGCGGCGCTATCCTCTCGACAAGATGCGCCTCACGTGGCGGCGGAAGATCGCGCATGTGGTGCTGGGTTGTTTAGTCGCTCCGCCCATCGCTCATCAAACAACGGGGTCGAGCCAAGCGAAGGTTCCAGCTGGGGTGCGCCGGGGGAAAAGACCGGGGGTGAGACGGAAGGAGGAACAAAGCTTCACTAAACGAGCCAGTCCGGGACAAGACAAAGGGCATGGGTCCCTAGACAATTCCTGGACTTCGCGTCCATGCTTTTTGATGGGACCATGGATGCGCTAGTCGACGAAGCACGAGGTGCCCCGGCTCGGTGCAAGCCACACACCCACACGTTTTCCAGTCCCGTTTCTTGGGCTGACGAGCATCCATCCATCCATCCATCTCAACATTGCACAGCGCACCCCGGAAATCGTCCACGCAGTGCAAACAGACAGCACACACGAACTTCCCGAGGTCTAGGGATCCTAGCTTGCTCAACCACAAGCTCAGCAACCCGAGGCCTCGTGGTGGCCCGACAAGATGTTGCCAGTTACTGGGAACATGGGCTTTGAAGAGTTTTCTCTTGCTGTTGCCCTGTTCCCTTCGATTTGCTGAATCTTGCTTTGTCCGTCGCCCATCGTCCCATCCCTAAAGGCGACTTGGAATGGACCCTGTCTATTCCGCAGCGGAAACATGTCGGCAACAGGAACGTGCTTCACCTTGACTATCTGTACTGTACAGTACCGGACCTTTGGTGACGACGACCGGAAGGTGGCATGTGGGTGACGGCATCCCGCGTGGTAGGTAGTTTGGCAGGCCATTAGTGAACTGCCTACTGTACTGCGATGCTTCTAACCGGTCGACTATCTAGATACTGACGTACAGGCAAGACAAGAATGGTCATGCCTGGAGGGCCATGTCGCCACCATTGCGGTTTCGATCAAGAACGACTACAATACCTTGGAGGTTGTCTGAGGTCAAGGGAATAACTTCACTCTACAAAATGTACATGACAAGTGGCTAGTTGGCTTGCTTACTGCAGGTAGTATTGCACAGACATCATGGTGTCCGCTCCTCGGTCCGTTGCATGCAAACAATTGCAAGTTTCCCCTCTTTCTCAGAGGTTCCCATCTGAGCGGCGGGACGAAGGGAATAACAACAGGGTCTGAGCTGCATCCCTTCACTAATGTATCCCGCCATCTCCTCTGCCCGGGACTGCCATATGTCTCTCAGTGCAGCGTTTCGGAGATTCAGCCTTGGCATTGAGATGGGCATGATGCCAGAACCCGCCCATCGCCACTCGTTTTGGGCCGAGCATCATGTCGTCCGAGGAAGCGACCTTGGCCGGAAGCAGAGACCAGTTGCATATCACACTGTACAGTACCTGAGGCTGGCTGAGGTCAGAGGAGAGGATGCCAATACGGCGCCTTGATGGTGCCCTCTTCCGTCTTCTGCCCGGTGGGAGCGCCTCCACGATTTGCATCCAAAGCTCTCCGCACCTCCACGCCTTGAAGGCCGTGGCAGAACAAGGTTTTCGGGGGGAGCCAGAGGGGAATGAACAAGGGCACCAAGGGTGGAGGGTGGCTTCACAGGTCGTGGGACCGCACACCCCAGCAGTCCATCAGTCGCTGAAGCTGGCGACACTCCCAAGAATAGCGTGCTGCCGGTCGGGGGGTATTGAGTCGTGGCCGGGTACTTTGACACATGGAGCCGTATCCCTGTGGGGGCTACGAAAAAGACAGGTACACGATACGGGCCGAGTCCCCCCATGGCTGCGTTTCAGGGCTGCATTGGACCGCCGTTCAGGGCACTTGGTCGCCCGTGTGAGCCTTCAGATGCGCCTATCCTTGGATTCCCGTTGAGTCTCGGGTACTGCAGACGGGGGTATTTCAGCTGAAGGTTTCTCGCGCGAGTAGCGGTTGCTTATTGACCCCAGGTACTTGTGGCTGCGAGTCCACGCGCGCGGACCACGCATTCGAGTGCACCATGACCAGCAGGGACCGCCCCCCCGGGCACGGCATGGGCGGGAACTTGAAGTGATGCTGTACTTGGCCACGCTATCACAGGTACCTCGAGGACTGGGGACAGGGGGTACAGATTGAGCAGAGCAGAGCAGAGCACAGCACAGCACAGCGATTCACCACACCTGCCGCACTTGCTGGAGATGGACGCCCCGTCCAGTTGCTGAGGACGGGATGGAGCTCGCTGGGAGAAGTCTGGCAGCCCGCGGCCGCCTGCTGCACAGGCCCTAGTTCCCCTGCGGCTTCCACTGGGGTTTTGGCATCGCGCACTGGCAGCCAGCGTTAGGTAGGCCGTTCGCTGTGCGAGGATCCATGGGACATTGGCTATACCGCTGTCGTCGCTGCTCTCAGGTACCACACGCATGTCTCTCCCAAGTCTCTCTGTCATTCATCAGTCCCGTCTCGTCTTGTCCATCCTCGATCCATCCCATCCCATCCCTCCCCATCTCTTCTCTCCGCTGGTGGCCCAAGAGTAGACCCCTCCCAACCACTCGCTCACTCGCACACTCTCCCTCACTCGAGGTGGCTCTTTTCTCACGTTCTCCCACAAGTCACACCCACACCCACACTCACACCCATGCTCAAGTCCTTCTCCTCCTCCCCTTCCTCGCCCGCCTCCGTCACCTTCACTAGGGTCCGTCTCGTGTGCAATTTTCCTTTTCTTTTCCTCACAATCCGCCATTACTACCACGCATCCTTTCGACGGCTGCTGTCACCATAATCGTATTTCGACCCTGTCCTGGGGCTCTTGCGCTGACACGCCTGGCTCTCATCTTAAATCGCTGCCCTGTCGCGCTCCTCTCCCCGAATACCAGCTCTCAGGTTTTGACAATCGCCTCGCTGCACCGCCGCTACCTACTCGCCTCCTCCGTACGGCTTCGGTCTCGCCGTGGCTGCGACGAACCGATCCCCTCATTTTATTCAGGAGACAACCCTTGGCTTTTCTGGCGACCTGATTGACCCTGTCCTCCACGCGACCCGTCCAAGTATCGCCCTGCCGTATTCATTCCAAGCTGGCGTTGGCCTTGTTATTCCCGTCCTCAATCTCGGCCGACCATGGATGCCCATAGCCAGCAACGCCCACCGGCTCCCAAGTCAGCTGGACTCACCAGCATCCTCAATAGCGACCACGCATCAGCTTCCGCTCCAAACGGCCCTCCGCATATGCGAGATTCGGGCTTCTACTCAAATGCAGACGCCTCCAGTAAGCGTACGCTGCTCGTCGTTGTTTGCGCCAATGGCCCAGCTCCTTTACTGACCTGACCCGTCTAGACACATCTGCGGCCTCCTTCAACGTCAACGGTCTGAGCCCAAGTGGCTCTGGTTATCAATCGTCATCGCAAGACAAGACTCCATCGCCGATCGCCTCCAACATGGTTCCTCATGCGCTCGTGTCGCCCTCGACCACCAACATGAGCGTTGCTGCCATGGTATCTCCCAGCACACCTGGCAACCTCGATCCGCGTCGGGATCGTCCCACCTCGATCGAGTCCAACGGGACTGGCCCTGTGATGGGCGAGACGCTGGCTCCGGGAATGGGTGGCCTACGGCGGGAAAGCGTGGATAGTCGCATTAACCAGGGCTTCAGTGACATGCGACTTGGCAATTCGCCCTATACATCCAACAACCCTTCGACCACATCCATCCAGAATACTCTTCACACACAGCGGAACCCGCACCACCTTTCCGTTCATCGCATCTCAAACGGTTACCAGCCCAGCGCAGAGCGAAACCCCGAGCCCAAGACGATCAAGACTGCACCCGCGATTACTGGTCCCGCGACAGGGCATATCGCCCGAGCGGCAGAGCCTACCAAAGGTCAAGCATGGGCTTTCCCAGAGGAAGAAATTCAGCGTGTTGGCGCCCCTCAGTACAATGATTCAAGGCGTAGTAGCATCACCGAGTCGGTTGCCAGCAGCCAATTCACGACAGAGTCGCGCCTACCGCCTGGTCAGCGACGACTGAACGAGGGCGAGTTCCCACGCATGTCCAACGCCTCGGATTTCCTGCCAGTTCACCACCACTCGATGCAGCACAAGCAACTGAGCGATCTCCAAGCAGAGGAAGGCAATGGACCCACCGGCTCCCAGCCCTACAGCAGAACCCCTGAGCTGAGAGTCAGCCACAAGCTGGCAGAACGAAAGAGGAGGACGGAAATGAAGGAGCTGTTTGATCAGCTGCGGGATCTAATGCCACAGGAGCGTGGCTCCAAAGCATCCAAGTGGGAAATCTTGACAAAGGGTGAGTATCTTGTCTTTGCTGGCTTTCAGGGACAGGGGTGCTAACACTGAGACAGCCATCGCTGAGCACCAGAGACTCAACGATCACAACCGACTGCTGCAGTCACACTACAACACAGTAATGGCAGACAACGAGATACTACGTCGAGAGCTCAACGCTCTGAGGATGGAGGGAGTGCAGCTACGGGGAGACGTCAACTCATCCTCGGGTCACCCTCCTCCACCTCCGCCGGCGGCACCTCACTCTGGACCGTACCCATCTGACCCCTACGCCAGTTCGACGCGGCCGGAGCTGCCGCCTATCCGTTCGCTCAACAACGGACCAGACTCGATGACTGGGGTCCAGTACGATACCCCCCGTGTCAACGGTTACCGCCAGGAGAGGTACTGAGCCAAGTGACTTGATTGCACTTGGCTGATGAACCACTCATGGATGTCGACACACGATGTGCACCATTTTATTTTGTCAGCCACTTAACGAATGAATGAGGGTGAAAAAGTTATGATACTTGGGCACCAGATACCCACGCGAGATGCGGCACAGGGATCCATAGCTGGACTCGGTCACAACCGCCGCCCAGAGCCTCGAGCTCACTGTGCTATTAGATTTCTCCTTATTTTGTCTGTTCTCTGGTCGGCACTGCTCTAGGCCAGTGTCTCACGGCAAACGGACTGTGGGCTTTTTTTTTTCTTGTGTGTGTCATTTTGTCGATGCCCTTTCCAGTCATTATTAGTCTTATTTTTCTACATCTGCCACCTCGACAACAGACGAGGTTGTTGGGAGTTTTATTTGTTGCTCATTCGGGATAGGGAGGCCATTAATCGCGTACGGGTACAATGGGGTTGGCCGGAAAGGAAATGTACGGACATCTGGTTAAGATGGATGACGGGTGGGGGATGAGATTGGGGTGGCGCGGGGGTGTTGCAGGGCGTATATACCCATTTTAAAGAAGGTAAGGAAGGTCATGGGTGTTTAAAGGAGACCGAGTGATCGGTTCAAGCTGGTTTGAATGGGGGACTGTTAGGGATGACTGGGAAAGGGAAGGGAAAGGGGCTTGCTGTGCGGCGTCGGTGTCTCTGCCTCGGAAGGGGATTAATCCGCAGGAGACGAGAATTCAATAAGACGTGATTAAGAGTTACAGTACTCCAGAAGTGTCCATTTTTGTCTTGTTGTGTTGATGGATCGTGAGACGAAAGGAAGAGTGAGATGTCGAATGTCGTGATGACGTATGTATTTATAGGTATTCCACCAGAAAGGATCCGATAAGATAGGTATGTAGCGTATCTTGAAAGGATTTGACAGCTCACAATTGACAGGACGCTAATGCTAACTTTCACGATGGACGTCTCCAGACTGGACTGCTCCGGGGAAGCGAGAAAGCGTGGGCAGTCGGTCTCGGGGTGGGCGGCGGCGGAGTTGCGGAGTTTACGGACGGAGGCTTTTGGTCCGATTCGGCCGGAGACATGCTGGGTTCGGGGCAACATTGCGACCGGCCCATGTGCTTACTGCATTGCATCAAAGTCCGCCAACTTTGGTCCCTTCTTATTGAAGCAGGTCCCGCATGCTCCGACGCCGTTGTGAACTCCGACTCTTGGACACTCTTGGTTGGAAGAGAGCCTGGTCACAGTCACCGCCCTGTTTCTGCACATAAGAGGCGTTGCTCTCTTTAAGAACCCCCCCCCAAAAAGATGGACTCTTTCAGTCCGCTCGCGATGCGGAAGATGGACCGCGCTGCAGCATCGAGACAAAAGAGCTGCAACGCCTGCGTTAGAGGAAAGCGCAAGTGCGACAAGAAGATCCCGCGGTGTACACGCTGCGCAGCCAAGGGCTTGGATTGTGTGTATCAGAGGTTGCCATCGGGGGCGAGCTTCCACGACGAGGATATTGGAGGCGGAGCGACAGCGACAGCCAACAACAACCTTTCCAACGAAGTGCCCGACTTTGATATGGGCTTTGATATCAACAGTAACAACCTGGGGGCATCAAGTGCGAGTGCGAGCACCGCGACGACGACACCCGAGAGCTTGGGCACAAACGTTTCTTCTATCCAGCTCGACTCCCCTCTCGACTTTTCCATCATCGATCACCTCATGGCCAACGACTCAACGGCCGGGTCCGAGCTGTGGAACCTCGGCGACTATGGCAGCAGCAAGATGGATATTCCACCGGTGCCGGCGCCGGCACCCCTCGTGCTGAGGGACATGTCGCTTCTGGAGCAGGCGCAGCACTGCATGACCGACTTTAACCCCCTCGACGTGCACGATAAACGCACCCGGATAGGCTTTGTCGTGGACGCGGTGAGCCACCTGTACCAAGACTTTGCTCGCACGCGTACGCTGCCGTTTATCCACCCACGACTCTACGGCTCAAGTCTGCCTCGGACCATGCTGGCGGCCTTCTCAGCAGCGTCAGCATACGCAGCACGCACGCCCGAGAACAAGGCGTGGGTGTACAAGCTCGTGACCGACGTGGCCAAGGACATCCACCTCGAAGGCGAACGGGCGTCTACGCCCCTGGAGAAGCTGGCGCGCGTGCAGGCCCTCGTGGTGCTCGACTCGATCCGCATGTTTGACGGCGACATAACGCTGCGGGCGGCGAGCGAGCGAGAGGCGCCGCAGTGCCTGGCGTGGCTTGGCGCGCTGGAAGAACTGAGGGCTGAGCTTGAGGGCAAGGACGATTCCATCTCGTCGTATTCTAGGGAAAAGCCGCCGCCAACGTGGGAGGTGAGTACAGTACATGGAAGCGGGGATGGGTATCATGGTGACGTGAAGCTTGTTGGCTAACATTGACGATGCAGGGGTGGATGTTACTCGAAAGCATACGCCGAAGCCTCATGATGGGCTACTCATACTTGTGCGTGACATATATCCTAAAGTCTCAAGAACGTAAGTGATTCTGCTACTACTACGATATTCACACCAGTTTACTTCTAACACTTCTGTAGCACCATACAGAATCTTCGAGTCCCCCTTTGCGTTCACAGCGTCAAAGTACCTCTGGGAGGCAGACTCGTCCATGAACTTTTTCCGAGCGTGGCAGACCAAGCCGCAGTTCCGCGTGTCAAACATGGACTTTAGAGAAGTGTGGCTGCATGCTCAGCCGAGTGATGTGGATGATTTTACGAGGCTGATGTTGACTGCGTGAGTTTTGCCATGAAAACGTGTGCTTTTGAGGGAGTGTGATTCTGACTTTGATGCAGGCAAATGGGACCAGACGCCATAGATAACTTTATGCATGGGAACATTACTGTCACCGTTTGAGTAGGGGCTTGCTTTGCTTTTGGTTTGGGTTTAGGGAGTTGGGAGGGACAATTTGGTTCAAGAGACCTGGTGTTGATGGGACATCTGATTTTGGCAACGACGGTATAGAGAGCCTCATGATGGACGGGATCCAAGGGATATTATTGACATAATCTGACTTGAATAGATTCGGGTATTTAATCGTGCTCCTGTTCAACAATAACTGTAAATGTATATGCAAACTATCACGGTCTTGATACCTTTTTCCCAATGCAAGACGTAAGAACCTTGATCCTCTACATGGTAGAAGGTTGTTGAGGCAACTCGATTACCCAACGGTTTGGGGAGTTGAAGCCAAAACAAAACAAATCAATACAATACAATACAAGAAGAGCAGGATATATAATATATCTATCCCTCTTTCTCTTCTTTTAGCCCCTTTTCCCACTTTCATCCAAGTTTCCACACCCAACAACTGCTCACTATCACCGAAGAAAATCGCGACCAACCACAATTATCATATCCACCAGAATCACAGTTATTCGCAATGGACAGTTCTGACGTCAAGGACAAACATTTCTCCTTTCCCGAGTTCCAATACACGAATACCAAAGATCAATCGCCAATGCCAGATGGATCAGCCAACCAACCACAACCAGACAATGACCGCACGATACCTAGAATCCCCGTCCTTTGTCCTAGGTTCCCTATTCGCTTGCGGGTCCTGACGCAGCTAGGCAGCGTTCTCAGCCTGGCGATCGTGAGTCTAAGGGCTCTGCTGGTATTTGGCTGGCTCCTAAACTTCAACGTCGCCCCCTGGATGGGTCCCCTTCAGCGCGTTGTTATATTCGACAAGATCATAATCGGGACCTTTGTCAGTATATGGTACATGAGGTTCCTCGTTCAAATTTGGGAAGCCGACCTAGTTTTTTCCAAGGCAGAAGCAGCAGCTCAGGGAGATGCCCAAGCCAAGGCTGATATCGAGGCTCTTGAGAAGAAGCGGGATTGGAATATGTTGTTCAAGCATAGACCGTATAACGTTTCATGGGTTTTCGGTGCGAGGAAGTGAGTGAAGTGGGGTTTTAGAGCATCATTCTCTTGTTGGGTTTTTGTCAATTCAATTGGTCATACTCGTGGTTTAAAACAAACATCAAGGTTAAAACCAGTTCAACAAGTTCAAAGTGTAATGCAATCAACGCATCCGCCCTATCCATGCAACCTCTCCTCTCAAGCATCCGTGTTTGCGATCCTCCAGACAAGTCTCTCACCACTAACCTCCTTGTTCCTCAAGATATCCACTGCCTTCTGAGCCCTCTCGACAGCCGTTGCACCCTCAACAACGCGGTACCTGTTGGGAGACACCACGCCATCCCTCAGCAGTGCAGGTACAATCTCAGGTTGCATCTTTTCCTTGAAAAACTCATTCTGCTACTGTTAGTATTGTATTCTCATTGTGTCATGTGAAGGGGGTTGAACTTACAGAAAGGTAGAAATGGGTGCGAACTCCACGGACATTGACACCCTCTGCCCATTCTCCAACAAGAACCTTGGATGCATCCATCTCATACTCGGGTTCCTCTTCCACTGTGGCATCCTTGAGTATGACGGGGAGCATGACGGCCACGATGCTGCCGCGCTGCGCAATCTTGGTCAGGGGCTTGAGAGTGCCCTCGAGGGAACCGATGCAGTCTAGGATGTAGGGCAGCTTAGGCTCAGAGCGATCGCCAGCGTACTTGAGAATCTGATCCACGACATCGTCCTTGCGATAGTCGAAGCATTGGGTTGCGCCAATCCCGCGGAGGTACTTATGGTGTTTGCCGCTAGCGACGGCGAGGATGTTCTTGTAACCCCAGTGGTGAAAGACTTGAACGGCAAAGATGCCCACGCTGCTGGCAGCTCCCCAGATGAGGATAGGTGAATTAGCCTTATTGGGTGTGTAACCCTCCGGAATAGGCCAAGGAAGCTCGAGATTGAGGTCCGCAGTCGCCGAATGGAATACAGTGACGAGGTTGACGGGCACCGTCACGGCCTCCTCAAAAGACAGATTCTTTGGAATCTTGGATGCAAGGTACGCGGGAATGGTGATGTATTCCTGGTGGTTGGCCTCCTTGCCGCCGTGAAAAGCAAAGGCAGTCACCCGGTCCCCGACCTTCAACCCCTTGAGATCTCCTCCATCGCCAACAGCGACGACGATGCCCGCAGCGCCGCCGCTGCCCATGAGAGCTGGGTATTCGGGGATGAGGAGTCCGCCATCTGTACGGTGTAGGTCAAGTGGTGTGGAGGCTGTCCAGTGAACGCGGACCAGGACTTCACCGGATGCTGGAGGATGAACAGGGACGGTGAGGGAACTGAGAGGTGTTCGCTTTGCCGGGAGGACAACAGCTTGTTGGGTTGATGGAATAGAAAGAGACGACATGGTGTTTGTAAGGGGCAATCAAGTTTTTGGTATGATGTGTATAAGGCAGCTAACTTTCAAATCTGGCTCTATACTATCATTACAATGTCTACTAGGAAAAAGACATTCCCTTAAATACTCTCGATTCATCGGTGCGATCAACAATGAATCTACTATACGAGTGCTCGTACACAATGTCGCGAGGTGACGTGAGGGGGCCAAGATTTGTCATGACAAAACTCCGTGGAACTCCTGCAAGTCTCTTCCCGAAAGAGGCAACTGGACCTTGACGTTTTTAATGGGGCGAAGGCGAGACATGTTGGTTCAACTCGGCCTTTCAATGCCGGGTCCTGCACATGCTTTGGAAAGTCGTAGTTGGATTTAGGAGCCAAACTGATTATTAAGGGTGTCGAGTAGTTCCAGATGAGGCTGATGCTGATGCTGATGCTGATGTAATTTTTGCTTCTTGATCCAAGAGTTGAACCTGGTGAAATGAGCCGCGGCATTTGCCACCACGTCGTATAGCATGCGCATTTTCGTAGAATATGTAACAGAAATGAATAGAAAGTAAAAGAAAGTAACTTATGAAAAGGTATATCATTAGACGTCCGACTTGTTGGCTTCCAAATAATTCGATCCCTCCATTCGCTTGCAGTTTCCTCCCAGATAACCCAGCAGATAGCCGACAAACATATTCCAATTCCAGCACACAAAAACAGAAAAAGAACGCCATCCAACACAGGTATCTCTCATTGTCTCCTCATTTTCGCCCCTTGACTCCCAAAAACAAATCCTCAAACAGTCGTCGATCCCATCAAGACAGTACCAGGCGCAGGCCCAACGTCGACGTGATTCGGCGTGGGCCTCCCCTCCTTGGCGTCGCTCCTCGCGGTGGGAGGACGGCCGAGGTCTGCCACCACGTCGCGGACGCGCTGTCGCATTCCCCTCCGCTGCTTCTGGACGGGGTCATTGGGGAGCGTCTTGGTCTCGGTGATGATGGCTTCGACCTTTGCTGGCTGTGCGTCCTTGGAGGTGGAGAAGACGGTCGAGCCCGAGAGGGTGGAGGCGGCGTCGGAGCTTGTGGAGGGACGATGATCCATGGTTTTTTTTCTTTGTGGGTGATGATGACTTGTGCACGTTTGTGTCGTGGAAAATGGAACAATGGTCGAGGTTCACTTGCAATGGATGATGACAGAGATTCAAATCTTGGGTGCGTGATATTAATCAATGTCGTTGTCGAGGGAAACACGGGGGGTGGGAAGGTGGCGCCGCCCTTTTTGTATGCCCGTCTCTCGGGAAAGAGGTAGGTACCTAAGGAAGGTACTGTACCTCCTGCCTGCACTTTGGAGGGCAAGCAAGCAAGGGTCTTAAAAGGTTGTTAGTACCCCGCGCTGGCTGAGGTGCTCATAGCGCAATCCAATCCCACCACACATCTTCAGCCCTGCGTGAAATGAATGACCTGATGATATTCATCTTTTTGATCATCATCTTGACGGCTTTTATAAGGCCAAGAGGCCAAGACGGGTATCGCAATTTGTTCAGGGGACGCCTCCTATCTTGGCGATTGCCAACACCAGTACACGCTGCGTCTTGTTGACACTGTCCCATGGCTCTAACTGATAATGCACCACCCATGCCCGCCAGTGAAGAAGCCATTGATAACCAGCTCTGACCCAGCCGCACTCGATGCAACCCTCCCCAACCCAACCAGAAAGGAACCCAACTGCTGCACCCAATTACTACCTAGATGGGAAGTAGTCAGTATAACCGAATATTATTCGCAGAGACTTCCGAGTGGACCTACTAAGCTAAGGATTTAAGCCTATTCACGTTTCGTCTACCGGCGCTACCATTGCCATGGTACCAAACACACCGACGATCAATCAACTTGTTCTCGAGGATACATAAACTTGTTCATTAGTTGGGCTATAAAATATATCATCTTGGCCAACCTAACGCTTTCCAGCGCCAATTCGAGGACCGACTGTCATCAAGATCCTCTGCCCAGCACCATGATTCGCCCTATAATATATAGCAGTGATAAACCCAGACGCCCAAACTCCTAGCCATACCTCCAGCCCCAATCCAATTCGAACCCACGGTTTATCGTCGTGCGGGTGCCCAATAAGATTACACAGGCCGTGAAACAAGACAAACGAGAAATGCTAACATGTTAATGTGCTGCTCCGCCTTTGACGAACCGTTCGGAAACCTCTACCCTCTTGTTTCCGAGGTCAACAATCTTGGCCACCAGCTTATCCGCATTGTCCATCTCGATAATGTCGTCGGCGCCTCCGAGGCTCACCCCGTTGACCATAATGTTGGGGACGGTCCTTCGTCCTGTAGTCTCGAGCAGCTGGTCTTGCAGAGCTTGGCCCTGAGGGTGGATGTCAAGCTCAACCACGTACGGTTCGGGTGTAATGGCGTATTTCTCAAGCAAAAGGCCCTTGGCTCTCTTTGAGTAGGGGCAGTAAGACTTGGAGAAGATGATCACTGGGTTACAGTTAGTCAAGCTCAGGCCTTTGCTGTATCCAATATCCACTTACCAGGCGACTTCTTGAGAATAGAGTCGAGCTCATCTCGCGCCTCAAGCTGCTCCTTGGTCTTGGTCTCAGTCTCTGGCTGCTTCTCCTTGGAAGCGGCACCACCAACAACATCTTTGCCCCCGCTGGCAGGCTTGGCGACCTTGTCCTTGTCCTGACCCTCTGCTGAGCTTCCAACACCGACAACGTTGCGCGGGGGGTCGGGCCGCAGTCCACCCTTCTCGTTGGCCTTGTCCTTGGCCTCCAGCTCGGCTGCCTTTAGACGCTCCTGCATCTGGACGGCCATCTCCTTGTCGTCCTCGTCAACATCGCCATCTCCATCCTTATCGGCGGGTATATGCCCGGCCTTTTGCCCCGTTTGAGAGTCCACCACGGCCTGCCCAGGCGGCGAGTCCCCGCCCATTGCATGCTGCGTCTTCTTGATAAACTCGTGGTTGCCGTATGCCTCGGCATCGCGGTGCGAGTCGAAGCCAGAAGTGTAGAAGAGGATAAAGATGAAGGTTCCCAGGGTCGCCAGGATCAGCAGGCGCACTCGGCGTGGAGAAGGCATAATGGGAAGTGGGAGGGCGATGGCGAGACCAGGGTGGATGCGCTAGGGAGCTTTGGTGGGTGGTTTTCGGGGCGTCGCGTGAGGCCGTGCAAGATCAATTCGACATTCGAGCCGTCAAGGAGCGTTGGGTGAGAGCGAAAGGAAGGTTGACAGCGCGACAAGGAGTAGTCGGCTAGTTCATCAGAGTCTGGTAGAAGAAGGCGACGTGGTCGTGAGGGAGAGGGAGAGGGAGAGAGAGGGATACGAGAGACAGGCCAGAAAGGGAGACGTGATCATAGCTCCCCCAGACCGTGTCCAACCCGACGGGTTTAATTGGGGCCTTGAGCCAATCATGGCGCGTCCTTGATCTAGACTGTGCGCACAGTGACATGAACTGTGCAACCGAGCTTAGAAGCTCTAGACTGGATGTTGGATGATTAACATGATGAAACTTGTATGTTGTAATTAGATAGATATCGATAGAAAGGGTATTGACAAAGTAAATGCTCCAGTTGCGCCCAAAATCAGCCCGATTAGCCCCCACTGACCCGAACCTTTCCTGAGTCCGTCTACCATTTTGCTCCCACAACGGCTCCTACTTTCCAGGTTAATAATAGCCCAGTATATTCTGGAAATAGATCACTTACTAATGACCTCTCACAATGTCACAGTCTCATCCACAAAGCGAGCTTGGACTCTTTCAATGTCATCAACTTCGGGCACATTCGTGTCCCGCGCTCGAGCACTCTCACTGGGTGCTTGAGCAGCCTCAAACAAGACATGAGGGGCGCCGTGAGAAGAGCGAGATCTCAAGTGTTGGTGGATATGTGTGTGTCGGGCGTGTAGGCTCCGGTGGTTGTGGTTGTGCATGGCTGGTGCAGCCTGAAGCCCCAGGGCCCAAAAGAAAAAGGCGAGGAAGATGGAGAGTCTGAGGGAAAGCATCTTGTCTGGGATAGTTGCTCGAGAGTAGATTGAGGATTATAGTGGCTTGTTTGGATTGATGCCGCTTCTGTTCTTGTCGATGATTCCAAAGCTGAAATGGGACTTGTTGCTTTATATGCCTTCAGCCTCCAGCCGCTCCCTTTCCTGCATCAGGGCCATGACGACAACTAGATCATTCGCATTAAGCCCATATTCACTCCTTGCTTTCTGCAATCAGCCTTCAGGATGTCACTCGTGACCCTTCAACGCAGGAATTCGAAGGGTCCTGAGCCGCGCCGAGACATCATGTCTCTCCCTCTGCGTTCGACAGAGGGCACCATCTTTACCCGAACCAGCCCCTGCGGCCAATGCACCAGCAAACAAGGCGGATCAGGTGGTCCGAGAGCGCCCTGCTCCCGGGAGGATGGTATGTAAAGTTAGACTATCGACGTTTGGCAATGTCTCATCCTGATGTCACCCGTAGGCCTGGTCGTTGAAAACGTCCTCAACGTCGGGCGACCCTCATTCAAAGGGAAGGCTGGTGGTTTTGAAACATTCCCAATATTCTCAGTATAGCACTCAATACCCTAGGCCCCCTATTACACGATAGTAGCTGTACAGTGTCATGATCCGAATCGAACCTTGGGAACAATCTTCCCCTTGTGAGAAATTATTGATCTTCTTCTCCCTCTAAAGCTCACTTACAAGGCAACTGTCGAAGGATCATTACTCAGCAGCACGGCCAGCTGTGGGGCCAATCAAAAGTTGCCCAAGTTCTCTATGCGACCTCCACGGTGGCACTTTGAAGTTGCCAAGTTGCAAATCAGCAAATCCACCAGTACAATTCTAGCGACTTCGATTTATGGGCGAAAATAAGTGTCCTTTTCAAAACGATTGACTCATAGTCATCAACTTTTTTTTTTTTATTATTTAAAATATATTTTCTCAAGTAGATACCCATCTGAAATCTTTAATTCTGCATCTTCAAACGACGGGCCGATTTTACCAAAGCCATTTACGCCCCGTTTTTCGCCCTCCAACCTCTCCTTCTCCTTCAACTGAAGGGTTTACCACCATTTCACCCCCCTGGTCTCACTCATTGGACACGCTTCAACACCTTCACTCATCCCGTCCCCTAGAGATTCGGGTGCTCAGACATCTACATCGTCAAGATGACACCCTTTAGGGTAAAATCTCTACCACTTGCCCTCGCCCTGATATTCGGCATCCTCACTTGCATCCTCGCCGCACCAACAGTCGCCTCAGAACCATCTCCTTCGGCAGATGTTGACCTCATCTGCCACACCGACAACCCCCAGGACTGTTACCCACGGGTGTTCCAACCCACAGATGAATTCCAGATCGTCCACGATGATCAGGAACTTCCCCATGGACTCCATGTCCGTTTGAACATGTCGACTGGCAAGAAGGAAGCCAAGATCAATGTACCTGATGAGAGTGACCCGGCACTGGAAGGTCTACCCGTTGATCAGGCCGTTCTTGTTGTTGACCCAGAGCAACCGGAGACTCCACAGATCCCCAAAGGAGCCCCGGCGTATGATGCCGTCGGAAAGATTAAGGAACCAGAGGGCGACTACGAGGGCAAGCCTTTCTTTGAAGCCTTGAAGCTGCTGAGGAGCGGTGTCACCGACGGCGGCAAGGAATTCGACGATGCCCTCGCGGGAATGGAGGAGCTTTCTCATGACATCTACTACGGCCTCAAGGTCACCGAGGAGCCGGCCGTTCTGAAGTCGCTGTTTTGCATCATGGTTGATCGTGATGTCCCATTTACACAGGGTGTCACTCCTCGAGACCAGCAAGCAGCCGCCATCCTCGGGAGCGCACTGCAAAACAACGCGGCTGCATTGAAGGAGGTCATTAAGGAATGGCCACACCTCATGGAGACGATCTGCCCCAAGACCAACAAGCCCTTGAGGGAAGGCTTTACTCGACCTTTATCCCCAACGACGTCCCATCCCCAACCAACAACAAGATCCTGGCGTCCAAGGTCAAGGCCAGAGTCGGCGCCATCAACGGCCTCCTCAAGAGCGACCTGATCCGGGAAGACTTTCTCAATAACGACGGCATGCGGAGGCTTCTCGAGCTCCTCACCGTGGACATCAAGGAGTGGGCCCCGGCGCACCGCAAGGTCGGCCAGCTGGTCCTCGACACCTTCCTCGACGAGGATATGGGCGCCAAGCTGGGCCAGTGGCCTCGGACGGCCCGGGCCACCGACGCCGAGTGCAGGGTGCGTGAGACGCAGACCGAGGAGGGGTGCTGGGATTACCATGTGGCGAGGATCATGAAGGCGAACAAGAGGGACAGTAGCCATTGGAGTCGGGATTTGAATGACCGACTTGCTGCGTTGCGGAAGGATGGAAAGATTCCTCCTCGAGTTGAACTATAGAGTGTCGTCTGAGTAAAGACGATTAAATGAATTAATAATATGCGTGCTTAAAAACTTGCAATTTTGTTTCCTCGTGATTTTATCAAGAAACTCATGATACCCATTTTTGGTGTTGAGGCGGCCAATTGATTGCCCAGTGCGTAAAGAATTTCACGGGTTGAATTCTTAACTTTACACTCATAACACCATTCTTAACAAGGCAATCTTTCATCCCTTGTTTGATTACGACTGCCTCGTAACCAAATCCTAAGACGCAAAATGCAAGAATCGCCACCCTTTGAAGTCAAGCGCCATCTCAAAGGCCGCTGCCTCATCGCCAGCAAACCCTTTGCTCCAGGCGACACGATCCTCACCTTCACACCCACCATCCTCATTCCCTCACTTTCCCATGCTGGAACCGTCTGCAGTCACTGCTTCAAGCCCGGCGAGCCTCGCAGCTGCTCACGCTGCCACGCTGTCGCCTACTGCGACGCCTCGTGCCAGTCAGCGGCCTGGAAGGCCATCCACTCCAAAGAGTGCAAGGTGCTGCGCAAGGTTGCTGAACAGGGCCGACCAGGCCTTCCAACACCTGTGAGGGCTGTCATCCAGGCCTTGGTTAAGGCGGAGGCTGGCGCTGCGCTTGAGGATCTGGAGGGAAATGACTTGTGCTGGAGAGGAAGTGAGAAGTGGGCAGATATGGAGATGATGGCCATGGGCGCAAGTGCGTTTGCTGGTCTAGGGACGACACAAGAGGTGGTTAAACAAGCTTTGAGTCTTCTATGCAAGGTATGGAAATGCAACACTGTGAGATTGTTGGTGTATATGCTAACAAAGCGAGGTAGATCCAAACCAATGCGTTTCATAGATATGATGCGGATCTTGGTCAAGTCGGCATCTTCCTAGAACCAAGGCTTGCCATGGCAAACCACTCGTGCATTCCAAATGCCACAGTTCAGTTTGTAGGAAGGAGAGCCATTCTTAGGGCAGAAAGGCCAATCAAGGTTGACGAGGAGATTGAGATCTCTTATACAGGTCTGTTCCAATTCTGTTCGGATCCAAAGCGTCGATTAACAGTTTCTCAGACTACAACTACCCCTTATCCAAACGAAAGGAAGCGCTAGCTCCGTACTTTTTCACCTGCGAATGCCCCCGCTGCAGGCAAGACCTGATCAACTATCAAGTGTGCGCCCAATCTCCTGTCATCGACATGAACCGTCAAGGCCTCGTCTCGGACCTCTCAAAGCTACGTGAGCACCCAGCAGGTGTGGACTTGGACAAGGCGGCGATGGGGAGAGAATACAGCGAGAAGCTAGTCGACCTCATCGATTCAAAGGAAACGTCTGGTTCGCTGGAGGGGCGCCGTGCAGTTCTACAATCCTGGTATCAGAAATGCCAAGGTCTGATTTCTGAAAATATGTGGGCGGTATCGCCTCTACCTCAGCTCTTGACCGAGATATCGATTCTTTACGCAGAGGAGGGAAACTTTGTGTACGCCTTGGCAACAGCGTGCCATATCGCTACGGCCTGCGATCCTTATCGACATGTGGCTCCGTTTCACCCTGTTCGTATAAAGGGTCTCTTCCTCGTCGCAAAGCTTCTCGCCAATACGGCAGCTGATACAGCTTCCCTGGGCAACTCACCGACTGTTGCTGCCAGGGGAGGCTTTAACCAGCGAGCACTGCAAACCCTCCAGGATATCGATCAGGTATCATTGTGTCAGATGCTTCTCATCATGGTCCTCAAGTCAATCCCAGCAGAGTACGTCCAAGAGTGGGAGCTTTCTATCTCGGCAAAACAAATGCTGGACGAGATCAAGCAGTTGCCGGGCAGAGGTCAAGAGCAGTCCTTGATCAGCCTATGGGAAGAGGATCCTGAACACGACCAGGCGCAAGCGTTCTACAAATATGCTGTGTTGAAGCAGGTTGATGCTCTATCAGACCTGGGGTTGGAAATGCTCAAGATGGACTTTGGTCGATGAGCTTGAATAGGTGGCATATAAAGATCGGGACCCTAATAGCACACACCTTGATGGCTTCCTATTCATTGCTCGTTTGAAACAATTGAATGTGATGTCGCTTTAACTGTTAACTGCCGAAACGCGTAAAGTAGGTCGCGAACTATCACAACCAAGACCCCACGTGATTGGTCGATCTTGCATTATCTTATCTTATCAGAGCTCGCATGTCCCCACTTTCTCTTCTAAAAATCGAGTTCGCAAAAAGTACGTACCTCTGTTCGCATGGAAATCTCAGCTGCACTGCACTCCAAGCTTGATAGCTTTCCTCCCTCTGACAACATCTTCTTCACGATCCCAATCCAAGCGGCGCGCTCTTTTCGCGCTCGCATAAATCCAACATGGGTAAGAAAACGAGGAGAAAGTCCAACCGGCCCATCAACAAAGCCCTTACCGCCGCCCTAGGAGCCGAACCCGACCTCGAACCTGGTCAACAGGCGTCATCCGCCGAGTCTCACGATGCGACCCAGCAGTTGGAGAAGCCCAATGACGCCGGAGCTGTAGCGCCGGTTGTCGAAAAGGATACCCCGACCCAGAGCGACGGGAGCCTCAAGCGCGCGACGCCCCATGACGCCGACGACGAGGATGGAGGGTGGCAGGTTGTTTCGCGAGCAAACAAGAAGCTCAAGAAGATTCCCAAGCCCGGCAAGAACTATCCCACCATTGCGTTTTCGCCCAACGCCCGACTCCAGTCCAAGATCAACATCTCGCAGCTGCGGGACCTGGTAACATACATCTTTGCCGACGGTCCTGGCCCTCAGTGGATCGGCATCACCCACCGTCCTGCTTTTCGCAAGATCGTCGCCATTATGATACCCGGCCTTGAGGAGGCCATGTTCAAGAATACGGTGGACTTTGCGACGTACAACGACGTTGCAAGAGGAGAGGTTTCCAACGGCTCATCACCCGACGACTATTATCCTAGGGTGCTAAAGAAGGAACGTTTACCAGAGGTGCTGCAGCCATTTGCAGACATGTTCACACATCTGTGGCCCGTCAAGACGCCAGGCGACGACAAGCATGGGAAGATGCACTCGCCAATGGCAGCCTTTCTAACAACACCCATTCCCAAGGACAAGGTCAACAAGAAGGGCGTCAAGCCCGCATCGGAGCCCCAAGGATGGAAGAACCAGAGGACCCGCATCACAGAGTTCCTCTGTACTGCTGATGATCTAAGTGATAACGGCTATTTAGTTCATCCAGCTTTGCTACCAGAGGGCGTCGCCAGGGATCAGTTTGTTGCTCCAGAAGGCTGGGTGGTGACCAAGGTGAACAAGCTCGAGGACGGGGAAGTCCCCGAGGATGAGGTCCAGCAGGGCAGCATCACGGCGGGCCGAGAAGTCTTGGCTCTCGACTGCGAGATGTGCATGACTGGCGAGAACGAGTTCTCCCTGACGCGCATCAGCATAGTCAACTGGACGGGCGACGTGGTGCTTGATGAACTGGTAAAGCCTGACAAGCCCATTATTGACTACGTCACCCAGTTCTCTGGCATCACAGAAGAGATGCTCGCGCCGGTAACAACTACCCTGCGCGATATTCAGGAGAAGCTCCTGGAGATCTTACACCCTCGCACAATCTTGGTCGGCCATTCCTTGGAGTCTGACACCAAGGCCCTCCAGATTTCTCACCCCTTCATCGTCGACACCTCCATCATCTTCCCCCACCCTCGTGGACCTCCTCTCAAGTCCTCCCTCAAGTGGCTCGCGCAAAAATACTTGTCCAAGGAGATTCAAAAGGGCGGTGCCAACGGCCACGACAGCATCGAGGACGCCAAGACGTGTCTCGACCTGGTCAAGCAAAAGTGCGAAAAGGGCAAGACCTGGGGCACATCGGACGCCCAAGGCGAGAACCTCTTCCGCAGGCTGGCGCGAGCAGGCACCGCGTACAAGGCTCAGGGGGGAGACGCCGGTGGGATAGAGGTTGGCAAGACGAGCGCTGCTGTAGACTGGGGCGACCCGTCCAAGAGCGCCGGAAACGGTGCGACACATCAACTCGGCTGCAGGAACGACGAGGATGTGACCAAAAACGTCATCCGCGCCGTCAAAGGAGACGAAGACGGACTCGAGATCCGCGGTGGAGGCGTCGACTTTGTATGGGCCAGGATGCGTGAGCTCGAGGCCCTCCAGGGCTGGTGGAACCGTAACCGCATCGACAATCCCAGCAGCGATGGAGGTCCACCACAAGATGGAGGCGACGATGCATCATCAGCTTCGTCCAAGTCCCAGCTGGAGCAAGCCCTCGGCCGCCTCACGGAGCGTCTTGACCGGATCTACGAGGCGCTCCCCCCTTGCACCGTCTTCATGCTGTACAGCGGCTCGGGCGACCCGCGAGAGATGTCCCGCCTGCAGAAGATGCAGTCGCAGTGGCGCAAGGAGTACAACACGCCCGGCAAGAAGTGGGACGAGCTGAGCGTCAAGTGGACCGACGTCGAGGAGCAAGCCCTCAAGGCAGCAGCTCGCAAGGCCCGGGCCGGCATCGGCTTTGTGAGTGTCAAGTGAAGTGTGCTTACCTGAAGCAAATGAACGATTTTCAATGTCTGGGCATGTATTCTATCTAAATGGACGATCTATTATGTAGAGGCTACATACATGTAATGAAACAGAGGGATACGGTATAGGGAAAAGGGTACATACATACATACACTTGATGTTTGTTGGTACAAAAATGTCCCCCAATAGAGACGAATGAAAGCAGCTCTACCATGACAGATTACAAGGCATATCATTACTACTTCTCATGAGAATTCAAACCAAACGAGCCGATTTTTGTCCCTCCCATCTCTCATCTCGAAGATGGGGGACATGAACAAAACTCTCGCAGGAACGAAAAAAAGGACAGCAACAGCATCAATATATATGCCACACACACACATCCCCCAATTTCTCTTTCCGATACCGTCCTGTCACAAAAAAAAAGCATTCCATGTGCGTGCTACAACCTTTACCCCCCTTCCGCCTCGCCCTCCATTTGTGCGTTTCCCATCCTTGCCCCCGTTATTTCCCTTATGGCCCAAGTATTTTTTGTTACGCCAACGCTAGTATGGACATTCTCAAAAATGACATTTCCCAAAAACAAAAAGAAGAGACAAATGAAAAGGGGGAAGAACTAATAAAAAAAAAAGACAAGAGTGATGGAACCTCAATCGACAAGATGATGAACCGATAAAACGCCTGCTTGTTCGCTATACTTTCATGGCCCGGGTCCCTCCCGAGATTTCTGTGCCGTCGTCTCCAAAGTGAGAACGACCGAGTTCAGTCGGCGCCGTGTGTGCGCGAGTCCAAGGTGCTTGTGCTTGTGCACCTTGTTCTATAACATGGATGGATTACATTGTAGTTTGACCTCCTCCGAATCATAAAGAAATATTAAGGTGTAGGTAGGTAGTCCCGTAATGGGAGTCTTGTGAGGTCTTGTGGTAAGAGTGTGTAGTGTAGCGAGGGTCGTGTTTAAGTAAAAGGGGCCGTGGCCATGTAAGAAGGAACATGCATCAGGTCCTAGGTCTTCGTGGGACTTCATCGACTAGCTCTGCCGAGCTGCCGAGGAGATCAACATCGCGGTGCAACGGGTCAACTCGGCTGACACCGTGCTGTGATACCACTCCAAAGCTGGCTGGTCGCTCATCGCGCCCTCCGTGGAGGTCAATCTGAGAGAACTCACCCGGGAACTCTATCGACGAGTTGGACGAGAGTCGCTTCTGAGAGTTGGTGCGTTCGAACGGTAGTCTTGATGATGCAGACAGCGTTGCCCGGTGGTGGCTAGAAGTACGGCTTACTGCGTCGAGATCTCGCATCTGAGAATCAAAGGATAGTGTTGAACCGGGCATGTCGATGTTGAGAGACGGTGCCCGGCTGTGGTCGCTTCCTCCAAAGTGGCCAGATGCTCTCTTGGAGCTCTTTCGGGGAATCTCCGGGGCGTCATGTTCAAGAGCCTCGCGAAGTGCAATGTGCTGTGGTTTCTTAGACAGCACCTTGCTCGGCTCCCTTGGGAATCCGTCACCATCGTTGCTGAAAGTCCGTCGTGGTCTCTCCAGGACGGGGCTCTCTGGCTCCGAATCTTGAGGATCACCGTTGTCATCTAGCAGGTCACCCTCTTGATGTCTGCCTGGGGAGCGTCTTGGCTGGGGCTCATCTTCGTCGTCCGAGTCAATAGGTCCGTTCCGCAGCACCCCCATAGCCACAGGGATGCCCTCGGGCGGTGATTCACCGCCGTTCCTGGCCATCATCGCCGGCGGCATTCGTGAACTTCTCACAACCTCGAATCCCTTACCCTTCTCCTTCGTCTTGCCACCAAACAGACCTCGGAACCACCCTGAGGCAGTAGCCACGGGTCCCGTTGGGTCAGCGGGTCCGGTTCCGAGCTTCCGGCCCGGGCCATCCGAGTTCAGGGCCGGACCACGAACGCCGTAGTAAAAGTCCACCTCACGGGTTGCGTAATCTGGGCGGTTCGGTGGGAAACTAAGCTGAGAATATCCGGCAGCAGGGGGCACAGCTGGAGTTGCACCCCGAGAGATCTCCGCACCCATATCTGCGGGATCGCCCAGAGCACCACCCGAGCCAGGTGGTTTGGTTTCTGCTGTCAAGGAATCGTTCGGCTTATCCGAGTGGATTGACTCGTTCATGGTCTGGCGACGACGAGGAGGTCGATAATAGGGGTCAGCTGCGTCCATTGACTGTGAAGGATGATGGCGGACCACGCCGGGAGAAGGCAAAAAGGAAAATGTGCTGGTCTCTCCAGGTGTGTTTGGCATGTACGAGCTGCCACTATCAACGTTTTGCGGCATAGCAGAGTAGACGTCGATGCTATCGAGTGCCGAGCTGCTCCGATGTCGAGGGATACCCATCATTCCACCCAGGCTTGCACCAGATTCGCTTCGAAGCCTTCCGCTCGGCATCACGTATCCTGACTTGCCACCATCGTCGGCGTCCAACATGGCTGCTGTCGACAATTGGCTTGCTCTTGACGGACCAGTATTACGATGTGTGACCCGTCGGGACAGTTGTCGCATACCAAAGATCTTGGAGAGTCCACCACGGGTCAATCCTCGCACATCGTCTCCACCAGCACCGAGCATGCGAGCAACCACCTCAATCATGGTTTGCAGAGCGTTGAGGAAGAAGCCAAAGATCAGGGCCACACCGTGGATGGCCAGGATAACATAGCCAATCCATCCCTTCTCTCCCTCGGCGACACCCAGCGTGGGCACAAATGCCACCATGAGCAGGATGGAGATGAGTCGGAGCGAGCAGAAGAAGGTGTGGTACGCGTTCATCGATGTCGCACGCTGAAACGGGCGGAAGGCGTGGATCGAGAGGACATGGATGACCTCGCAGATGGCGAGAATAACCACCTGGGCAATGCCGCTGGGCTGTACCGCACCCACGGCAATGCCCCGTAGGAAAGTCATAAAGACGGGGATGAGAGCAAACGCCGCGGCCTCGTCAGAGTATGTGTTGTAGAGCGGGCCATATAGGAGGACGGTCGGTAGGTCATCGTACAGAACAGACTTTGGCCGGGTCTTGATAACAAGATAAAAGAGATAAGATGCAAATATGATGAGAAGAACGAGGGTGACGACAGCCAAAGCGATGGTGTAGACCGGGGAGCCGCTCGCAATGACAAGCTGAAAGCACGATATGGCGACGATAGGGAACAGGAAGTAGTTGAAGACGATGCGGACCACGTTGCCGACGGAAAAGGGGACATTCTTTGACCGGAGATCTTCCTCAGGGGTGTTGTTGATCTTTCGATATAGCCACTGGACGAGAAAGCCGGCCTGGATCAGAACCGTGACGCTTGCGATGCAGACAAAGAGCCAGACCATCATGCCGGCCCAGGCGTCTTTACCCTCGGACATGCCGACCAATTGCCCAAGCCTCTGCAGTCCGTAGGTCCCGTTAGTGACATAGATGCCGTCAACGACACTCTGCCATGCCGGTGCATTTGCAACGAAGCTTTGGTTGAACATGAGGGTCGACCACGCCATCTGACTGACAATTGGTTGGTAGAAGCCGGGGTAATCGAGGGTGAGGCCACCGGTCAGAGCAACGAACTGGATGTACTGAAGACAATCGCCAAAACCCGGTGTGACCAGTCGAAGCAAGTCGGCGTCGCGGCCATAATTAGAGGTCCAGTGAAAGACGTCCGATGAGCCCCACGGACTGAAGATTGCCGCAAAGCAGATTGCGAATCCAGTGAAGAGCAAAATAACTAGAGGCAAAAACTTGAGAAGCCAAGAAAGACCACCCAAATCTGGAGTTAGAGTAACGGTGGCGCATCCAATGTGAGTGGCCTTGCGGTCACCATCAATGATGAGCAGTGTCGAGGCGAGAGAGGCAAAAGCGTAGGAGGCAGTCATATCGTGAGAAAGGTTCACCGAGGGAAGCTTGCCGCGGACATCGCTATAGTTGCCAGTGATTAGCCAATAGCCCATATCAAGTCCCCAGATCAATAATTGACCTGGATGAGCTGAATCAACGAACGGATAACCTACCTGTACTGGACCTCCCCGAAAACGGGAGGGAGCGGACAAGAGCCATTGACCAAGCCCTTGTCACAAAAGTTCGCATTATCGTAGAATGGCCGATACGAGAGGAATTCCACCTTGCGGATCAACGTGGTAGCCGTTGAAAACCCCTGTTCCGGAAGCTCAACAATCTTTCCATTCGTCTTGTTAGGATCTTTCCAGTAGGGATCATCAGCTGCAGGGAGTTCTCCAGTGGTTCGGGCTCCCGTGACATTCCCCCAAACGGTGAGCTGGAGTTTGTGGCTATCGTTTTTAAGGTCGAAAAAAGCCTCCGCGTACAAAGGAACCCACTGCATCAAGGTAGGCTCGTGGAAGCGGTACGAGTCGTCGAGGCAGTTGCTGACGGAAACCCTGACGGCGTAGGCGGAGGATATGTGAAAAGCGAGGAGGATTGCGATTATTAGGTTGGTGGAAAGCCGTGATATCGTGCCAAGTCGAGGGGGCCATGCCCTTTGTTGAGGATAGATCCGTGACATGATGGAGGAAGAAGAGGGCTGATGTGAAGGAGTCGAGGAGCTAGGAGAGCCCATGGTAGCGAATGTGGTGGGCGCAAAGCCAGAAGGTGGACGCTTCGATAATGGTGCTACATGTCGCTTCCGGGGCAGGTCCTGGCTGAGGCCGCGATCGTAGGCGCGAGGGCGAGAATCCTGCGAGCAGTCGGGTAGGCGTTGAAGGGCCAGACCAGACGGCATAGCTCTTTCGAGATTTGTCCCAGGTGCGGTGCTGAGATTAGTAGAGAGGATTGAGCTGCCAGAGGTGAGAGGAGGAAGCCCAGGCAAGGGGCGTGAAGCTGGAACACGAGCAAGGCGGGATCGGGATCGGGGGATCGGGGTGGCTCAGACGACGGTCATCTTGGTGTCGAGAAGGGAACCTGACCCGACGGGAGTTTAAGACCGAGGAGAGCGCGCGGGGGGGAGAGATGGATATGATTGCAGCGAAGCGAACGACGTAATTCTCTCGACGAGGGGAAACGGTGTGGTCTGGATGGCGTGGGAGGATGTTTCGTAGAGTAGAGTACTGTAGTTAGGTGATGGAAGTTGGGTGTCGAATGGACTGAACGGCCGACAATACGGGAAGCGAGCGAGTGAGAGAAGAGAGTGTGAGAGAGAGGGAAAAAAGTGTCCAGCAAAGATAGGTAGGAAGCGACCAAGTTGGACCAACCGCAGCAAAGTGCGTGTGCTGTGCTGCGCTGCGCTGTGCGGGTGTGTGCGTTGCGTGCGTTGTGTGTCAGTTCTGCGAGTGTGCCTTGATCCGCAGACCGTGATGGGGATTGAAAGGATCCATGGATTTTTGGGGGGGCGAGAGAAGACGAGGGATTGGGGGGTGTGTGTGAGGTGGGAGGTTGAAGATGGTAGGAAGTACCAGGTACATCTGGTCGTCAGAGGAATTCCCAGCGTCAGCACGGGGGAAATGGGGCTCCAGAACGGTGGGTGGGATGGATGCGGCCGGGGGATGGATGGGCGGGCTTGCTTCACGATGGAAACCCGCACTCCATCCTCCATACCCACTGAGCTGAGGTCAAGCAAGGAGCCTAGGAAACGCTATAATTAAGCCGCAGGCGGCCCTGTGAGACCTACCTATCCATATCCATCCCCTCCCCGGACTGGACGGCAGTGGATGGAACCCAGTAACAGTAAGCGTACCTTAGGTAGGGGGGTTCCATCTCGTACTGCGAACGGTCATGGTGGACGATCCCCCTGGGTTACGATCTGCGGATTATGTGAGCTCAAAGCCTTGATGGTTCATTACGAGCTTCCAAAGTTCTTCGTCTATAATTCCCGAGGGCCTTTTCATCCCCCGTTGGCATGAAATTTCAGGGAGGAGAGTTTTTGAATAAAAAAAAAATAAAAAAAGGGACTGGATCTTTGAGCTCTCGGTACCTCCCCGTCCTACCTACTACGTAGTACAGTAGCTTAGGGCGTTGTGGCTGGGTTTGACGCTAAAGACTGAATGTCCTATCTTTATCTCAGGCCAGTCACCCTGCTTCAAACAAATCCAACATCTGCATTCCCTCCTTGATCCTGCTTTTTCAACAGAACAAATGTCGTGTATATATCTGACTTGAATAAATAAAGGGTCCCATTTCCGTAATTGTCTACATGCACAAAATCCTCCTCCCCCGAGCATCCCGCATACGATGAAACTCTTCAACTTTTGGTTCTGTCAGATGTAAGAGTTGCCCTGAGCCTCCCGTCCAGCCTTTTTTAGCGCCCAAAGGATGGATGGAGCGAGCTGCTCAGATTTGGATGTACCAGGTACATCGGCCTGCATCTCTCGTAAAAGGATGGGATCCTGGAAAACGTTCCCACTGAAAGTCCGAGCGCTAGACCGCGACGGGCCTGTACGTCATGGCGTGCGGCTTGGATTTGTGCTCTGGCGCGAGCCTCCGAAAACTGTCGTTTACTGTCCATCCCGTCGTCTCTTGCTCAAACGGGAAACGGCCGGTCTGTAACTGAGAGGAAGAAGAAGATGAAGGCGACGTTTTCGTTCATGTACTTGACGATGAGATGGTTGATTACTATCGCCTATCAATCGCTCGTTTCCTTGGTGTCTACTCGGTCATGTCAAAACTCTTCTCAGCTCCAAATTTCTTTTTTCTTTCCAAACCATAACCCCAAACATGCAGGGAGCCGATAGTCTCCACGGATCCGTTCCCCATCCATCCATCGTCAGCATCAGCCACAGCCACAACAAACGCGTGGGCTTCTCTCTCTCCATCTCAAACTCCCAAGCGGGCGTTTTTCGCTTCCTGCTTTCAACTGGCTGCTCCGTTAGGTCTGGTTCATCTCCATCACGCAACAACGTTGTATTTCTTATGGTGCATGACATACGGAATGGCCCGTACGGTTTGCGAAAAGGGTCACCGTAACGTGCTTTTGCTGACTGTTCTTCTCGCCTCTTACAACCATCCATCACCAAATCCTCACCTCACCTCACTCGGGCAGGACAGTCTTGACATTTATCAGCGTCAAACCACGTGTTTGGGCTGACAGATCTACTACGTAGTAGTCACGATGCTGTGCTAAAAACAGTCTTGTAGAAATCTCCCCCGTCATGCCGCGGCAGAGCAATTCGCCAAGTCCTTCTCTCCGCCTCCGTCGCCTCATGCCATCCCGTCCACTGACGGAGCATCCATCCCATCATCATCCATCGCCTCTGCTGCTGTCGGGGCGCCGGTCACTCGCCAGCAGCTGAAGCTCGTAGGTGGTCCATAAAATTCCACGAGCAGCAGCCCAGCAGCAATGGATGGATGGAGCGCAGATACGAGGCGGGCAAGCTGGGCTGGTTGCCCCGTGGGTGGTGCCCTACTGACTGTGCGGTTCTGGTCTGGTCTGGTCTGTCGGTGCAAGTCCTTGGCGGGTCCCCTCCATCCATGGATTCGCCTGTGGCCCCATTCGCTCGCTCGCTCGCTCGCTGATTCATCGACGAGGGTGGCCTGGTAAGCTTGGGTCGAAAAATAATAAGAGGGATTGGAATAAAAACAGCACCAGACGCTCTATTTTGAGAAACAGCTCCAGTCGGCCGCCGTTCCGGCCATCTCCTTCTTCCTGTCTGTCTGTCTGTCTGTTACTCTTGTTTGTTTATTATTTACGACTGTAAATACAGTACGAGGTTTCTTACCCTTCAGCTGTCATTGCCGGTTGCCCCCCTTTTTTCTGTTCGGTTAAAAAGTAACGAGACGGTAGTCGGATATCCATCTCAACTTGTCCGATGGAGTCGAACCATCCATATGTACCATACCGTTGGTTCGATCAAGGGCCCATCCATCCATCCATTCAGTTCAGCCAAGACTAACGCTGCATGTCGTATCTTATCAACTCGCCGCCCTCGTCCTTGCTGCTCACTCGGTCAAGCCATTCGTATATGCCCCGTGCTTCGTCTGATTCACTCATGGCTTTAAAACATGGAGAAATAAATCCGCACAGCAAGAACTTCCATCATTTTCTATTCTCCCTTCACGTCACGTCATCATCATAGAGTCTTGAGAGATCCAGCCCACAACACCCTCTGCCCTGGGACTGTCTCACTCTCACACACACATCATTGAAGCTTTCACTCACTCGCCCACCACTCGGGCACACTGAAGATGGTCCATCCATCCATCCCTTTGCCCTTCTTTGTTCAAGAGTGATTATTAGGGTCCCGCCGGCCACGCGGCCGGTGCACAGAGACCCAAACTCTGTCTCTCCTATGTGCTACACGTGCTCGCCCACCAAGACATATCCCAGCTCAGGTCGCACCTTGACAGCTTTAGAAGGGGCATGCAATTTCTCTCAAACTTGACATCCATTTAATCCCATATTCCATGTCTACTCTACACTCGCTTCAGAAATCCCATCTCCAGCCGCCTCCACTCTTATCTCCTTGGCGTGAGTTGTCTTCTCAAGCCCAGCCTCCAGTTACATTACATTGGATAGGTACACTATCCGTACCCTGGTCCTCTTATTCCCCGTCACCATCCCATCCCATCCCATCACCCCACCACCTCCAATCGAAACCTGCCCGATTCTTGCACCCAGCCAAGTCCCAGACCAACCCTCTCTCGGCTCCCGGCAGTCACACTAACTAGATCGGGCTTGTCTTAGATTCAAATTCTCGCCGTCAACTTAGTTCCATTCACTAGCGACCTTGTTAGTCCTCTAGAGATTCCCTTGCAACTGTGCTCTTCAGTCCAGTGCTACCTAGTTGCCTTGTCCTCCAACCAATTTCCCATTCTCTCTCTGCGTTGCTATGGGCTTCATCAATTCATTAATTACAACCATCGCTAAGATATGTAGCCGCCGTCATTAACTCCCTTCGGACCCATTCAGAGAGATACCGTTACGCCTTTACCCGAGACAACAACCTATGCTCTTGATTTCCCCTTTGCCCCAGTTCGCAGCGTGTATTCCACCTCAACAGATGGCCTCTCTCTCACCCACGACCCCACCACTTCCCGCAGAAGCTTGTCTACTTCCTCCACCTCATCCATGCTCTTGAACCGCATGCCCGACTCTCTACTTCGTTGCTCTCCATGTCCAGAGGCCACATGCTTCGAGATCATTCTGCTCACGTCGCTCATTCCGATTCTGAGTTTCAATAACAGACCCGTTGTGACGTAGTCCTGAGGTATTGTCTCAAAAGGAAGTCTTTTTGAGCCGAGGCGTTTCAGCCTTCCCCCCTGCGTGCAAGAGCGCTGTCGTTTCATAAGAAAACGTCGGGGATCTTGATCCTCCTCGCCTTGTGAGGATGCAGTGCGTGAAAGAACTCGTCGACGTTTTGCCGCCCTTGTCGAGCCCTCGGCCTCATCGCTTCCTGGTGCTACGCTCAGATCCTCATATCTCCCACCCAGGGGTTGTCTGCCCAGCGCTGTCTCGGGCGGTGGAGGTGTTCTCATCAGCAATGTCTGTAGAGTATGTGCCCACTGGGCATTCCCCTGGGGCTGTTGCTCTTCTGATTCTCTTGCAATCTCTGGAAGGACACTTGAACTTTGAGTCCCCGGTCCTGCGCTCTCGGCTTGCGCATTGATCTGAGAGAAAACAAATCCATGGCTGAAAGGTTGCTAACCTTCCTGATCCTCTGCATGAGCATGGCTGCCGTGCAACACGTCCTTAAGGTGCGCATCTGCGTCATCGTGACCAAGAGTCAAGGTGTTTCTTCGACCCGTCAACTGGCTCCCGTGCCGTCCATGTTGCACTTGACGCCTGCTCAGCGAACCGATCTGGCCGTTGTCTAGGACTGACCGACGCCTTCCGTGGTCCGCAAACCTGTCAGTCGACAGTCTGGCAGCGTTCCGAGGTGACCTTTGGCTTCTGGTCAAGCCTTGATTGATTGGGCTCCCAGATGGACTACCACGATACACGAGGTTGGCACGCGCAGGATCTGACGAAGGGGGTGTCCGAAGGGCAGCAGGCTCTTCCGGACGCAACGTCGGATTTGGTGCTGGTCGTGGTCTTGTGAGTGGTCTGAATGGGATGTTTACCAAAGGTGAGGGAACTGCAGGACTTGGAGCTGTGGGTTGGTCTGCCATGTTGCGTAGTGGTGTGGCGTTTTGCTCGGCAACAGGGAACTCGATCACAGACTCATCATCTCCTTCTTCCTCTTCATCCTCCTCCTCCTCCCGGGCTGTGTTCAGGTCCGACTCCGTCAACTCCATCAGTGGGGGGCGGCGAATCTCAAGGCGACCCGTGGCTGTGTTGGGATTCAACGAATGTTCGTCTTGCATGTTTTCCAGCGTAGCTGTTTCATCTGTTGCAATCTCTATTGGTTCATGACGTTTGGGTCGGAAATATCGACCAATGTCTTCAGAAAGGCGGATGGGGGGTGACTCCTGGCGATGAGAGGAAGCTGCATGTCGTCGTGCAAGTTGTACCGGGATCAACCCTTCTGTGGCACCTGCATCGCTTGAGTTGCTGTCGTTCCGGGAGAGGTTGACCACGGCCTTGGTTCTCATCGCTGCTGAAACTGTTCGTGGTTCTTCGGTATCAGTAGCCTCGTTCCGATAGGCAGAGCGGGCAGTGCTGAGCGACCGAGAATTGCGAGCCGCAACAGGTGGAGCAGCATTACCACCTTGAAAGTTGTTGGAACTAAAGTCGAGCACCCTTTCAATCTCATCGTTAAGAGCCTCGACAGGGTCCGGACCGTTCATTGTGCTGCTTCCTTGGGTATTGCTTTGGCAGTTGACACCGGTTGGCTTCTCTCTTGATCCCCGTGGGGTCTCTGGCGTCTGGGATAGCGAGGCTTCTCTCTGCATATGCCTTGTGATGCGCACATTGCGTTGCTCTTCTCGCCTAGGAGCCATTCCTGTGGTCACGGAATCCTTCCCTCCGTAAACCTTGTCGCAAAGGGTCTGAAAGCAGTCAAGGATCGTTGGTTCGTCCTTGAAAAGCACCTCGTCCTTGAGTGGTGATACATTGGGGTCGTAGGAGCCTGGTTGGCACTTGATACTCAGCTGCATGAAAGGGTTGGGGAGAGACCGTAAATCCTTAGTTGAGGCCAAAGTCCGCGAGATGCTCGCCTTGAAAATGGCAACAATCTTCTTCCCTGTCCCAGTTGCAGAGGAGATGGGTCGTGAATCCACCGAGATGAAAGCTCCCTTACTCTTGACTATCTTGGCATCGCTCCCACGGCTTGGGAGAAACGCGGTGAGAATAAGCCCTTGTGACAAGTTGGTCGGTGATCCGTCAGTGTCTGTGCCTGATGAGATCTCATCGAGTTGAGTAACGAGTGCATGGCCAAAGACTTGTGTAATAGCTTCACGTGTGTTTTTCGATGAACAAGGCGAATACAACCACGACTGGCAAGGATCGCCAGGAACTTTGAAAGATAGTTTCAGATGTGGCAGCGCTAATGCGTACCCTTCCAGGAGTTTCTTGGTGTTGGTTAATGTTTTGCGACTCCCTTTCAGGGCAGTCTGCTTCCGCACGGGGATGTTTTCGAATAGCTTCCAGGCTTGAACTGTCGTTCCCACAGAGCTGGATATGGGCTGCTGCTTTTCAACTCCACCCTGTCCGAACTTTAGGAACAGGAGCGATCCAACGGGATCTTGAGCAGTCCGAGTTGAAACTTTGATCGTTGCCAGAGAGTTGGCACTAGCAAGCGCCTCACCGCGGAACCCTAGGGTAGTGCCGCCCTTGAATTCTAGTTCGTCGAAGCTTCTGAGTTTGCTTGTGTGAGCTCGGCGGCCTAGGAAGTCGTAGTCCTCGAGTCGTATTCCTCGGCCATTGTCCCGGACCTGAATCTTGTCGACGGTGTTGGATGCGATGGTGACTTCGATAGATGTGGCGCCTGCATCAATGCTGTTGTCCATGAGCTCCTTGGCCAGGGAAAGGGGATCTGCGATGGCAGATGAGGAGCCTAAAAGGCGAGCTGTAGATGGAGGTAGTGCTGATATCGACATGATGATGTGAAGATGGCTTGGAGATTGTGAACCACGATATGAGATCTCGAATGGTTATGGTAAATTGAAACACAGCATCTGGTTGCCCGAGAGACTACATGGATCATGTGGATAACATGCTGGTGGAGTGCTTAATATGGATGAAAGCAATAAGAGCAGGGGATAGCTTGCAGGTGAAGGAGAGAAAAACATGAGGTTGCAAGGCGTGATTCATATTTTCTGCCTGAACCACGGGATTGAAGCTTCTCATAGAGGGAAAGAACGTGGTGGATTTACATTCGCGTAGCCGTAGTTCCTTCCCAAGCGAAGTAGACGAAGGCCGCCTGAACCGGGGCCGACCATCGCCAAGCCAGGGCAGGCGCGATCCGCTTATCACCACCTGGCACCCACCAAGCACGGCACGGTAGGTAGGTACGTACCTCCCGCCCTCCTTCCGACCTCCCTCTTCAGTCCCTGCATTCCAAACCCTCCCCTGAGAGCTGCAGAGGAGCCCGCGCTGTGACGTGATGTCCGCCAACCCCGCTATGAGCTGCCGCGTGGCCCCGCACCCACCGGCGGCCACATCCATTCAATTACTCAAGCTTGACAAACCATCCATCCTTTCAACTACATCCACCAAGAGGCAGTTCACGATAGAGTCATCGCCATTGCTCACGAGAAACCTCACACCAGAACACCATACATAGACGAAAGCATCCTTAGACAACCACAATGTCGTCTCTCAAGGGCCCCTCCCCTCAACACCACGATGGCTCTAACCTGCGCATCGCCATCGTCCACGCCCGCTGGAACTCTACCATCATCGAGCCCCTCGTCACCGGCGCAAAGGAAAAGCTCCTCGCCAGCGGCGTCAAGGAGTCCAACATTGTTATCCAGTCTTGCCCCGGCTCTTGGGAGCTCCCCATTGCCGTCCAGCGGTATAGCCCTCTTCCCTTTGTGCGCTGTCATCAGAATGCTGACATATCCGGCCCCGTAGCCTCTTCTCTGCGTCCCAGATCCAGGGCACCGCTACTGGCGGTCCCTCTGCGACCGACCTTCTCGCCTCGTCGACCCCAGATCTCTCTACCCTCCCTGCGTCTTCGGGCCCCTTTGATGCCATCATCGCTGTCGGTGTTCTCATCAAGGGCGAGACCATGCACTTTGAGTACATCGCCGAGTCTACCTGCCAGGGCTTGATGCGCGTTCAGCTTGACACTGGCGTCCCTGTTATCCTCGGTGTTCTGACCGTCCTCACCGAAGACCAGGCCAAGGCTCGCGCCGGTGTCGAGGGCAAGGGTCACAACCACGGCGAGGACTGGGGACTGGCCGCTGTTGAGATGGGTGTCAAGAGACGGGAATGGGCCAACGGAACCATCGATGGTTAAGCCCAGCAACATCAGAACAAAGCTCGAGCAATGGAGCAAATAGCAATGACTGCGGGACTTTTGAATATTGGCGTTGAGTAACAATTGAAAAAAAGACAATAGACACTGGGTGGATTGGATGAATACATCACCGAACAGCCTTGAAAGATGATACTTGAGACAATTCCAATAGTGACCTCCCAATTAGTCAATTACCGGCATAAAGGTTTATCTATCATGCACGCGACCTGATCCCACAGGCCGGTGCCCATCATTTCTTTCCATACGACGCCCAAACGAAAAGCAGAGTTCTAGAATATACAAAGGTTGTATGGGGTTCCCAGCTGACGCTCGAGTTGTTGGGCTAGTCCCAGGAATCTCCAGATGCAAAAGTAGGGCGTATAAATCCAATCTTTCCTCCTTCTCTTTTTATAAACCTCGTGAGATGACCCCCTCTAGATCATCGTGCCTAGCTCACTCCCGAATCCCTTCTTGCTCTTCCAGAGCGTTCGCTTCTTGTCTCGCTTGGCCTTCATGGCCTCCCAGCCCTCCTCATCGTCGTCATCTGACCCATCATTGGCAGTGTTGACAACGTTGATGGTGGACTTGGACTCATCCCACCGGCCGAGTGCCCCGGACATGGTGTTGGTCCGGCGATGGGGATCGGCCATCATGGGATCAACAGCCTGAGACACGGGTCGGTAGCGCCCAGGCAGACCGATGTTGCTTCGCTCAGAGGGCGCAATCGACGGGGTGTAGCCCATCGGTAATCCTCCGTGAATGGAGCCAGCATACCCAGCAGGAGGTGGTATCTGCATGAAGGAGGCCGAGCTGGGCTGAACCATGCTCATGGTGCGCATGCCAGCGTCCATGCGGCGAGGTGGCTCCAGAGCAGGCTCGAACATCATTGAGTGCCGTGATGAGAGATCGTTCATAGACTGCGTGGCGGGCAGTCCGCCATATGGTGGCTGCAACTGAGCCATGCCGGTCTGCTGCTGCTGCTGGTTGTTGGTTGCCATCATCTGCATGAACTGCATCTGCATCTGCATGAATTGCGACATCTGCTGGGTCATCTGGAGCTGAGCCTGGTCTCCCACAGTGAGTTGTGGTGGAGGCATGGGCGGCTGAAGCATGGGCTGTGACATTCCCATAGCGGGCATGTTGTACATGCCACCCATTCCACCGCCGTTGCCCACGTTGTTTATCAAGCCGTTGGGGTTCTCAAAGGGTCCTTGTGGCGCATTCAGACCAGGAATGAGTTTCTGGCCATTTGCGGCTGCACCACCACGGCGCATAGCCCGCGTTCGCTCCTCGTTGGCAATCACGCCAACGAGACCACCAGGAGGAAGGGGACCCTGTTGCTGAGGCTCCGAGGCAGGGACACCACCACTAAAGGTCAACGATTCCCGCACAGCAGGCTTCGCAATGCTGGCACCGACAAACGGATCCTGAGGAAGGTTTCGCGCAAAGGCAGGAAGCATCGAGTGCCGCTGAGCCGAGTTTTCACCCATCGCTGAACCGGGTCTCGGGGGCTGTAGCGAGGCGGACGCGCGCAGGTTTGGATTGGAACCCATGTTGCTTAGCCGGGTTGGAGGCCGGTTCTTATTAGGGAAACCGTGAGCCTGCAGAATGGCCAAGGGGACCTCGTCATCGTCATCTTCGTCAGAAATGCCGGTGGGAGGTCCTGGAGATGGGGTCTTCTTCATCAGGTGCAGCTGGGGTGCGCTCATCGAAGCAGCCAATCCAGGGCGGTCAGGCGGGTGCATCTCGGGCTGCTCGCCGGTCACCTTCATCATCTGTTGTCGGTAAACAGCCATGTGAGCCTCCTGCTTTCTCCTCTGCTTCGCTTGCTGCTTCGACTTTTCGATGTCATCTTCGTCGTCGTCGTAGTTGATCTCATCTTCGTCATCATTGTCATTGGCAGTTGCTTGGTGAGCGGTCTCGTTCGAGTCCTTTTCCTTGTCTTGTCGGTACTTCTCAAACTGAGCGGGAGTCATGACCTTGTTTCGGGGGGGACTGGGAGCTCGTGAGGTGTATCGATTGGCGATGCGTGACGAGTGCGCCAGAGTCCCTTCGAACATGTTGTCATCGCCCTTCTTGAAGCTAGAAGTGAGAGGCTTCCTGGTGAATGATGAAAAGGAGTCTTCATCTCGTCGGTAACGGCCAGAGGGAGTGTTGGCACTGTTCGAATCAGAAAGCATACGTCCTACAGCGATGGAATCCTGCAGGAGTCTGGCATCCTCATCTTCAATAATATCGGACGGGCGGTTCGAGGTCTTGAACGAACTCTGGTGGCGTGGCACAGGTGGCGGCACGTCGATTTCCGGAGATGCGGGGGTGGAACCGAGAAGATTGTCATCCGAATTACGGCTGTTCCATGATTCGAGAGGGGGTTCGACATTGGCCGTCTTGTTGATGCTCAGGGGCGCGGGCTGGGATGGGCGGTTGCCTGTCAAGGATCGAGGAGCAGCAGATCCATCCGTCTTCAATGTAGCGACGCTCGCCCTCTTGTCAAAAGTGGTAAACATGGAGCCAAAATCTCCACCGAGATCCATCCCTCCGTTCTCCAACTTGGGCGGTGTGGCAGTGCTGGTCGTAGATTCGGTCAGGCCTCTGGCTCTTCCACTGAAGTCGTCGTTCTGGATCGAAGGGACGGGCGGTACGTCGGGGATCTCGTTCTTTGGGGCGGAGGCGTTGTGTTTTTTCTGGACGCCAAAAGAAAAAGTTCGGCCCGCTCGGTTCAGGAAGCCGGACCCGCTCGACTTGGGGGCGTTTCGAGAGCCAAAGTCGTGCAGCGCCTTCTTGTGATAATGCTTGGGATCGTCCTGTCCCTCTAGGTTCGTCGAAGAGGGAGCAGTCGAGGCATTGCTGTGCCTTGATGAGGTATCAGTCGATGTGGCCTTGGTCGTATTGGACGCCCCACTTCCCCTGAGAAGGAGTCAGCGCCACGGTGCATGACTATTTTTGTCTCTGATTACAGAGCGAATGAAAAGTCGTGAAACAGCCCTGCGAACGAGTCGCACACGAGAAAAAGAAATGGACTCACCGGTTGCCACTCTTTAGATCAGCAAACATGTTATCCTCGCCGTCAAGATCCAGCTGGCTGGGCCGGGAAGCGTGAGAACCGGAAGCCCTCGCCATTCTCGCACCTCCGTCAAACGACTTGCCGAGAGAGGGGTCGTTTCGCTCGATGACTCGGAAAGATGATTGCTCCGGTGTCACTGAGCCATGCTGTAAATCTTCCGGGGTTGCGGTTGACTTCCGCCTGTTGAACGCGACACCGAATCTAGGCATGTAGAAGGTGGATCGAGAAATCGGTCTCAATTACTTGCAACCCATAAAACAGACTCTGGGGAGACCCGGATAGATGAGTCAAACAGAGTCGGATATCTGCAATCGTATACGTTGGGTGTTTGATGCCCGAGAAGAGTAAATGTCGAAGATTTGAAAAAATAAAGAAGAAAATGATCCAAAAAACGAGATCCTAGAAAGGTCCGATGCGAGGGTATTCGAGGCGGATCGTGTCAAGGAACAAATATGCGGAGTGAGACGGGTAACTGCATTATGGTAGGATCGCAGGTCAGCAAAGGCTGGGGAAACCAAAGGATGTAACGATGCAGTCGTAGCCGTTACTCTATAGCAAAGTAAAAGGAGAAGGCAAGAAACAGAACCGAAAATCAAAGGGGAATCCAGATGAGCGGGCGTGGGCGACCGTCCGTGTGGTGTTGGGGGCAACCAGGCTTTATCGGATCAAGCCAAGCAACGGCGAGAGCGGCTTGGAGCTAAAGCCGTGGACATGAAACTGGGTGGTTGGCGGAGAGCGGGCGGCATGTGTCATGGAAGGCAAAGAAAGTTGAGACTCACATTAATCTCCAGAAACGAAAGACGGACGGTTGGGTTGGTATTAGGAGGAGCAAAAAGTGGCTGGCTAGCCGGAAGAGGACGGACGGCCAAGTGCGAGAGCGAAAGTGAAAGCAGAAGGCGGCAAACGAGTCGTCCAAGGGGCGAAGGCAGCGGCTAAATGTCGACAACGGTGGAAGAAATGCAACAGTCGAAAGGCGGAAGATGCAGCAGCTGTGATTAGGGGGAAAAAGCGAGTGGTGGTGGTGGTGAGGTTTGAATGAGAGAAAGATGGCGAACAAAAGCGAGTGGCCCGACAGGTGATGGATGGGCGAACGAGGAGCACGACAACGGGGGCCGGGCGTTGCACAGTGCGCGTGAACAGTGTGGCGTCAGCGGTACGGGTCTTGGGTCCTTCCCCGTGGCTTTAGGTGGCTACGGCCTGGTGTCTCTGCAGAAAATCGTTCGGAGACAGCGAATGTGGGCAGCAGGAGGAATGCGCTTGCGGGTCGATACGACGAGTGTGTATTGCCGGGCTTGTATCGACGGCCACGACTGTTCGGCGGAATAATAACGAGCGAACGGGCGAGCGATCGATCGAGAGAGGGCGAACAGACGGACGGATGGACAGACTCGAGTTGGCGACCAGAGTGTTAAGGGGTGGCGGCCGACTGGACTTGAGAGGGACGAGAGCAAGAGGATCAAAAGTGGCTATCGGCTGGGGGAGCGAAGTGTTATTATTTCCCTAGACGCCGCCAACGCAGCTTCGTCCCCCCCCAAGGGCTACATGAGGTCTAGTCAGATCTCGTAAGCCACCCCAGCTCCAGAGCGAGCGAGGTGCCAACGGACGGAGACCCAGCAGGAGAGGCTTGACCAAAGGGGTCCCGATGGATGGGCCAGAAGGTCCCTCTGGCTCTTGGCTTTGAGGAGTGCAGCGGTGCGATGCGGTGCTGGAGGCCCATCCATCTCCACGGCCAGTCCAGTCCGTATCCTGTCCCGACTACCACCTCGCTAGCGGCGTTGCTCCATGGATGAGAGCAAGCAAACCCCCATGTCGCTGGGATCACGGTCACGGTCACGGCCGCTGAACCACGGCCACCGGCCATGACCATGACCCTGCTGCTAATGGCCACGGCAATGAGAGAGTCTGATGTGCTGCGGGCTACGTCCCTAGGTACAGAAGGGTGATGCTCAGCCGGCCCAGGTGCCAGCCTAAGCCCCAGGGGCCTGGCTCAGCTAGAGCCTTGAGTGGCTCCCTGGCCAACCACCCCCAGAAAGGCAACATGGGATGATTGCTATTTTAACTGGCGGCGAGTGTGTGAGGGTTGGAAGAGGGACGCTAGTCTCAAAGACGTCCCCGAGACAGTCTTTTTTTCTCAATGGGACTTTCAGCGTGGGAGACAGAGCCCGGAACACTGAGCGAGGCGCGGGTCAAGACATGAAGGGGTCTTTCATCACCAGCTGCATAGGTAGGTATAGGCCGGAGAGACACCAAAAAAGAGACGCGAGAGACGAAGAAAGACATCATCCATCCCAATGCACCCATGGGCACCGAGACGCCAGGGCCGCCAGGGGATCCAGGCATGTGCCTGCACCTTTGCAGCAGCAGGCAGCGCCCACATGCTCCAGTAAATTGGGTGGCATCGGAGCGAAGCAATACTTTGCCGATAGCGTCCTCTGGGCATGCGTGCCTTGTCTGGTACGGATGCGTCCCGTGCCGTGCTCTGCCATCTTCTTTTGCCCTTGGTCGTCCCGGTTCTGCGGAGGGACGGCAGATGGGCTGCGAGTTGATCACAGCACGGGTGAGTACAACAAAGTGCAAAAGAACAAGGGACAACGTCAAGTAAGTCAGTGAGTGAGAATGAATGAATGAGTGAACCAGGTTTGCCGCAGCCGGTGGATGTGGATACTTGAATGTCTCACAGAAAGAGCAACGGCATCCGTCCATCATCGCTTCTGTCGTTGCTGCATCATGCTGCTAGCGTCCAGATCCATCTTCGGCTCTTTTTTCTACTAACGACTGGCTCTCGTTGCGTCACGAATGGCATCTGTTCGCTTTCGAGTTTCTCTCGCCAGCTGAACGATAAGGACAACGAGATTTAGGCTGACGAACTATTATTGCCGGGCGCTTAAAGCTCTCTAGGGCTGATTCGGGAACATGTTAATGCAGCAACGGGCGTGGCCCCAGGGCCAGGGGACAGGTGGAGATTTTCCCTTTTTCATAATTCAATATTTGGCTCGACGAGTTGAGTTGCCTGTTTGCTGGCTTGGGTTTCACTCATTTAATGTCCACCACCCCGGGAAGAGTTCCTGGGGCTTCAGTCAGTGCCGAGGTTCTACGGAGTGACTCCAGTTGAGAGTGAGTGCCTGAGTATCCGTAAAATGCACATGCACAGTATACATCCACTTGGTTTAGACAAAAAAGATGGAGTTGAGGTTTCTATTTCAGTGCCCATTATCTAAGCTAACTAGTACCGTATAACGTCAGGGTCAAGCAAAAAAAAAAAGAATGGGGACGGTTGTGGAGTTGATGGGCAAGGTCGTTGAGAGTTCCAGAAGAATGATCGTCCCTCATACTGTGCAGCTTGTGGAAAGGGGAGAGACCCTCCAATATTATTCCAAGTCAAAGAACCAACATCTTGGGAAAAGAAGGTGATTATTCTGGTACACCGGAAGTGCCAAGTACACCAGGTACAACCCGGCGGCTTCGGATATTGGATCTGTCTGAAAGAACTCAAAGACGTGGGCGCGGCTCCCGCCATGGCCTCTTTTTCTTTTTTTTTTTCGTCCTTTTTGGGGCCCGGCCGGGGTGGTTCAGGGCCACTGGGGGTCAAGCCAAGCCAAGCCAGGCCAGGCCCAGCCAGGGGACATTTTCACAATAATCCATGAAGCTTGTGGAGCTCATGGTGGATGGAAAAACAACACAGCAACAACAACAACATGACGGCCAGCCGTGAACCAAAAAGAGACACGAACGAGAGTTCCCACTTAACAGGAGCCATGGCCCCATGCGGGAACCGACCCCGGCCTGTCGATGGATCTTGACCTTTCCTTCCAAATCTTCCGGAATCATGGAATCATGGATCGAGTCGCTTTCTTTCAAACATGCCCTGGTCTACTGTACGACTTTTGCTGCCGCTGACGTTTGCAATGGGGGTGCGATCTACAGGAGGGAGTCGTCGATCACCTACCAGCACGAGAAAGAGATTCTCGGGCTTCACGGCGTGTGTGTGTGTGTGTGTGTGTGTCCGGTTCCTGTCCTGTCCTGCACGAAAAACTTGGTTTTAGAGCCCAACCCAACCCGGACGGAAGAGACCAACGTGAAGGGGAAGGGACTGGAAATTTTATTACGATGCAACGACGGCGACCATGTGCGCCCGTTCACATCCATTTTCTCGGCTTGCACTGTGAAGGTTCCTGGCCCTTCCCACTCCACACTCACTGAACACATGGACTCACCCCCCATCCCATGCCCTCCCATGCAGCCGAATCGATGCTAGCGAGTCCAATATTCTCAGAAACTCAGGCCTGATCGGGTCAAGTCAGGTACGCGTCTCGTCAGTCGACAATCATCGCTCACTCAAAAGAGAGAGAAGGCCCTCCTTTTTTCTCTCTCTTCCTTGCTGCGCTTTCTGCAGCAGAAGCAGCTCACTCTCTTCTCCCCCTCCCTGTACCTCCAGGTGGACCGGCTCGGCGTATTTAGATCAAGACTTGGCCAATGCTTGCCTCCGTCCAAGGGGGGGGCCAACCGTCTTTTGTCTGTTCTCCATCGGTGATGTGCAGAGGCGAGATGTGAGATTCGTATGGGATGGGGGAGAAGTGTGCCTGAAGTTAATTATTCGCATCTCGCCCTTCCATCGTCAGTGTCGCCTAGAAAGAAGGGAATTCTGCCCTGGGAAACATGGTCGAGATGGGACCAGTGTCACGCTGGATTCCACGCTTCCATCCGCAGAAGGCCTCCTCCCTCTCCGACGGTTGTGTGCCGTGCCACGGCAGCTCTGCTTTTCCGCTTCTGCACGGAGTACAGGCAGGGCTGTGTTGTATAGGGATCCAATGTGGATGCAATAAGGCTGGAGCGGGCTTGATAATGGCTGAGCAGTCGCAGAGCCCAGCAGGCAGCTGAGATGCAAGCTGACAGTTGTGGGCTGGCTGATGGTCCGGAAACGTTATTATCACGCTGATGCTCATCATTCATTCAATCTCCTGGCCTGGCCGCTTGCTGGCTCGCATCCGTACTATGCAATCTGGCCTCGATGCGAAACGGCATATTCAGCTGGTCCCCGGTGCCGAGCGCGGCTCGTTCGTCTCACGTCACTCCTCAATCCGAGCCAGCGAGAGCCGCCTCGAGAGGACGGGGCAGCCAGGTACGCCATTACACAGTACGTGGAGAGATTTCGGTACGTACGTGTTCAACTTGGCTGCTATTAAAGGCACAAGCAAGCATCGAGCTCCCGTCACCCGATCCATGGCCGGTTGAAGCTTGTTTTCGAATCCCTTCTCCAGTTTTATGCGACCCCCTCTCTTTTCCTCCAACTGCCCCAAGGTCCCTGCAACATTTCGTATGGCTGGCCCCGTACAGTACAGTAGCTTAGCATGTGCAGAGGAGGTCCCGTCCCCACCAGGCCAGGGGGGTCATACAGTAAAGAGGATCGCTGTGAGTGTGTGTTGTTGTGTTTTTGCTCGCTTTATGTGCTGTCATCAAGCGCGTCAAGTTGAGGATGGCCGATGAACAATAACAAGGGGGATGCCCTGCAACACGTCAAAGAGGAACAAGCGGGCAAACCGCAAGCCACGGAGCCTTGCCCTTTCTTCTTGTACGCCGGCCGTTATTAACAAGGGCCATGCCCCCTTCCCTTCCCTTCCCTTTCAAACCCAAATCGTCATCGTCATAAGCGGCCAACCTTGTTCCTTTGGAGAACTCGGTGACGGTTCATCGTGATCATGTTCCTGGCAACTATTAACATTAACTGGGGGCCAAAAACCAAGGCAAAGGAGACTCCACCTCGGATACTTTGTTGAGAAGCATTCTTCGATCCATTGCTTGTGTTAGTGCTAGCCACTCGCCCGGGTTCGATCACTTGCTCGTTTCCACTACTGTACTGCTCGATGTCGTCGACAAGCGATGTGCGCATCCGGTTGGTTCACATATATCGAAGGGGACTTGTGAGACACAGCAGCAGCTTGAACAATGCCGAATGCACGTCAAACACATGAATTGCGCGGCCTTGGTGGATCTTTTTGCCCCTCCGATGCACTAACTTCCAAGACAAGACAGAGACAACTGGAACCTAGGTAGATGTGTGCCGCACAGTGTGCTCGAGGGATTGGACAAGGGTGATTGTTTACAAGAGAAGTGCAGCCGTTTTTGCATTCCGCATATCCAAAAGAATGGGCTTTGAGAGGCTCTCGAGCTTGAGCACGCCTCACGGCGCTGAAACATCAGAACGAGGCGAAAGCCTCAATCAACAATTCCACATGGTGTTTGTAGTTTGTAAGCGGGCTTGCAGCGTACAGTCAATACCGAGCTGGAATGGACGCGACTATCCAATGCTAATCTCGGAGACGAGACGGGACCCACGAGCCAAAAACCGGGCGTCGGATCATGGTGATTGGGAAACCCCATGTGAAGGTTGACTTGGATATTTTGCCAGGGCGAGGAGCCCCCAAGCCAAGTCAGTCAGCAACGGCTCTCAACAGCCAGCCATCTATTCAACACCTACTCTCACCAGCAGCTGCATTGCATGGTCAACAGCTGAGAATCAAGCTGAGAGGCGACTTGAACCAGCGATTGGACATGATCCCGCCACCCCGATGATGCGCCTGCGCTTGCGGCTGTTGCAACCTTTGAGCTGGTTGGCTCTTGTGCATGCAGTCCATGGCAGCAAAGCCACCGAGGCCGCTGAAACACGCAGCGTAGAAGCTTAAGCGTGAGATGCTACACAGTGATGTGTGCATGATGATGATGATGGATGACCGACTGTCTCCGTGGTCTCGGCCGTACACTCTCGATCAAGCACAGCACGTCCGCTCTCCGACGGGCTCTTGGCGGGAGGTTTGAGGTATGGTATCATCGCCCAGTCAGATCCAACCAGCGACATCCGATTAAAGTCCAGAAACCAATCCCAGACTGGTGCTTCCCCGTTGGCAGTAAAAGTTGCGAGCGTAAAAGGCCAGCCTCGTATTTTTTTTCTCCTTCTTTCTTGTTACATCATTGGTAGGCTTAAATCCCCTGGCTGTAACATCCTTGACATATATGGTGGAAACTGGGAAGAGGCGAGCTGAGCCGGACCATTAATATACCGACTTCCTAGATGGGATGGACGGGACGGGATGCGGGATGGAGTTGAGATAAGGTAAAAGATTTGACGATTGAATTGAAGAAAAACGGGATGAAAATTGCTTTGTAGGGCATAGCACGCTTTAGTCAACATGTACTAAGCTTGCGTCTATCTCGAAGTCCCATTGAGACCACTCCAGTCTGTGAATAAATAAGGTAATAAGCCTCCATTCATACCCACTCGCCAAGAACCCCCGGCACGGCCGGCTAGAGGAGAAAAAGAGATCCCTGGTGGATCGCCCGGTGAAGCTACCTGGGTTGTTCAAGCTGAAAGCTGGCTGTAGGCGGGCCGGCAAGTCTCCCGGGCTGCTTTGTGATGCATGATGCAGATGCAGCCAAACACCAAAAAACACCAAAATGTGTACCTCGAGATATCACCATCATCTCTGCAGCCGCAACGGCCACTTTGCAGATGGCTCACCACCACCACCGGGCCTCCCTCGGGGGGCTTCATCATAGAGTGATTTAAGGTGCCCCTCTCAGATGAGGCCTTTCCGGTCTAGAGTGTAGAGGCCAGGGCGTGGCGGAGTAAACCAGCATGTGGGCGAATCGCGGGCATGGATTGGATCTAATCAATCTCTCAACCCTTTCCCTTTTTTTTTTTCTTTTTTTCATCGCCAGGCTCGGTTCACAAGCTTGAAAGCCTTATTTTGTATCTTTTTTGCCGCTGGTTGGCACCTACAATACACTCTCTCTGCCTGCGTGTACTTGCACTTGCACTTGGACCCTTTTTTTTCTTGTCTGAGCTGAGCCTCGGAGAATCGGAAAAACACCAAGAGCTCCTCCTCTCCTCACTGCTAGCTTAGGTTTGCTTCAGCTTCAGTTTCATCCTCCTCAACTCTTTTTTTTTTTTTTTTTTACACTGCGCCAACCTCAACCTTGTTTTTGTTTTGCTACCTCTCTCCTCCCCTCTTCCTCCTCCCTGCGCCAGCTCCCAGCGCATCTTTCCTCTCGGCGCGACCATTGTGCTTGCGACTATGAGCTCTCCTAGCCCTTCTAGGCCAAGCCATGTGAGGCGACCCTCGCTGCTCTCCAACGATGAGAGCCACAATCCCCTGGGCACTCGTAGTGGCCATCTCCAGTCCCTCATCCGCAGCCGCTCTACCCAGAGCATGCAGAGCGTAACTGGCTCTCTACATTCGCATCACTCTCACCACTCTCATCCGACAGCACCCTTTTGGATGGGCCCAGACGACGAGGAGACGGCGCTTCTCCACGTTCGGCCTCACGACAACGACGAGCTTGGTAGGCTGCTCAGCGACGAGCGCCGCCTCACCCAGCTGCTCAATGGACCACAGAACCGCAGCGCCAAGCTCATCGGCAGAAGCAATCCCCGATATCGTTGGGAACAGTACTGGAAACCAGAGGAAGAGCTGGCCTCCATGTCTAAGCCCCTGTAAGTCGCATTGCCAAAAATGGACCCTGTTTCGGACTGGAGCTGGAGCTGGAGCTGGAGCTGACCTGAGGCGCGATAGGCGCGAATACTACGAGCGTACCAACGAACTCATCCAGCAATACCTCTACATTGATGCTCTCCTCGACTCGGCCATTCCCCATGAGCTTCTTAACGAATACCAGACCGAGCTAGAGGCCTCGGCCTTCCGGCCCATTGATGTACCGGACACCATCAATGAGGAGCCATCCACAACCTCCGACTCGCCTCCCATGAACGGCTCGACCCCAGCGTCCTTTACCCCAGGATCCTACGGCACCGTCAAGGCGAACAACTCTTCCACCAAGCTGCCCGCGACTCGCACGCCCAAGGATATCTTCCGCTCCTCCGAGAGCCTGCCAATGCTTCAGCGACAGGCTGGAGAAGACGATGAGGACGACGAGCCGCCTCCAGCGCCTACCAGCCAGGAAGACGGCGCAGGCCCAAAGCCCATCCTGCCGTGGTTGGAGGATGCCGAGGTCGACAGCGATGACCCAATTGTGACTCTGGCCATCTGGGTCAACTTTATCGCCAACGCTATTCTCCTTGCTGGAAAGCTTGCCGTCATTGTTTCCGTTCCCTCCATGTCCGTCTTGGCCAGTTTGGTCGACGCTGTGCTGGACTTTCTCAGTACTGTTATTGTTTGGATAACTACACGTCTCATCTCGGCCAGTCACCAGGACCAGTATAGTTATCCCGTCGGTCGTCGAAAGTAGGTCCTATTCGTGGTTGTGGTTGCTATGTGGAGACAAGTCTAACCCGTGTTTCCAGGCTTGAACCCCTCGGTGTACTCGTCTTCTCCATTATCATGATCACTTGTTTCTTCCAGGTAGGCCTCGAGTGTATCCAGCGTCTCATGGACCCTGCCCATCACATCCTCGAGCTTGGTATCCCCGCCATTGCCATTATGGTTTCCACCATTGTTATCAAGGGAGCCTGCTGGGTCTGGTGTCGTGTCGTCAGGAACTCGAGCGTGCGAGCCTTGTAAGTCCTACTCTCATGTTACAGTGCCTACATTACACACGTGCTCGGCCAAGATCTAACCATGGCTGCAGGGCCGAAGACGCCAAGACGGATGTAATCTTCAACACGGGCTCCATCTTGTTCCCGATTAGTGAGTAGCCGCAGCCCGCGATGCGCGATCGGACCGCTGCATCCGCATCCTTGAGCTGCACCATGAACCCCTGCTAATCCTTGCTTCCCTCCAGTCGGTTTCTATGGACGTATCTGGTGGCTTGACGCTGTCGGCGGCCTGCTCCTTTCCATGGTGGTCATCTTCAACTGGAGTGAGACATCGGCCCATCACGTCCGTAACCTCTCGGGCTTCTCGGCTCAGCCTGACGAGCGTAACCTGCTGCTATACCTCACGATGCGATTCGCGACGGCTATCCGCCAGATTCAGAACCTGCGCGCCTATCACGCCGGAGATAAGCTCTTTGTCGAGGTCGACATTGTCCTCTCTGCCGCCACACCCCTGAAGGACAGTCACGACCTCAGCGAGGTTCTCACCTACTTCCTCGAGTCCGTCCCCATCGTCGACAGGGCCTTTGTCCATGTCGACTACACCAGCTACAACGCCCCGACCCACATGCTCAAAGGGTCCGCTGCAAAGGCGAAATGAGGTGAATTCGGCACCACCCGTGAGTGAGAGCGGAGAATCTCCGTCTCATTTTACCTTGCGTCTAAGCGAGGAGGTCAGAGGGGCCGGTTCCCCGGATGCCTTGTAGCAGTAGCAGTATAACTCGACTGGATTAATCTCGTCATCATATCATGGCCTGGGGTGCCCTCGATAGAATGGGATCTGGGACGAGTGTGTAACATAGATAGTGTGGACGGTGTCTTGTTTGCCTTGGATACTGGTGAAAGGGTTGTGTACTATTATAGAAAAAGAAACAAGACTAATTACAGTAGGTAGAGCTATGATGGTTCTTGTATTTGACCATCCTTTTTTGAAAGAGTCGGAAAAGAACTAGATAGATAGGGCGTATCACCAGAATATCTCGCCACCACAACCAGTCCACCTGCGTCTCCTCCCCGTCGCTTATCCTTAATAGGGAATGCCATTGGTCAGGAGCTGGAACTGGTCGTAGATGCCCGTGCTGTAGCTCGAGTAGCTCGTCTTGATGAGGTGCTTCATAAAGTTTGCCGCATCACGCTCGCTCTTGTCCAGCACGAAACGCTCCCGGAAGTGTTTGACACTCTCAGGGCGGAAGCACGGCAGTCCGCTGTCCATCATGAGCCAGACGATCTGGCTGAGCTTCTCGCAGTATTGCCGACTGGCTAGAAAGGCCTTGACGCAGAGCTCCTCGAAAGCCTTGAAGCTCTGGTGGTCCATGGAGCCGCCCATGACAGCCACCATCTCGGTAGTGAGCTTGAAGGGGGCGCGCTCAAACTTGATGCCACCAGGAGCGATATCAAAGCAGAAGCCAAAGTCGATGTGTAGGATGTGCCCAGCGTCGTCAATCATGATGTTGCCGTTGTGACGATCCTTGAACTGGAGCAGGTACGAGATGACCGAGTAGGCCGCCATCGACTTGACAAAGTTGCTACGGGCCCGCTGGAACCGGAGCGAGTTCTCGTTGCCGTACTTGGAGATGAAGTAGTCGTACAGGCCGTTGACGGCCTCGCGACCGAGCATGTCTCGCGAGATGGAGTTTGGCAGCACGTCAATGACACCGCAACCAGGGGCCGTGGCCGTGACTCGGTAGGGGAAGACATAGACGTCGAGGCCGACATCGTGGAAGATGCCTCGGAACGCCGCAATCATCTGGAGAGCCAACACGTCCTGTCGACAGTCATCACCGACCTTGAAGATGGCAGACTGCCACACTTCAACTGTCTGCTCAGGGGTCTCGTGGTCCTCTCCGTCCTGCTCCTCCATCATCTCGTCCACCTCAGTCGCACCGCCCTTGTTCTTCTTGATACGGAACGTCGCCATATACGGAGCCTTGGCGTGACTTTGCAGAGGCTTGCCAGACTTGCGGTCGATACCAATCACCACACCGTCAGGGTTACTGGGAAGATAGACGCCGACCTCGACCTTGATCTTGCGCAGCTCCTCCTCAATCTTCTGCTTCTTCTCGGGCTTGGATCGCTTGATATAAGGCTTGAGCTTGCCCGAGATGCCAGTCACCTCGTCAAAGAAGGAAAACTCTCGCTCATAAAAGTCTCGGTCCTCAGCCGCAAAGCTGTCAACCATCTTGCCCATGACCGTGTCCAGAGTTGGCTTGATCTCATCTGGGATCTGGGCATCATCGTCCTTGTACGAGTTGGCCTTCATGTTCCAGATGATCTGATGGGCAAACAGTTGAGAGAACTGGGCAGTTTCGAGAATGTATCGCTGCACGTAACCCAGGGAATCATATCGAAGTGACTGGACAATCTGGGGGACGTAGAAGAAAGTGACATCCACCGAGTGACTCTCAAGAGCACGCATGGCGTATTGGATAGTGAAGGGATGGTCCTCGTAGGCCGGCAAGAACATGGTAACGGCTGTCACAGGATTCACAGGCTCCCAGTACAGAAGATACTATCAGGGTTGGTTAGTATATATGTCACTAAATGATGACCATGTTTGAAACATACCTTGAGGTGCTGTAGGGCAACATCCTCGGGGAGGAGTCCTCCAAAGATCAAGTGCAGAGCCTCGGGCTCAGAGACAGCCTTCTCGGGCATAGTCAGGAGAAGGAACCTGATATCACGCTGAAGGCGAGGAGACGGGAACCTAGCCGCTAGCTCAAGCGCAATAGCAGGATCCTGCCACCAGGCGGTTCGCACAAGGGGCATAAGCGCAGCCTCTGTCGCTGTCTTGTTAGCCGCAGGGGCCAATGACTGGCCTGCCGCAGTGTTGAGAGGGTTGACCCAGACGGCCAGACGAGACTGCTCGTTCCTGACCAACAGATCAAGGAGTTGCTCCTTGGCCTGGAGTGACTTGGTGTTGCTAGCCGCCGGGGCACTAATGTAAGAGACCTGCTGCAAGGCCGTGAGGACATCCGAGAGTAGTCTGATCTCCGTCTTCATCTGAAGGATGTTGCTTCCAAACGACCATTTTGGGCAATATTTGAACCAGGCCAGGCCAGCCGTCAAAAGTCTTTCCTTCAGTCTCCATTGCGCACCCGGCTTGAGAGTGTTGCTGGTTCGAAGAACCCGTAGACCAAACAGGACGATGGAAAATCGAATCTCTCGGGCCATGGGGTGGGTTGCAGACTGCTTGATAGCATCGAGGGTAAGATCAAGCATTCTCAGGAATACTCTCTGGATGTCAGGACTTCCATGCCTTGTGGCGTTGAAGTGACTGGCAAAGAACTGAAGCAGTCGAACGTGAGGAGACAGAATGTCATGCACCAGCTGCTTCTTCTTTGCCAGCGCATCCAGCTCGCTAGGTGCAAACTCCTCCTTCAAGAAAAAGGGGTCGATATGGTTCAGAGTTGGGCTGAACAAGCCAACCTTTCTAGTGAGGGTGAACTCCCACTGCTGAGCGATCTCGTTCAAGAGCTTCGGTTCCAGTCTTGGGTTTTCGTTCATGACACCAAGCCATAGGGAAACTCCCAGCTTGATAGACTGCTTGGTGAACAGAGCGAACGGGATGCTCACGAGGTAATGAGCAATGGCAGCCTCATCCTTCTGGGTGCGACACAGCAGAGCCGCTGCTCTTCGAAGGATGTCTCGGACCTCGGTAATGGCAGCACTCTTCTTGCTCAGGATTCTAGCCTCGATATGAGCAAGCGCAGTGGTTGCGTTGGCGCTCTCCTTTACCGATGACTGCACGAAGGACAAGCGGCGGTTGTGGTTCATGAAGCTGATCAGCTCCGTGCCGCGATCCGGGAGGGTCTCGCCGTATCGGTACTCTTGGCGAGTTGTGTACTGTGCCACAAAGTCCGATGCCGTGTTGATACTCGAGTTACCGATCTTGTCCATGGACTGCAGTCGGTTGTCCGTCGAGGGGATGATGGAGCCAAGCTCGAGAGCAAACGATCTACCAAGAGAAACATGGCCATAGGCTCCCTCGTCGCTAAACTCTGAGAGATAGGTCTGTAAAAGCCCCTTGACGTCGAGAGGAGCCAGGTTAATGGCAGCGTTAACCCAAACCTTGGCCTTGCGGTTGAGAACATCCACTGTCCATCTTCGGAAATCATAGTCGTCTGAAAGTTGGACAGTCACACCTCCAAGCTCAGATTCAAAGATGGACCGAGGATCATACAGATCCGTCTCTGCCTCCAAGCAGCTGGACCACATGAGAGAAAGCAGCTCCAACAGAGCAAACAGAGAAGATCTGTGGCAAAGAGCCGCAGGGATCTGTTGAAGAATCCGGTCTGCACAGGCAAATGCGGCTTGCTGGACTCGCTCAATGCGATGGCAGCAACTGCAGAAGATGGTCGCAAGCTGTTCAGCTGCGTACTGGGCAGAGAAGGTCGCCTCGCCTCCTGCCAGGGTCTTCTCGATGTACCTGTCGACGACGGCAGCACCAACACCTTCCATAGCACTGCTGACGTCGCCCTTTGACATACTTGGCTCCAGGAAATAAGACACAACCTTGGTGCAGTCGCCCGAGTCGGCGCGGAGGTATTCCATAAGGTACGCAGCCTGCAAGAAGATGACCTTGCGATAACTCAAACCCTTAATCTCGTTGGCCTTGCTAGGAACGAGGTCGCTCAGAAGCTTCTTCTGTAACGATTCCCGATCGTTGCTAAAACCTCGTCGCAGAACAGTGTTGAGTTCAATGTCACTTTCAACCTGCTCGCCTCGTTGATCCGCGACAAGCGGTGGGGAGTGGATGGAAATCAGCCTCAACTCATTGAGATACTGCTTGCCACGGTCTGTGTTGGTGGTGAATCCATGAACCACAATGTTGAACCAGGCATCTCGAAGGAGAGAGTAGGTCTCGTCATCGGTAATAGGCTCAGAAGCAAAGTCGTTGCTGGCCATGAAGGTTGCCAGGGGGTGCAGAAGCTCAGCAATCTCCTTGGCAGCCATCTGCACATCAGACTCCTTAGCGTGGCTAGCTGAATGGGCATCACCAAGTCCAATGATGCTGTCCAGCAAGTGCTCCAAGTAGATATCAAAGAGCTGGGAGTCGCGCCGGAGGTTGGCAGAGATGAAAGTGCGAGCGTTTCTCACCTGTGGCTGTTAGTAATTAGATAGTAATAGAATGGATTACACTTACAGCTTCCAAGAGAAACAGCTGGTTCTCTACAACACCAGTATGGCACAGTCTGGTAAACAGCTTGAGCAGAGAGCGGAACTCAAGCTGTCCACCCTCAAGGGCCAAAGCAGCCGCTCCGCTAATGATTCGAGCATCTACGCCAGTGTTTACCTTCTCGAGCTTCTGTTGCAACATGGACTGAGCAAGGGCAGTAATCTTCTCGTCCTTGAAGGCAGCAGCAATCCCGCAGATGGTCTGCACAACGTTGCCAGAGACAACAGCAGTTTCCTCCTCGCCATACATCTGGAGGGAAATGGAGCTGCCAATGGACTGACGGTTGGTATAAATAGGGTTGAGGGCCCCATCGCTGGCCGTTCCATCCACTTGCCCGTTGGTGAATGCCTGCTCTGATCCAGGGCTGAGTACATTGCCCAAAGTGTAGAGGGTGCTGATGACAGCATCCTTGGAAAGCATCTTGAGCACGTATGCCAGGCTGTTGGAGGCAATCTTAACAATCTCCCTTTGAGGGGCATCCTGGACAATGAATCGTGGTAGGATTCGGCTCACGTTTGACGAGAAGGTTGGAGAGATCTGGCAGATCAGGGCCAAGCACCGCAACGCGACTGAGGCCAAAGTTGGGTCCGCCATCTGCACAGTGTCATCCAGGGTCTCTTGAAGCCAGGTCATGAGAATCTCCGAGTCAGCGGCCTCTTCATTCAAGAGCGCACAGTTGAAATACGCGATTAGAGCCGCAGCCTTGACAGCATAAGCCAGGCTCTGCTGGTCAGGCGATCCCATACGGATGAAGTCAGCGCCAGCTTCGATATACTGGATCTCTTCAATGGCAAAACTAGCATAAGCCTCGACAGTTCGGAAGTCGGCCTCGTGGGCTTGTGCGTCTGGGCGCAACTTATCGCCTTTCGCGATATAAATATCCAGAACATGCTTATTACGCAGGGCACGAGGGTCCTCGGACACCAGCGAGGTGCTCGCGACAACTAGCCATGCGAAGCTTCGGTGGAGGAGCATGGCTCCCAGTGGTCGTCCGGACGATGCATACTGACGCAGATATCTCTTCCATTCCTTAACCTCACGATCCTGGCTGTGGCAGTTACGGATAGTTGAGAGGGCTGTTTCGACTGCGACAAGGAAGGGTTCTGAAAGGAGCTCTCTGATCTTCTGGATCAGAGCAAGCCGACCTCCAGCCCTCCAGAAATCTGCCTGGGCGGCCGCGGCATCGAGGAATCCAAGGAGCGCAACAGCAATTGTTGCAGTTCGAATCGCGTCCTCGAGGTGCGGGTTATCAGGGTCTCCAGCTTGGGGAGACAGAATACTCTCGGTGGCTCGTCTGCAAGAGTTCACAAATGCCCAGATCTTATCGGCGACGTTCTCCTGGAGCTCATCGTAGTTGATGCCAAGCGCCAACAGAGCCCCTGTAACATGGAAGGCGAGCGCTTCGGTCGGAGACGGATCGATCTTTCGGAAGAAGGGCGACGGAACGAAAACCTGGATGTGCGCTTCGAGTATATACGGGAACAGTTGGTAGGAGAGCCTTTGCGCGCTCTGGCTGGATTTGATCTTTGGCGCCGTCTTACACAATGCGATCAGGACCTCGAACTCGCGGATAGACTACAATACAAGAGTTAGCTTTTGACAATCACCCAAAATCTATGGCAAACCCACCATAGGAACCCGTCCTAGTGAGCTCTTGTTCTGGTAGCCATTGACATAGTCCTTGCTCTTGGATCCTGCATGGCATGCTCTACAAAGCCGGTCAAGATCGGATCGGTCGAACGACGTCGTGGAGCTAGCCGCAGACAGCGAAGCTATCTTCTGCAACGCCTTGGAGCGGATATCGGCCGTCATGTTGAACGTGTGAACGGCGCGACGACCGCAGATGAAATCAAGGCGAATAGCGAAGCTTGAAGCAAACAATGTCAACAAATTCGTTTCCCAAATTGGAGGCTGGAAGCACCCACGATGGAAATGATGAACTGCGTGTTAGGAGGTGAACCCCTGTCGTGCCAGCTTAGTCATTTTGAGCTACCCCAGCTCCAAGCATCGGCAAGGCTGCAAGCTTGACGCGTGCGTCGTCGACCACCTCAGCTAAGGCACAAGGCAGTATCAACCACCCAACGTCAAGCACCGAATCCGATCCCATCGACCCTGCGCATCGCGGAATTTCTTGCTTTTCGATCTCTCCATATCCTCCAAGACAGAACCGCAATCATGGCTGCCATGTTCAGCCAGAACCCCCTCATGAACGGGCCCAACTACTCCTTCTCCGATGCTCCCAAGACCAACAACGGCGAGTTTCGAGAACATCGATTCAACCCGTACGTCGCCCTCCTCTCAGATATTTGAGCTTCTATCTGACACTACAATAGCTACACTGACAATGGCGGCTCGACCCTCGCCATCTCTGGCGCCGACTTCACCATCATGGCCGGCGACACCCGCCACACCAGCGGATACAGCATCAACTCTCGCATGTCCCCCAAGGTCTTTAAGATCGGCGGCACCACAGCTTCCCAGGACGACGCCACACTAGTTCTCTCGGTTGTCGGCTTCGCCGCCGACGGTGAGGCCCTCCGCGACCACCTCGACACCATCTGCAAGATCTACCGTTACCGCCACGGCAAGCCCATGACGGTCAACGCCTGCGCCAAGCGCCTCTCCACAGTCCTCTACCAGAAGCGATTCTTCCCCTACTACTCTCACGCGATGCTCGGCGGTCTGGACGAGGAGGGCAAGGGTGCCGTGTATTCCTACGATCCCGTCGGCAGCTACGAGCGGGAGCAGTGCCGAGCGGGCGGTGCCGCGGGCAGTCTGATCATGCCCTTCCTGGACAACCAGGTCAACTTCAAGAACCAGTACATCCCCGGCAGCGGAGAGGGCCACGAGCTCAAGGAGCGGGAGCGACGTCCCCTGACGCGGTTCGAGGTCGAGACCCTGATCAAGGATGCGTTTGACGGTGCGGTGGAGCGTCACATCGAGGTCGGCGACAACCTCCAAATGGTCATCATCACCAGAGACGGTATTGAGGAGACGTTCTTGCCCTTGAAGAAGGATTAGACGGGTGTTGGGGGTGTTTGAGCACGATGTATAACACGAATTTCTTAGACGCCAGGGAATCAACGAGCCTTTTCCGGCATATCATTATCGTTTCCGTTGTGTGTGACGCTAGGTGCGCATTCTTATGCCGCTTACACTTGTTTAAACAGCTCCCATGTCGAGAAGAAATAGATCGGGAGTTGATCCTAGCCTCGATTCACCGACCGGTCTCCCGGGACGAAGGCTTCAGCACAAGCATGTATCAAATTTTATGAATTCATGGTTGATCACTATGTTGCATAGGTTCAAGATCAACCCAGCGCACAATTCGTCTTTATGCAATGGTCGTCTCGACGCCCAGGGTCCAGGGTTGTCCCTGTCTCACTGCAACCGGGTGTTGGTTCTCTCGTTTCCAGCCTCAATCTCTGCGGAGAGAACACGCCCAGCACTAGGGATCGTCAAGATGAGTCTCGTCGCTTAAATCGCTTATCCTGCACATGCAGGGACCGGTAGGTGAGGGTAAATCTACCTACCTATGGACATAACAACCGCCAGAACGGTCGTCAGACAGGCTGTCAACGCCCACCTACCTACATGGATAATAGTTTTCCGGATTAGATAAAGACCATCTGCCGTGCAGCGTGGTTTGATGTACTGACTACGGAGTACCTCTCTCTCACACTCGTCTTTGTTTGTTTCTATTTGTTTCCCCGTCATGTTCTAGTCGTCACCCGTCGTGTTGGAGTTGGGACAAAGACTCAACAAACACAGCACATCAACACCTGCCCATCACTCAGTCAACATCAACAGTATTAACCGCCGCTAAGGATCTGGTCAGAAGATTTGGAGATGATGGGTCAAATAGCCAAAGGGAATTCAAGGGTAGATGGTCCCATCCGTTGAGCAGCATGGTGACATTAGAAAACTTCATGTCTCACTCAGCTCAGTGTCACAGAACCCAATATTGAAAGTCCATTGGCTTCGATCCATGGGCAGCTAATGTTATCAGGCAACGGATACAAATCCTCCCGGTCGGTAGGCATTTCGGTAGTTGTATTCCAAGACCGCATCTAGACTCTTCTGGAACGTCTCCATAGCACCACAAGCGCGGCAAATGGCAACACCACCTTCATTCAAGACAATCCCCCAACATGCGTCTCGCTGTTTTCAGCTGTCTACTGCACTCACCTTTCTTCGTCACCAAGGGACATAGATCCTGTACCGATATTCATTTAAGCTCGATGATCGGTGATCCATGATAGTCAGCCCGACTAGGGGCATCAGAAGGTTCACTGTCTTGTTAACTGACGTCGACATCGGCTCATTGATGGCCTAGAACGCCTGCTATACTGAGCCCCGGAGGATCGGGAGCGTAGCGCGGCCGGAGCCGAAGCTCCCTGCGTAAGATGTGCGGCCCGTGAAGCCCATCTCTCTTCCGGACCAAGCGCGGAATTGGGCCAACGCAGCCGTCTGCGCCATCGCAAGAACTCCAGATCCAACTCCAGGTTCTGCGAGGCTCGTAGATCCCTGAGATCCCGCTGAACGCAAATGGGCTATGGTCAGAGTTGTAAGGCGATCCGACCTATTATTGGCAGTGGCTGAAGCCGGAGTTCCCCTACTACTGTACTGTACGTAGCAAATACCTTCGGGATGGCGACTCTCCGATGAGAGCAGCAGGGATGTAGATGTATTCCCTTCTTTAGGACACTACCCATAGGCACTGTCTGGTCAGCTCGTCAGAAGAAGTGCTCTGTGGCATCACGGCCTATTATCATACCACGGCACCCATCACCCTGAGCCATATACTGTATCCAACGTCCATACACCGCCCTTACGACATTCAACACAACCATGAATCTGGCACGAGTCTGCGCTTATCGGTCGCTCCTCTGCCAGGCGCTATTTCGGCTACCCGGGGCCCTCAACTCGTGCCATCCTTGCTTTGAATCGGTATTGGTGCTTGAGAAATGACTCCGGACATGATACTCCAGGGCTAATAGAAACATGCAGCAGCTATCACAATTAGCCTAGCTTAGAATATGCAGCACATGTTTCCCAGAGGTTGTGTTGTGGACAGTTTGCCCTACAGAAATCCCCTCCTTCTCATCAGACTTGGCAGTTGACACGAGAGGAGGGAGTGTGGGCTGTCAACCGCACACTCTCCTTTAGTATTATCGCAGTCGCCATCCTCCAGGTACAGTAGCCGTGTGTCTTCGGTCGGGTTTTCATCCAGGAGAATGAACACGTTATCCCCGTGCTCGGCGTGCATCGGTGGTTGAAACGGCCATACCCCTTTGTAGTGTAAACTCCGTCGTCCGGCTGCTACTGTAGGCTCCAACGGTGGATGCTACCGGGCAGGGAGAAAACTCAATGGTAGGCATCAAACTGGAGCAGCCTATCCCAGCGTTCACTTGTCCAAGCCCAAAGTGAGCTCAACCCCACGACGGCTCGCTTGAATACGCCCCTTGGCTAACCGAGACGTCGAGCTCAACAGGACGTTTGCCACCATGTTTAAGAAAGACAATGCTGATTCAGAAAGGCACCCTGTACCAAGCTACTGTAGTATGCCAAGCCAATGCGGATGGAGTCGAGGGTCATCCAAGACCGGCACGCATGTCAGACCCGGATCGCCTGCAACGACACGATGGAGCGAACGGGGCTTGAGCGGGTGACACAACCAACTGGCCGGGGCAAAGAACCCGTGGCAGGTTCTGTAAGGAAGCATTGACATGTTCCCACTCGGGGCCATGGGCGTCCCCGAGTTGTATCAGGTCGTCGTTGTCTCTGGGCGGTGCAAGTCTTTAACCTGCCAACCAAGCCTGTGCAGTGCTTTCCGCAACCCGGATCCTGGAATGTTCCGTCAGTACATAAGTTATTGATTGGGGGCCTTGATTAATGATCGACGGATCCTTGTGCCCCTGACGTGACGGGGAGCTCGGAGGCTTGGCTTTAATCTGAACCAACAAAATCGTGAGGCCTCGACAGCAATGAAGTCAACGCAGACACCGGACTCAACGGCAGATGCCACTTTGCGGGAGCTGCCATGCCCTAACCAGGAACTGATCAGTAAGTAAGCTCAGATTACTTGCACAACCCGTTGGCATTTGGGTTGAATTTCGCCACCCATTAGGCGTCAAACATGTGATGAAAAGCAAAGGCCAGGAAGCTCCATTTTGGTGAACGGTTCGTGACATCTCTGGCAGGGCTGAAAACAGACGAGAAGCGTGGCCGAGGCGGAGTGTAGCAACCCGTTCTAATTCCAGAAACAAAGGACAGCAAGCGTAACGCCATTCGCCACTTTGTTAAAGATGCCGAGTTGCTTAACTAACCAAAGCCCTGGGTTAATTGCTGTCCTGGGGTTGGCTGAAGCTTTGGATAATGACGATGGCCCAGTGCCATTATCAAGGACGCACCCCGGCAGCTCTTGAGATTCGCATCGCATTGGCCCCGGGGGTTTCGGGCCTTCAAGCCTCAGAGGGGCCACTGCGGCTTACACGTCTGCCCCCAGTTAGACGGGCGACGATCTTGACGACGTTTCCCTCACAAGCCACACGGACCCTTGATCAGGAGCCTGTGTCGCGGCCAATGCAACAGCATCTTTTGCCATCGCCGAAGGCGCCTCTCAGCCAAGGAAGTGCAGGGCATCGTCGTCATGTCGTCATTCCTGTTTGTGCGACGGGTGGAAGATAGGCGTGACGGGGCCTGAAACGGTGACGATCAGCGGTAAAGGTCTGGACCCCTGTTGACAGCAGGGTGGCGAGAGCGCCAGACAAGGAGGCGACCCTCTATCTAGGTGTCCAATGGCTTGGAATCAGGGTCATTGCTGTACCACAACCTTTGCACTTCCCACACTCAACTCTGGTGCCAACCTTGGGCACTGCCTTGCTGTGTGCAATTGACCACTTTTTGGCGCTCCATCCGGGAGATTTGGCAATCAAAAGTGGCCGCGCAATTCAAACCCTAGGTATCTGTGTTATGAACCAGCCCGGAGCTTTTCGTCCGGCCCAGATTAGATGGGCGTTTCATTGGCCTGGTGGCGTCTCAGGGACCCTTCAAGGGTCCAAAGGCACAGCTCGCGGTAGGGCACGCACATGTCGTTAGTCCGGATATAGCAGTCGTACGACAGGGACCCGGGTGCGGTGGCCGACAATTATGACGGGAGCGTACATGGGAGCTCGAAGGACAAGGACAAGCTGCGGCAGAGCTCTGTAACACGGCAGTGGCGTGCCTGCGTGACTGCGTCAGAGATGACTGGCTTTGGTGACGGACACGAGAGATCCTGGGGTTTGACCAGGATGGAGATGCGAGTGAACACGATTGAGACAGCATCGTGAAGTGGGAGAATCCCATTGTCGATCATCCGGTCGGGGCATGACCCAAATAGACCCCAGAACAGCGCAAGGACCTCCAATGAGACGTTAGTGTAGCGGGAGGCTTATGGCCCGGGCGCATTGACTAGCAATAGACGGTGGGCTGGTGGGTATTGACGGGCAGGTAAACGGGATAGATCGACATTGTCGAGTGTTGATGGGACGTCTTGGTTGCTGTCCGTGGAACGCCGTTCAGAGATGCAGAACAAGGACCCCAGGATTGCAGTGGCTCTCCTAGGTAAACGGCGGCTCTCTAGTCGTCAGCTGGACGACGCCCGTTGCATCGCAAGGCAACCAACGCCATCAGCGCAACGACAGGAGGCTTGTCGATCTTGGACTCAGCATGCCGCGCAGAGACCGAGGTGCCTGGTCTGCCCACGGTCAGTGCCGCACCCACGGGCCAAGGAGGAGGCTCTGAGGCACTGAGGCAGGATGGGTCGGGTACCTGGGAGGAGGGGAGTGGCCGCAGGGACGGGTTAGCAGGAACAGGAGAATGTGGACGTAGAAGCTGGGACCCAAGGTCATGGACCGGGCTGGACCCTCCAGAAGTGGTCCGAAGCCCCGTTGAGATGGTCCAACCTCCAGACCGAGGACTGCGAGATGCACCAGTGGCAGAACGCCGGGGCAGGGTGGTAGCAAGCGCCGCATTGGCTAGGTTGGCTTTCCTTCGAGCACCTGCTGTGGCGGTCATCGAATGGGGGAGGGCGGACATTGTTCCATGCTGCCCGACTCGCCCATCCCCGTCGACGGCACAGCGAATTGACTTTTGATTTCTGGACGCTCGCAAGGGCACAGGCGGGCCTGTCGCGTGTCGATCGGATCTCAGGGACCTCCACCCTACCGCCTCGGCTATTCCCTGTCTCGCAGATCCCTGCTTGCTGCAGCTTACAAGTGGTCGTCTCGAACCACCGAGTGGCAACGGCTTCGTACGTGTCCCGAACGGCGAGCGGATGTGCCTTCTATTTGTGGTTTCCTGGCACGATTGGCTCCCCGAAAGCAGTATGTACGTCGCGCATATCCTGGAATATCGAGTATGTGCCAAGGAAATGGGGTCTCGCGGAAGAGTAAGTGGCTGGACGTGAGTGTACGTGCGTATGCCTGTATGCAGACTATTGCCCATGCAGAGTGAGGCCGGGGAGATAAAAATGGGTGTAGGAGCGGACACCAAATTCAAAATTGAATAGCGGCAGTAGAGTCGTGCCTACCTACCCGTGTGACGGGGGTTTTGAGGCAGACTGTCCGCACTGTATCATAAA
>NKCI01000064.1:0-188788 GCA_003946985.1 Fusarium duplospermum
TATAAAATATAATAAAAGGAATTAAGGCTATTATTTAAAGTATTAAAGCTTTTTACTCTAAGGGGGTATATTAAACTAAAGCGGTTATATATATATAAGTATATATAGGGTATTCTATAATGCGTTATAGTTAAATAAGCCTCGGAAGTATAAGAGGCAAAGTTATATAATCTAGTATAGTTTAATTAGAAATAGCGCGAGGTATTAGCCTAAGAGAGGGCAAGCAGGCAGTCAGACATAGTTAATCAATTAATTCACTTAATACGGGTTTAATAGGATGGGTTTCAATGCAGTAAGGGTCTTGAATGCCTGCCGCTTTGAGGCATCTTCTTTTGAACTGCCTTATTCTCGGGAATAAATCTGCTGCCGGAGTTCTTTTGCCTTACCTATCCCCGAGAGTTGGGCATCCAGCGCAACGTTAACGTCAATTCCTGCCCAGCGTCATGAGTTGGACATGCGACGAACTGTATAGACAACGCCGTCTCCGAGGCATTTATCAAATAATGCCTCATCGCTTACCTGGACCATCTACCGCTTACAGTCGTTTCTGTTACAAATCGCCGTCTGTTCGCCTAGACTGTTGATGGAGACCCAAGGATCAAGCACCTCAGCAACCTCGAAACTTCACCATATTTGGTTACCTTAGCCGCATTTATCTTGCGTCATAGAGGACGTCAATTATCCCTACTGGTTCCAGGGTCGTGGAAAATGTCCAGGGGTTGCCGCGTGGGAGCCGCCACGTACTGTCCCACAATTTGAGCTGCACTCTCGGGAGGGATCCCGTTGATGCAGAGAATCGCCTTCTAGAAGGACGTAAGATGTTTCGGATAAAAGACGGGAATGCTGATGATTGTCATGATATTAATCGCCTCTCAAGTCACGAGAGTCGAGAGTCTGGTGAAGTGGCGTTCAACGATGCAAGAAGCTACTATCAAAGACAACGTAGTCCCCTGGTGGTGTAACCCCGGGCTTTGAGTTCCCTATCGGCTTGTCGCCTGCTCCGAGTTAATCCAGGCAAGGACCCATTGTCATCAGCAGAATGCCAAGATATCCCGTTTCAGCTGTGACCCAACGCCCAAGACATGGTCGGTCTCACCGAGCCTCTTGGCCCCCACGCGTCATCCAGTCAGAAGAGTATACGTATTCCCTGATCTCTCCCGACCTTCCGAAAGGGTTCATACCTGCTTAAAGGCGCGGTTAGGCAGGGGAGTTGACTTATGGGAGGCCCTGACCATGAGTGGATCTGACCTGAAGACCGTCTGCGAACCCGAAGACGAAGCCTTTTGGTCGTTTTGGCGTATTTTCTACGAGTTTTCTAGAACAAAGTACAGGTTTGATCAACAGGCGTCACGCATGAGCTGCATATGCAAATGTAGTTCGTGCCAAACTACCCAACATACCCAACCTGCAGACGCGTACCGCTTGATCAATCGATATGTTAAGGTCTTGCACACGTCAGAGTCTCACGTCCAAGCCAGAGAGCGCATTACTGGGGGTATAGTCAAGGCTCTAAAGTTTTACGGCTGGAGTTGCAGTGTAGTCATAAACAATGCTCCAGTTCGGTTCGGTTTAAGAGGCCACACCCCATCGTATGACAGACTCTGTTTCGCGATGGCCCACTGAAAACGAGTAGATTCAACAGATAAACAGGGTCTTTGTCTTTGCGTAGTTAGAAACACTCCCCCCGGGGCTGTGTTAGGCGAGTCCAAACATGCCAGCGAATTGACGATTGAGGCGATAAACTGGAGCTTGAAGTCGCAATGCATCAAATTCAGTGGGTTATAATCATCTCTTCACGACGTTCAAAACGTAGCTTGCATACCATCCTGGACCGTTGGAGCCACCATGGGATGGTAGTCCGGCAGGCAAACGGATATGATGAAAAGCAAGGATCCCGGTCACCGAGATATGCAACGACACCGACAAGGATCGGCAAGCAGTTTTCCATATCTTAACGATGCCGTGTTCTCCCGGCCGCGTCTGTAGGGGTCAAGCCTGCTGGGCGTTTAGACGCCGTAATCTGGCGCGATAAACCGGGGAGGTGAGGAGGAGGCTTAACAACGACTCTAAGAAGAAGAAACCCAACATTAAATCTCTCAGTGGGTTTAGTAGGGGGCAATCTGACAGGTTGTTGATTGTTAAGGCTATGATGTAAATGGACAAAGGTTTGGCCAGTGAATTGTCATGGACATCATGGGATAGTCAGACCACTTGTCTGTTTGTCTGTCTTGAGAGAGATGGAGAATCATGTCCAACCATCTCGTTTCTTCAGATACCTTTTTCTAGAAGGCCTCTCTCTTCACCAGAATAAAGAATATTAGACTGTGGAGACATCTTCTCATGCAATCCTTTAATGCAAGTTTGGCATGCTGATTCTACATGAGAGGCCGAAAAATATGGCGAGAAGAAGAAATGTTCCTTAGGGTAAGAAGAGGACACCAGGGCCTCCCCTATAATGGATGAGCTGACGACGTCGTGACTATTGGCTTGGGTTCGGATCGCAATCAGAAGCTGTTGGTTGCCAAGTATCTGGAGAGAAACGACGCATCATGACGAGTCACCCGAAAACCCAATACTAAAGTCTGCGTGTGATGTGATGGTGGTGGCTGTGACAACTGCCAAGCAAAGGCTCCTCGATGGTGGGTACATAAGTCTGGGTCTGCTGACACCCTCGTCGATACCGTAACAAACGTTACTAACCCTTTCATTTGTGGCCTTAAACCTGGTCATGACATTGAAGGGTCCAGCTGGGCTCCTTCTCGGCGCATTGCTGCCCAACCCCAGAACTTGCAACCCCTCCCTACGAAATCTGGGGGAGAGCTCCATACCCACATTCACGATCGAACCCCGTTCCCCCGCCTCGTGAATGATGATATCGCCAAGCTATGGGGGTTACATGATCCGGGGGAAATGCCAAGAGGGTCCCGTTGAAGATTTCTCAAAGATAGGCAGAGTTGCGTTTTGCAACAGTTTTTTGATCCAACATCATGGTACATTTCTTTGCCAAGCGAGTTTAAACCATAGGCAATTGGAGTTTATAGATCTAATTTACTCAGGTATTTTCACTCGGCTGATACGTTCTCGACGCTCGAAGGCTACACTATCACCGTTTACCTTTCTCGTAATTCCCCTAATACGGTCACGTATCGAAATATCTTTAGATGTGTTGTAAGGATTGCATATTATTTCAACAATGTCCTTCAAAAGACGGTGTGTCACTTGCGGTAGCATTGCCTTTCTGTCATTTATTTTCCCAATCTTAGAGTGAACCAACTGTTGTGCATCCTAACCTTCTGACCTGGAGTGAACTTGTTCCAACTACATATTGAATCTCATTAGTGAAGTTATCTAGGGCTTATTGGCAAAGAGGACCATGACTTACCATCCGTCTCCTGAATAATCCACTGAGAGAGTGTGCAAGTTAGCTATTGTTTTAAAGATGAGGTTGTGGCTGGAGCCGAGAACATGGCAAACCATCCAACGGAACCATTTTCAGATTGAAGCACAGGTGATACTCACTAAAGTTGTCAATCGGATCCAAGCCTGGCTGATCAGGGCAAGTGTCCTTCCCAACTGGACAGGCCATGAATTCATAAGACTTTTCAGCTGGCGTATCGTCGATATAGTCTCCATTTCCAGTACACGACTCGCCGTCAAAGGTATGAAGTAGACCCAACCAATGACCAATCTCATGGACCGAGATTTCTCCAAGATACGTTGTCCCGTTAAACCTGCCGCCTGGCACCGAGTAGCCTTGAAGGGTGCATCCGTCCAGTCGTGCAAGGATGGAACCAGGTGGAATGTTTGAGTTGGGAATGGAACATCCGCCCCCGATGGAAGGATCCATATTCGTGACGTACCAGAGGTTAAGGGTCGCGTATTCGCCTTTTCTCGACGAGACTAGATGGCCGCTCCAGGCTAGACTGGTGTAACCTCTTGACAAGTCATCGTCCACCAATCGATCGATACCTTTGAGGGTGAAAGAGATTCCATGGGGAGCGAAACGGTCCGATATTACAGCAAGTTGTGTCTCGAGGATATCGTTGTCCAGAACAGTGTCTTCATTGGTGGTGTTGACAATGGCATGCATGTATACCGGAATGTCGATGGGGGAGTCTTGTCGACGGACGGGAGTAAAAGACTCATCTCGTTCAGCGTCCCTCAACGCCTTTATTGTAGACAAGATATCGGGAGAAGGATCTTCAGCTGCACACCAAGAGGCAGAAGTTGGCCCTAACAGGCTCGCTGCAAAGAGGAACGAGAGCAGCAACATGTTGGACGAATGTTCAATCAAAGTAGCTGACGGTGAAAACGTGGCAAAGCCTAACTATCTAAACCTGCAGTTAAGGCCTCATAAATAGTCAAGCGGTCAAATGTTACCTTCTGTAATAAGCGAACACCGACAAGGAAGTCGAATCCTTCCAGCTTACAACTATACTCTTTATGGCACCATAATCAAGTGGTGACGTGAAAATCAGCGGAGAGAAGAGAGAATATGACAAGTTTCCTTCCCTTTTGAGAAGATGGCCACTCAAGTGATACGAGATGACGGGCTTTCCACGGCGTCGCTTGCACTGATTGTCTTGTTCGGTATCTCGATCAGGCTATAGAGGCAGAACGATGAGAGAATTCGGCAACGTCAATTCACCCACTAAGGGTATGACTAATTAGTAAAGCTTAACTATGGGTTGTTTAGATCTTATCTACTGGGCATTTTATAAACGCGTCCTTTGTAGTAGTGCTAGGTTGTCTTTTGTTCTCCGAGCACACTCTTCTTCTACTATTACATACATCGCCTTCGCGGAGTAAATAACTTGAATAATACTCGAAATCTTAATAAAGAATAATATCATTTCTCCCCGGAACATCCATTCCCCATATCCTCGCCCCAGCAACATCATCCCCCATCAATTCCTCTGCCAGCTTCTGCACTTCATCTGGTGTCTTTGTGTTTTTCAGAACCTCCTCGATAGCACCTTTCATCCGACTAAACCTCTCTTGCTCGCTCGGAGCCTGACCATCTACCTTTGCATCACGAAGTTTGGTCAAAAGTTCGATTTGATTCTCATGAATTAGAATATACGCTGCAGAAGAATCCGGAACGAAGGAGTTTATCTTGGGCATCCGTGACCGCTTGAGGCCGGCGTGTACCTTTTCGGTCTTGAGAGGAGCTTTGACCGCGTGCCAGTTTCCTTCCTTGGCAGCATATGTCAAAGGCGGGGGGGTTCTAATGAAGCTCTCATAGGTCGATTGGTTGACATTAACCTTGCTCGAGTTCAGCAGCACTTTGAGAACAACGTGATCCTTCTCGTTGATCGCCCAGTATAGAGAGGAATCCTCCCCTCCGACGTTTGGGTCGATCTGCTCACAGTCCAAGAGGCCTTGCATTATGTCGTATTCTTGCACCAATATCGCGTGCGTTAGAGCCGTCAACCCCTCGGGTCCTTGTTCTGGCAGTTGTTGGTTCACGTTTAGTTTTCCGGAGTTGATCAAAAGTCTGACAACAGCGCGGTTCCGGGACCGGACGGCTTTGCTGAGGATGGTTCTCTCGTCGTTGATGAGGTTAAAATCGACTTGAGGTGGGCTAGGGACGGTCTTCTGGGAGTTGGATCTTATCCAGTTGCGGGGTTTCACTGGAATGGTCTCGTAGACAAAAAGCTTGACTACGTCAACGCGTCCGCACTCGACGGCCCTCATAAGTGGTGTTTTGCCCTGTTTGTCCGGGACGTTGATGAATACATCGCCCTTGTCTCGCGCCTGGTGAATCAGCACCTGCAAGGGCCCTACAAGCCCCTCGGCTGCGATAACGTGAAGAATGGAACACTCATGGCTGTTATATCCAATCTTAATCTGCGACTTTGATAGCGTCTGCTCGCGATGAGCTGAAGGCCAATCCAGGTACTCTTCCTCGAGAAGATAGTCCAGTGACAAGCCCCTCTCTTGACTCTCTCGGGCATGATGGGACCACGAGGAAATTGCGTACGCTAAGAGTGGGGACTTGGCTTTCACGGAAGCGTATCTAGTAAGCCATCCGTCATCCGTGTCGGAGGTCCCTTTTGAGAGGAAGTCGTGGAATTCTCCTATCTGTTGACTTATTGTAGTGTCGGGGAGCCTGTAGCGGATACACAATCTCAAGAGACAGTCGTGAGTCTTTCCTATCTGCTGACTTATTGTGGTGTCGGGGGGACTGTTGTGGACAAGGGCGAGGCCTTTTGTGATGTAAAAGTCTTGGACGGATTGATGGATAAACTGGACCACGGTGAATGGCTCTTCGTCACTATTCTCCGTCACAACAAGTTCGGCTAGACCACCACTAAGCGATCCAATTCGTCGTTGCATCTTAGATAGATGTGATTTAGAAGTATCACCAGAAACACTGCTCTCGTTGGCATCCTGCGACTCGCCGAATGGCTCAGGAATCTTGACTCCGATGACACTGAGCAACTCTTCGGGAGTTAAAGGTCTCTTGGCAAAGCAGACCCAGTCAAATAACTGAACCGACGCCGCGTCCTTTAGCCTGTTAAGGACCTCGGCGTATAGGTCGTCCAGGTCTGAAGTCACGCCCTGGACTTGGGCTTCAATCTCCATCTCGTCCATTCCCTCGCGATTCAGCTTGAGGACGCGCTCAGTCATGAGCCGTGCCCACAAGAAGATGCCTCCTGCGCGCTCGATGACGAGATCAGGGATGGTGTTTGTGCTGAAGATGTTGAGGTTGGTGTTGACAAACTCTGAAATGTCGCCGAGGTTTTCATCTTCGAGACAGATATTGACTTTGAAGTCTTGGGTGAGGACTGGATAGTGGCGGGACGCGAAGCAAAAGTGGAACTTTGTCAAGGCTGGGATGTCTTTGATGAGGGTTCCAGACACTTGAATCAGGTCGACGGCGTCCTTTTCGCCGATTTCGTCAAGGGCGTCGATGAAGAGCCACACTGAGACACTGCGGGAGACTTCTCGAAGCGCACCCTCCAAGAAGTCGCGCAATTCGTTCTGGTCCCAATTTCACGCTGTTCCGCACTCGCCTCTGGTCTTGTTATTCCGCTTGTAGCTCTCAACCAAGTCAATCATGATGTCGGGAGCGGCATCCAGGACCTGGTGAAGAAGGCTCCGGTATAGCCCAAGAGGAGACCTCTGCAGCGCGGTCCCTCGGCCGTGAAAGAAGAAGGAGAGGATGAGAACTTCCTTGTCGTACTCGAGTATCTTTTTCGTGCTCTCGAGAATACGACGCATGAGAGTCCCTCGGGGATGAGCGTCTTGGGCCATGGCTCGGCGTTTCTCTTAAAGGTCCAGGTGTGGTCGCGATCCCCAGTGAGGCCGTGGACGAAGCAGATGTCTACGGTTGCGTCTTCACATTCGACCCAGACTTTGATGCCCACGGGGAACGAGGCTGTGGTGGGAGGGGATTCTGTTGCTGGGGTGGGGGTTGAGGGGTCCGATTCGCCGTCTTTCTTGCGGGAGAAGAGGCCCATCTTGATAGGGAAACTGAGAACCACTTGGGGACAGGCTCAGTCCGGTTTCTTGAACAATGCCAAGATATTAAAAAGACCCTGCAGGAAAACGAGCTCCAGGGGGTTGAAAGAGGTTCAACCCAAGAAGAACTAGAAAATGATAGAAAAGCCACAACTGATCAGATGTCTCAACTGAAGGCGCCAAGGTTCTCAACTTGACCAATAAGCCAACCACCTGACTTGCGCCTCCTCGATCCTAAGCCTCTCTATGTTACCTCACAGCTACCAATATCGCCCGGCTACCGTGCCGCGCCGCCGTCACTTTCGTCGCTTGCAGGCCCATTACTTGCTTGGTCAAGGGCCGGTGGAGGGAGGCCTCTGAGCAACGCAAAGGAAATAACACAGCCGTAACACAACTAAAGGGCTATTACTTACAGACTCTGCGGATAGTGTACTCCCCGTGCGAAACGAGAAGCCATTCCAATGCCTCAATCAATGCTAGGGAATGATATTAGGATACGGCCGGCCAATTAATGCCTATAATCAAGCTAGTAGATATCCTAAGATTTAACGATCTGTTATGTCGGTGATCCTGGCTTCAACTATACTAAAGAACATATTTCCAACACATCATAGCATAATATCCCAATGCTAACAAAGTGGCCAAGATTCAACTTTCGCCGCAGGGAGAAAATGCCTGTTGAAGTATGTCAGGTGACAACTGCACTGCCTACTATCTCCCTTTGACAACGACAGAAGCGGAATTCAGGCTGTTTGTTCCTTGCATGTTCAACTGCTTGCTCAGAGGCCTCCCTCCACCGCCCCTTCGAGCCCTCGGCCAAGCATGTTCGTCTGCTTTGGCTCAGGAGAGCTGACGACCCGAAGCGTTCAGGTATTCATGTTGGACATCGAGTCTCGACTCCCACCAAACGCACCGGGCGAAGTATGGACCATGTGGCTGGTGATTCTGGCCACTTATATGGCTTATGACATAACAGCTTCTACCCAGTCTTCTATGCCGTGCAGCCAGTTGATGGATGTATTCCTTCTCACAGGTGCCGAGACTAGGATTTCGTTTAAGCGTGAACGAAAGGAACAATAGAAGTGTGTTCTTTGTTATAGTTGACACCGAGATAACTGAGCCAGAAGATCGACTCTATCTTATGCTCAGAGTGTAATTCCTGCAAAGTCGCTTGCAAGAGCGTTCCAAGCATAGCAGGTCAAATGTGGCTGGATGGAATTCATTCTATGCTACGATTTTGTATGTCGATTATCCTAGCTTCAACTATGATAAAGAATACATTTCCAACACATCATAGCATCATATCCCAATGCTAACACTGCATCAATGGTCCGCCGCCGTCTTAAACCGTAAAGGCGTGGAACGATTTGCCATGTCGGTTATCCCAGCTTCATAATAAAGAACATTGAATAGCGTGGAACAACATTTCGGAAATTCGGACCGATGCCATTTGCTCTACACCCAAACGTGAAATAAAACATAGCCTTCTTGTTCCTGGTTGAGCCGAAACAGACAGCGCATCTTGGGGCTGATTCTATCACGAGGTAGACACCGCATGTCGGGGACTACGGTTTTGGGCGGTATTTTATGACTTGTCGAAAGCGCGCAGGCCTTGAGCGATGATCAGACCAGACCAGGGTCTCATGTTGCACTGGAGATGAACATGCAGCCTCGACTAGGCTTGTCGGATGATCCCTACCCTCTAAAGCATGTGGAAGGATTCTACCTCGGCCAGGGCCATGATTAAAGATTAGATTGATAAGTCCCCCCCACGAGTGTTATCCCATGGTCACAACTCAGTCAAAAGGTTGCACAGGGCCAGAGGAGGAGGCCTCAGAGCAACTCAACAGAAATAACATAGCCCCATAATCACAACACTCAAACCTTGAACCGAGAAAATATCCGGCTACCGATCCAATGCCATGATCTTGCCATCTGCAACCCCCGCTCGACACTGCCACCTTGACGCTCCGGCTGACAACTGTGCCGCTAGTTGATGTTGTTATTGGGTGTCGCGTATTGCGCGTTCTGTACGAGATACCGCTTCTGTAACATGCATTGAGGATCGATTAGAGTACGAACTACCACTTCCGGTCCAACAGTCGAGGATTGATAACATGACGCGGGCTTTTCCTATATGATACCTGCTTGATCCCGCTCTTTCGGACGGAGACATCAATCGATACCAACGAGCTTGCTTCGCTTCGTGACTTGAAAACAGTTTCAACACCATTGTCACACCATGCCATCGAGGCTCCTCCAAAAGCTCAAGGTCGACAACGACCAAGTGGTCGGCTACGTGACCGACAGATGGATTAATCCGGATATCGCTCCTCTGCCCCCCAACAGGCGGACTTGGGGTTACTGGGCCTACATTGGTTGGGGATCTATCGCAAGGTACGCAACCCTGAGCACTTGTCGTAGCTGAAATGACTGTCGATTGACAATGCAAAGCCTGTGCATTTCTGCATGGACTGCCGCGGCGGCTCTGTTGTCGCTCGGCCTCACCGTCCCGCAAACCATCGGGATTATGATTCTGTCTCGATTTCTCATGGTCCTTCTTGTCATTGGAAATGGGTGGATGGGTGCAGAGTGGCACATTGGCTTCTCTGTCGCGCAGAGGTATGACGGTCCCCATCAGCTGAGATGGAATGCTAAATGTATGTCTTTCAGAATAGTATTCGGTATGTACGGTGCCTACATTGGCCAGGCAATGCGTATCATGCTGTCTATTGTCTGGTATGGTTCTCAAGCCTGGCTCGGCGGCCTCTGCGTCTCGGCAATGATCAGTAGCTGGAGCTACAGTTTCTTGCATATGGAGAACACGTTCCCAGAAAGCGCCAACATGGTTACGAGAGACTTTATAGGCTTCCTCTTGTTTCACATTATATCCATCCCATTCTTGGTAAGTGGCTTGATCAAGGACTCGACTTCAGCGCTTACTCAGATATCACAGCTCATCCGCCCCGAGAAATCGAAATGGTACGCCATCACAGCCAACGTCATCGTCCTCTTCGTCATGCTCGGCATCACCATCTGGGCGACCACCACCGCGGGAGGTGCTGGACCTCTATTCGTAGCCGGCGTTCGTCAACCTAGAAGTGTTTCCGAGGGTTGGGCCTGGGTATACGGCATCATCGCCAGTATTGGCAACATTGCAGCAGGAATCATCAACCAAAGCGACTTTACTCGTTTTGCACGAAAGCAGGGCGTTCAGATCCCCGGTCTTGTCTTCTCACTCCTCGGTGCTGGCATGCTCGTGCCCATCTTTGCCATCCTGACGGCTTCAGCATCCATGGACATCTGGAAAGTCGAGCAGCCATATTGGAACCCGCTGGCCATTGTCGTTCAGTGGATGTTGGACGACTACAGTGCCAAAGCTCGAGCTGCTGCTTTCTTCTGCAGCCTTGGCTTTGTTCTTGGCCAGATTGCAGAAAACATCCTCGGAAACGGATATGCTGCGGGCATGGACCTCGCTGGCTTGTTTCCCAAGTGGATCTCTATCAAAAGAGGTACTCTGATTGCGGCGCTGTTATCGTGGGCAGTCCAGCCGTGGGAGTTTTACAACACTGCAAGCGTCTTTGTCGCCGTGGCTGCGTCCTTCTCCGTGTTTCTCAGTCCTCTAACCGGAATCATGATGGCTGATTACTTCATCGTTCGTCGACAAAAGATTCAAATCAGCCAACTATACACCGGCTCGAAGGAGGGATCTTACTGGTACACATATGGCTTCAACTGGCGTGGAATCATCGCTTGGGTCGTCTGCTTCGTCCCGGCCATGCCAGGCATGATTGCCAATGTGAACCCAGAGGTAATTATATCAAGCGGCTTGTTCCACTACTATATCGGCAACTACCTCTTTGGCTTCTTCGAGGCAGCTGTTCTGTACACTGCCGTTTGCTTTATTTCGAAACCTAAGGGTGCTGGGCTCCAGGATGAGAAGGATATCTATGGCACGTTTGAGGAGAGTGTTGCGATTCGCAAAGGCATTGCGCCGCATAGCAAGACCGGTAAGCCGGAAGGTTTTGTGCAGATGGATTCCGCCCCTGCACATGATAAGGCGACAGCGGTTTGAAGTTATAATGATTAGTGGTATTCAAATTGACGTGGTATCATATGATTACAAGAGGCTCTATATACGCAGTTGAATTCAACGCGAGTCTTTGACTTGTGACTGTTAAGCTTTAGGGTAGGCCCTCCAGGGACCAGATACAGATGTCACTCTTTTGGTTCATTATAGCATTTGCTCCCCTTGCTTCTATCTACAATGGATTCATGGGTGCTTTCACTACTTGTGACCGTCCCGGCACCTGGCGTTCATGATAAGAATCAGGTGAACTCATCGGTATAAGTACTTTTGCTGGTCTACCTGCTACAGATATTGTAGCTAATGTCAGCTTGCTAAGTTAAAGGAGACTCGTAAAATGTGACATTATGAAAGTATAAGTTGGCAAGATAGAAGAATCAGAGTGTTCGCGGTATGACTCATATTAAATGATCTGTTTCTGCTCTCCTTCTTATATGTTGAAGGAGGATCTTGGATGCAACTCCTCTGGTCTCTTCTTCGTCGCTTGCTGACCATCCAATCTCCAACAATAAGCGAGCTTCCGGATCAAGACAAGCCTCAAAGTTGTCGCGCGATTTAAGTGGCACAGGATATTTGACACGCTAGACGGTTTAAGGCAATGGCCGAATTGCTACAACGTCACGTTATAACACGCGTGGCTGAGGCCCTCCATGTTTCCTCTCCAGCCTCATTTTCAGTAACAATCATTCTCCCTTGGTCATCCCTTTTTTCATCAGTCACTCGCTATTGTCGCTTACTTTCGACTTACCACCAAGTACTATGGCGCGACTTATCTGTTGGCTGATACTTTCTAGCCTCTTGGGCCTAGGTCTTGCCTCGCCTCAGAAGTATAATCATGAGGAACAGAATCGGAACGCAGACTGTGATGTGAGCAGCCCTCAGTGACGTGGCATCATTCATAGTGCTCAACTCATCTTATTTAGAACGGCTGCTTTTTCGGTAGTTTCCCGGGTGGCTCTTGTACAAATGACGCGGCATGTATGTGCACGCAGCAAAAGTATCGTGAGCGATACTTTTGTTGCATGGCTGAGAAGTGTGCAGCGTCAGTATTACCTGGTAAGTATTTATACGTTGTAATTCATTGCTGAATGGCTACTAATCAAGTCGTAGACTCTATTCAAAGGCAAACGCTAGAGTGCGAAGCTAGGAATATGGAGTTTACCTTTGACGCGGAGAAAGTCTGTGGCATCAGGCTGAGCACCACATCTTCTGCTGCGTCTTCTACTACGACTTCTACGGCCTCGTCTACAGTCACCAGTGACTCCGATGAATCTTCGACTACATCTGCCTTGACTTCAACAGCAACGATGCCCCAGACTACCGCTGACACTTCTTCTGATGTCGGCTCGGAGACTTCTTCTGCTGGCGCCTCAGAGACTTCGTCTGCGGGAAATTCTGCGCCAACTACTAATGGCGGGTTGCGAACGAGTGCTATGATGAATGGTATTTCTATAATTGTTGCCCTGTCAGGAATGATGCTCTGGTAATAGGATGCCATCATCCTGATAGCTATAATATGAAACTGAACTAATCTTCGCATTGTCAAAGCCGTCTTCCTTGCTAGTATGTCAGATATCTAATTTCTTCTCACGGAAATGCCACTGCACGATTAATAGCCTATTTAAAAGCTGAAATTATATCAAGGTCTAGGCTTTCACTGATAGGAGACAATGTCAACCCCTGGGTATGAAGTGGCCCAGCATGACTGGTTGTCTAAATTGGGCGAAAGAATCGCTCTGAAGCGTATTCCAATCAACGCGTGCCCTATTTCGTTGCCATCCAGCTTCTCAGGATCATGGACGAGTGGTTAGATGAACTTTTACAGAGTATCGACGACTTGCGCGATATGCCGCCCAGTATTCGTACTACCTTTTGTTTTGATGAAGCAGAATACAACATCAATGTTGCCACCAAAGGCATGCAGGAACGCGCTACCAGGTTTCAGAACCGAGTTCGAAAGAAAGCGGAAGAAATTAAAAGTCTGCGTGATGGTGTATGTTCCCTACTCTTTTACACTGCATGGAACACGGTACTAAATGCTCTACTCATAGCTATTCAACGCCACATCCCTTCGCGAAGCTACCAAAGCTATGGCATTGAATCAAGCCATCTATGTTTTCACCATTGTCACCGTTCTCTTCACTCCAGTCAGCTTCCTAGCGGTATGTAACCTTCGCAGTGAATAGTCCGAAGATGAAGCTAACAAGAAAGACATTCTGGGCATTACCATTCTTGAACAACCCAAAAGAGGAAGGCAGTGACATGGTGCCAGAGCCTACAGCTTTCCGTAGTAGCTTTATTGCTATGCCTCTCCTTACTTACGCTCTCGTTATTGGAATTGCGTGGTACATGCGACCAGACCAACGTCGTTACACATTGCCAGAGTGGCTTACGGGGATATGGGATACCACACGAGAAAAAGTGAGGTCTGCTTGGAACAGTTTCCCGCGTAAAATGAAAAGAACACGAAGAAAGGCTCAGGGAGTACCAGATGCCGGAGATTCGGCTTAGTCTTTACTATATTCTATGTTAGTTGAGGTGGTTAAACTAATGAAAGGAATTTAATCCGTGTTCTGTTACTATGCGGTGGAATCGATAGGTAGAATCACAACCAGACGTGTGGTGCTTTAAGTGTGCTCTCCGAGGAGTTGTTTGCTGCCCGCTTGACCTGGAACTCTGGGATTGGTTATCGGACAAGGTGGCGGAACTAGTTGATAATCTTCGCACTCGTCATTGATAGTGGCGGAGGTTCTTGTATCTGGATCTAGCCCTGATTAGAGGCAGAAAGCTAGACAGATCGATAGCCCACACTTGTTGTCGTCATGGTCGAACGCCGATTGGTCCTTAACTCTTCGATGGATCAACGCTGCGAGCATTACTCGATTAGGCAACGCTACCAACACTTCAAGACCACCTCCACACTTCTCCAAGGGAAACGGGGGGTTAATGGAACTTTTTGAGGATGATTATTGGCATATTATCGAAAAATGGACATACTCCAAATGTTGTCGGTCACCTGTACGCAGCTAGTCGCTTTGAGGAAACCCTCCAAACATTGATAACCTGACTGCAGGCATTTCTCCCATCTACACACCTTCATTTGTCCATCACCTTGTTTTTATCATCACTAGCTACTTGGCATCAACCGCAATCATGACGTCCAATGACACGCCAACCCTCCGATTACCCCCTTGGGATCCCGAGATCACCGCCGTGGAAGATAATCAGCATCGACCGATACCCGCAAATTTCGATGAGTTGCTCGAGCTTCGCAGGGAAGAACCTCCTCGAGATGACGCCATCTACAACGATCCGGCGATTGACATCGAAGAAACAACTGTGCCAGGTGGAGATGGCCCAATGCGTGCTATTATCCTGAGAAGCAAGTCTCGGTCAACATCGTCGAAGCTTCGACCTGGCATTCTGTTCATTCATGGTGGAGGAAGGGTCATGGGAAATGTCTACGTTGGTCTCGCTGCCGTGAGCGAGTTCGTCAAAGAGCTTGACGCCGTTGTGGTCAGCCCTGAGTACCGTCTGGCTCCAGACTTTCACGGCAGCGCCGCAGTCCAAGACAGCTATGCATCCCTAGTCTGGATGTCTGACAACTTGAGCAACCTCAACATCGATCCAACTCGTTTCATCATCGCCGGTGTCTCAGCTGGAGCAGGCATCGCCGCAGGGACGTTGTTGTACTCCCGGGATCACAATGGCCCCAAAGTCTGCGCACAGCTGCTTGTATGCCCGATGCTTGATGACAGATTCATCAGTCTGTCGAGCCGACAGTTTGAAAACGGCTGGGGCTTCTACACGGCTTGGGGCCGGTATGCCTGGAAATTGGTTCTCGGCGACGATGCTGAGAAAGGAACTGTCAGTCCATATGTAGCACCCGGGCGTGCTGAGGACTTGTCAGACTTGCCGCCCGCCTATATAGATGCAGGTTCCGGCGAGCCTTTCCGAGATGAGGACATTGCATACGCTACGAAGCTTTGGGAGTGTGGTGTACAGGCAGACTTGCATATTTGGGGAGGAGGATGTCATGGTTTCGACTTGTTCTATCCTACCGAGATAGGTGCTGAAGCTATCAAGACGAGAAACGCCTGGCTACGGAGGGTTTTAAGAGAGAAGAAGTAATCTTAGTCAGGTTAGTTAGGTTTGTGTATAGGGCCTCTTTAGGGCTTATCAGTGGAATGATCATTGAGACACCATATTGCTCCTAGTGAAGAACATGTTGCTGACCAACATTTATCTTATGCTCTGCCCATATTCTTGATCCAACAGCTACAATGTCAATATTTATTATGACTTGGCGACAGAAACCGAGTTCACTTCAGTTAGACCGTCACAAGCCACAACTCTTTCTTACCAATTTACAGGATAAATCTAACAGAAGCCCAGGCTTTCCAAGTTTCCTCTTTAAATATCTAATTCTCTGGGTGAAATCTCTCCATAAACTTCCCGATCGGTATATTCACAGAGTTACGGAGATCAATGTAATGTGGGACAATACGAATTGCATTCCGACACCTTCAAGCCAATGCATGGTAAAATACAAAATCCTGCCTATTCTGCAGTCACTCTTCATACACCACCTTAGAAGCAGCCGTCCCAGTACCAACTATTCCCCCCAGCCAAAAGACCCTGCCACTTCTCCTTAAACTTGATGATTCTCTCCCTTAAGCATTTGAAGATTGGCCTCCTTGATCATTTCCCAATCAATATGGGGACCCTCAAACTTCTTCCTGCCCTCGAAAAACCAGAGACCAATGATAATGGAAAACAGTCCAACAGTGACAACACTAATATAGTTCATCGTCTCGGTGGTGACGGGCAGAGTGGGAGGCATGCACACAAAGACTCCCAAAACCACAATCCAGAGTATAGAGAAGGTGTTGCAGACGTATCCGAGGGGGCCGAGGTTCAGATATCGCGGGGGCAAATGCTCCTTTCGTCCTTGAGTGAGCAGAATTCCCTGAGGAACAGCATATGTGATATTCAGGAACAGAACGGCCGATGTAATAATCGAGTTGAAGGCGCTGGTCGAAGCAAGGTAGAGTAGGCCGTAGATCAGAGTGAAGACGAAGGCCATGATGGTCGTTCGGACGGGGAATTCGAGCTTTCGGTCGACTTTGGAAAAGTAGTTGGAGTAAGGGATGCCGTTCTATAGAGGTCAGTTTGCGATGTCGTGGTAATGGCAGGGAACTTACATCACGAGCCAAAGCCCAGGCAATACGGCCACAGGTAACCCACTGAGAGGGGAGAGAAACTAGTCAAAGTGTGAGCTTAGGGGTCTCGCTAGGCTCAACAGAGAAGAATACATACAGATGTAGACAACGAGAAGGAGTGCCTCGAGTCCAATGGTAACGTTCCGGCTTCCGGTACTGTTGCAATGTTAGCGCGTCGTTTTTAGCGCACTGCGGATAGGGCCTTACGCCTGGTAAATGATCTCCATGCTAGGAAGTGGCGAGTGCCGGACAGCCTCCAGATCAGTCATGAAAAACATCAAGGCAATGAAGAGAGGCAAGCTAGTGAGCAGACCGATAAACATGGTCATGATGATGACCTGGGGCACTCTTCGTCCAGGGTGCGACATCTCCTCGCTGATGTGAATGGCTACTATGCGTCAGATGGCTTCACCTTTGCCAGCAGGGTGTAGTCTTACCTCCGTCAGTGGCACCAAAAGCATACATGCAGTTTGTAATGCCCAAGACCCAAGCCGTGCCCGAGTTCCAGCCGCTCACTCCCAGACCAGACTGTACAAGGAATGAGGGATCATTCGTGTGCTTGTGCATCCCCGTAGGCACGAAAAGGAACAGCAACATTCCAAAAATGGAGCAAAAGAGAGTGAACTGGACCATGATCGCAATGCGTTTCGAGGCAACAAACACAGGTACAACTAGAGGTATGTCAGGATCTGTTCTGAGAGTGGGAAGAAATTGGTGCTTACCTGTGATGAATGCCACGGCAACGTAAAAGAGATAGATTTGCCAGCTGGTAGCCACAAATTCGGGGTGTACAAAGCTAATCATGCCAGCAAGCACAGCAGCGGCAAGTGAGATTCCAGAACATCTACACCACATGTCAGAAAGTAGGATCTGGGCATGACTCGCAAGTGGTCCTTACGTCACAACCCACCAAGCAAGGGTAGACATCCAGCCGATGGTGAAGGCGGTGAACCGCCTCGTCTTCTCGGGGCTGAGAATGTAGCAGAAGTGGTATTGACCACCAGTGGACTAGGGTAATGCCGTTAGCCAGTTGGTGCACGGGTGTCAGGGGTCGGTTATCTCACCGGAAAGGCGGAGGCGATTTCACTCAGGCCAAGGGTGATGAGGAACTGGACAACCCAGGCGACAACGAGTGCCAGAATACAGACCTGAGGTCCTCCGTAGACGAGACTCTGGCCAAAGTTGCTCTAACGATGGTTAGCGATGGTGGCGGGGAGTGGCGGGGAGGGCACACGAACAATATAGCCAGCCCATGAGTTGGTGATGGAAAAGCCGAGACCAAGAGCAGAGAACCAGTTGAACTGACGCTTCAAGTCAGGTCTATGGCCATTTGCTCGCAGGATAGCATCATCGAGGTCGTCCCCGATGATGGTGCCTTTGGCAACGCTTTCGCGATCACCTTCGATAGGTTTGGTTTCCATGGCGGGTTTCTCAGTAGCAGACATTGCCAAGAATAAATAACGGCAGAGTATAAAGAGAAGTAAATGTTGGAAGGGTGCTCGTTAGAGTCTCAGAAAAGACAAGAGGCCTGTGATATCGAAACCGATCGTCGCAGACTCGACTCTTTAAATGAATCAGCCCAGCCAGGCCAAGGATCCGGGGGTGTGACTCTGATAACCTCTTAGTTCCTCTAGACCGGTCGGGCGTCTCAACACCATCTCCAAGATAACGTTCTACAATAGCATCGCCGACGATAGACAGGGAGGAAGAGGTGTTGATTGGTGCCGAGCCAGCCGTGAGGGGGCGTCCGGCAGAAAGGTGTGAGCAGGGGGAGGGAGACCTTGCATTTGCCCCGGATTTTGGATTTGCATGGGCGTTTTTCTGCCGCCCCCGCACTTTTGAGTCTGGTGATAGGGACGGGAGGGAAAGTTGTGTGATAAGGGCATGGTCTAGGAGGTGCTAGTAAAGTAAGGGTAGTAAGTTTAAGGGGTAAAGTAAAAGAAATTATATACTTAATAAAGTATAAATATAAAATAAAATTAATATTAAAAAAAATAAAATAAAAAATAAAAAAAGATATAATTAATTAAAAAATTAAAAAATTATTTATAAGTTTTAAATTTATATAAGAAAAATATATTAATAATTTATATTAAAAAATCTATAAAAATTTTTAAAAGTCTTATAATTTTTTTTTAATTTATTAAATTTTTAAAGTTAAAAATAATATTTATATATATATATATATTATTTTTTATTAAATAACATTATATAAATATTAAAATATTTTTTTAAAAATAAATAAATAAATATAAAGCTTTATTATATAATAATAAAACTTAATTTATAATTTACTTAATTTAGCTTATTATATATTAATATAACTATAAAGCTTATGTAATACCCTCTTATTAGCACCGCGTTATAAGTCTCCCTGCCTTATCTACCACACCTTATCGCAAACCCACGATCGCAAGCGCGCCCTGCACGTTTCCTTTATTCCCATTTCGATCCTAGCGGCAGAGGTTGAGAGTATTTCCTAAAACGGTAAAAGACGACCTCGCCTCGTTCAGACACGCTCCGAGCTCCCGCTCCCAAACCAAGGCTTGTCCCAGGAGGGGGCCATTGACCCATTGTACATCATTAGCCTCAGGCTGAGATGCTCCTCGGCTATGTTATCGACCTCTATATGACGACGTCGGGCCTCGATGGAGGTGAGAGCGACGACGGATACTATTGAGTCCAAGATACAGTCGTGGTGCTGATCGCGTCTCCAATTCCGTTCCCCTCACGAAAGCTCTCCACCATCTCAGTGGGACAGGAGTGTCATCTTGGAAGTACAACAAACAGGAGCTTGGCTGACGAGCTGGTGAGGTCTCGTTTCTCAAGACACCTTTATCAAGACTCTTGCCACTCGCGCGACAAGGTCTCTGCTGCATGCCATCACAATTCTGAATGTCGAGTCGAACGTTGAATGCAGTGGCAACACACCCTGTTCTTTCTACCCTCCCTCGTCAAACAAGGCTTGATAACAACAAGGGGACACCCAACGCTCTCCAGCCTGGCTGCAAGGCTTTTTCATGAACCTGGTAAACAGATAGTCGAAGCTCACTTCCGGTGGAGATGATAAGAGGTATTGCTAAGCCACAGAACCGGAGCCGGCGGATGAGCTCAGACTTGATCATAATCTTGACACCAGGCTCAGGTTCAGGGTAAGGCGAGTTGATAGACCAGCTGAGTTGTTTGACCAGGGTATAGGGTGGCTGATGAACATGCCCGAGATAGGAAGTTCGGCCATTTTGCAGGTCAAGGTTGGTTGCATGCCTCACGACCATCGCCCATTCACCCAGACCATCATCACCAACCTTCATCCCTTCCACTGAAGCACCTTAGAACAAGGACAAGGCTTCAAGTAGATACTTGCAAATCCAAGAATCGCATCACCACCTTAAAAAAAACATGCGTATCTCTTGACAGCCCCCGCAAGCGATTACCACACCCTCTTGATAGCATTAGCTCCATCCGCTAGATCAGCATCAACATTTTCCCCGCACGTTTTGGCCTCTCCACAAAAAGTCTCGTTAATCGGCCGCACTCTGCGTGAGCAAACCACAATTTCCTCCCATCAACTTCCCTGTCTGAGCTTGATCATTCCTCTGCTGTTACTCCTACCCGCTGTAAAGCTCCTGAAAAACTCTAGACCTCGGCAACTCTCTTCTATTTGGGCAACAATGGCAACTGACCTCACTTCGACGGTCAAGCGCCCTACGGCTCGGCGCAAGGGTGAGTGGCGCAATCAACTCTGACAATCCACGGATCATGGCCGTGATACTGCAAGGTCATACTGAGTCCCCCCAATCTAACTCATCATCTAGACCCTGCCTGTGGCACATGCCGCAAAAGTGTCGCAAATGCGACCGCAAGCGCCCCATCTGCGATAGATGCCGCACCAAGGGCCTGCACTGCGAGGGATATCCTCCGCGCTTCCAGTTCTGCGAGATGATGACTGTCCCCTTGGCCCGCCGTGGCTCACAGAGTACCAGAAGAGATAGCGTCGCCTTGTCCTCCACTCCCTCGTTCCCCATCTCTGGCGAGTCCCCCTCTGGCTCTTCATCGGCTGCCGTCCAAGAAGCCGTCACCACCGCGTCAGTGACGGACTCGGCTTCTCCGCAGGCTTCTCTCTCTCCAGATCAAGGACTTCCAGACTCTACTATCCTCAGCTTGCCATCTCCGGCGTCTGTGTCACATTCTCCGTTTACGCCGGTTCATATCGACTCCACTTCGCCCCTCATCGGGACCCCCGACCTCAGTCAGGACATCATCTCGAACCGTCCTCTCATTGACTACTGTAAGGGACTCAAGGGTTCTCATTGGACGGCAGCTGACTGCTCTCTCAGTCGATCAGATACTCAGTGAGTATCTCACCATCCATATTCAGGGCACCGACAATCCTTTCAGGGTACACGTCCTGCCTCTGGCGTACCAGCATCAGGGTGTACTTCATGCCCTGCTGGGTCTGACAACGTGCCACATGCACATCTCGGGAAAGAATAGCAGCCAGCACTTTGTCGCCATCTCACTACAGTACCGAGTATCGGCGCTGCACTCGCTCGGGGCATTGCTTCTCCAGGAAGAAGTATCAGCTCTGAGTGTCGCCGAGGAGGAGTATGTGCTATGCATGGCCCTACTGCTGGTCCTGCATGACGTATGTTGCACTCCCCTATGCTAGATACCAAGCTAACGCATCTGTTTCCCCAGGTCTGCGAGACTGGTGTCTCTTCCCATGGAGCTCACCTAACTGGCGTGTCGTTTCTGTGCAAGAGATTGGCTTGTCCGACTGACTTCTCCACACGATCCAAAGCTAGCATGTTCTTCATATCGGCCTTGGCATGGTGAGTAAAGCCCACAAGCTACTTTTACCCCATACTAACCCAGGATCTAGGCTCGACATGCTGCGGGGTTTCAGCGGCGCCGAGAAGCTCTCCTACTCGGAGGACGTACGTCGTTGCGTGCGCGACCACGGAAGCCTCAGCCTCCACACCCTCGTTGGTTGCCCTCCGATCATCTTCCACCGGATCGGCCAGGTACTGGAAGCAGGCAAGGCGTTCCGAGCAGGGGACCTACCGCTAGATCAGTTCCAGGCACTACTGGACGAGGCGGAAAAGTTCTTTCGCGGTTGGGACCCCGATCAGGCAGTCTACCCCACGGGTCATCAAGAATGGAGGCATCTCGCAGAAGCCTACAGACACTCTTGTCTCCTCCGGGTACTTCGATTTCCGGATTCGTTCGCCATGTCTTGTGAGGACAATCGGATCAAAGCATCAGTTGCCGCCATCTTTGACGTCTGCGCAGCCATGCCTCGAGATACAGTCTTTTACAAACGACTACTGTTCCCTCTGTTTCTAGCTGGAGCTGATACATCTTCGCCACATCAGATGCACTATGCCAGCTGGTGTGTAGGCGAGATCAAGCACGCCACAGGATTCCAACATCCTGCCATGACAGAGTTGCTCACCAAGGTCTGGGAAGAGAGGAGAACAAACCCCCACGGCTGGTCCAACGTTCCATGGATGGAATTCGTAAGTTGTCCCACCCCTGTCAAGCCCCGCCGGCCTCCACAAAAGCTGACAACTCGTCTCAGACATGCTCAGAGCTTCTACGCGACCAACACGCTTATCTTTTCTTCTAAAGAGATATAGCCCCAATCTCCAAAGTAACGGGCTCATATCGGAGCGCGTGTCTGCCAAGTTACTGATATCTCTACCGTATTTGTTAACGAAACCCATCATGTTGAAAGATTTCCTCTTTAGTGGAGCTTGGCTAGTCATTGATAATGGGTGGCGCGACAGGGAGCTGGGGGTATTTCCTCATTTAGATTAGTTTCCTGCAGCATCACTTTGGTCGGTGTGGAAACTCCAAAGAAAAGGTGTGACTTCAACTGCAAGGGTCTTGCCATGTCCACGAGAGCATCGTCAAGCCTTCACTTTGTTCTCCTCTTTCACCTCGTTCCACCTTGGGATTGTTTTGTTATCATACCAAATTTACAATGGCTGCCACCGAAAAATGCCCGATTGAGATTGAAAAGGCCTCCAAGTTGGCCAATGTGCCACACTGCGAGCAGTATGACAGGATGATCTCGGGCATGCTGTCAGTTCAACCCCTCCTCGACCCCTCTTCTCAAGAAACAGCTTACTCACATGTTAACAGGTACGACTCTTTCGTCCCCGAGCTCGTCAAGGGTCGTCTCGACGGTCGCAAGTTCATGCACGGATACAACAACTGGTTCCCCACGAGCGACGAAGAATACAGCCACGATGCCGTAGCCAAGAAGCGAGCCGAGATGCTACGTGGACGACTCGGCCACGTAGCCGACGATGAAGTCTTTATCGAACCCCCCTTCCGAGTCGACTACGGCCCAAATGTCTCTGTAGGCAAGAGATTCTACGCCAACTTCAACCTCACAATCCTAGACTCTGCAATCGTGACGATTGGTGATCGCGTGATGGTTGGTCCAAACGTCATGATCTCGACAGCGACGCACGAGATTGAGGTTGCGAGCCGAAGGGATAATATTGAGTATGCCAAGGCTATAAACATCGGCAACGATTGTTGGATTGGAGGTGGTGTTATAATTCTTCCTGGTGTTACTATCGGCGATGGCTGCACGATAGGTGCTGGATCTGTTGTTACTCGAGATATTCCGGCTTGGAGTGTTGCTCTTGGAAGTCCTGCAAAGGTGGTCAAGAAGGTTCAGGAGTCGCCTCTGTCGGAGGAATAAAATTGGGCAAGAAATAGACGAATAGACGAATAGACGTGATAGATGACCGATACGGCCGTTTGTGAATACAACTCTTGACTTGATCGCATTTTATTTTGCTGTATCTTACGGAGGAGCTTGTCAAGAGTGGCCGTGTTGGCCTTTAAACGCGTTCCTTGAGCTCTCAGGCTACAACACGTGAACTTTAGGTGCATAAAATTGAGCCATCCTCATCGCCATAATATTGGATGGATCGTTTATAAGAAGCTCGAAGAGCTATTCACATCGGGTCACTAGCTTTTCAAGATTCGATTGGCGTCTATTCTGGATCCATGCTTCTAACCTGTATGAATCACCGGCAAAGAGCATCAAGAAATAACCACTTCTATCAACACCAAATAGACACACGGATGTCAGCCATATTTCATATTCCAAACGCCATTCAGGAGCAAAAACATCAGTTATAAAGGCCCCCATTCGCACAAAGAACAGACCCAGTAGTCCACCTCGCATCGTCCGTACAAAGAAAAGCAACCAGCGGCGCAATATCCCCAACCTCTCCAATCCTAGCAGCAGCCGGCGTAGACTCGATAAGAGGCTGCATATCTTGTCTAAACTGCTCATCACTCTCCTGCCACTGATCCGTAGCCACAGGCCCAGGATTCACACAATTAACCGTGATACCATGTGATTGACCGAGTTCCTTTGCCCAGACGCGGGCTAATGCCTCGTCGGCGGCTTTCGTGGCGCCGTAGACTGTTTGGCCTGCTACGCCTAGACGGGCTGCTGCTGAGGAGACGAATACGATACGGCCGCCTTGGGCTATGTGGGGGATTACAGCTTGGGTGAGGAAGATGGGGCCTTTGACGTTGGTGTCGAAGTGAGTTTGGTAGAGCTCTTCTGTGACTTCGTCGAGGTTCGCATCGACACCCAGCGCGGCACTGATCAACAATTAGAATGGCTCATCAACAGAAGCATAAGACACCCACTTGTGGACTAAAATCTCAATCTTTCCAGTCTGGCTAAGCTGCAACGCACTCTCCACAATCTTGGGAATATCCTTCATGTTGGACACACTAGCCTGGCATACAGCTGCCTTGGAGCCGCTGGACTCGATCTTCTTGACGACATCGAGGGCGCGTTGCTTGCTCTTGTCACTCGTGTAGTTGACAACAACATTGGCGCCACGTTGACCTAATTGGATAGCAATCGCGGCACCAATTCCTCTATCGTAATTCGTGTGAGCAGTGTCGTGTCTCACAGGATGAAGGTCTTACCTGGAAGCGCCGGTGACGATGGCAGTCTTGCCCGTCAAGTCAAGTCCTTTCAAGTCTGGCATTCTATACAATTTCTTATCGTTCTTCTATAAAAGAGTCAAAATCTAAAACAAAACAATCGAGATAACAACACGCGGAACACCCTGCATATAAGAGCTCCATCTCACGCGTCCCTCGATAGCTTATGATGCCCCACGATAGCTTCATGCAGATCAACCTCGGTCCAGCTGCCGGTCCTACCAAAACTAGCAAGGGGGGCAACAAGCCGTGCACTCGATCCCCAGAAGCGGGCAACGGTTTGCATCGCCCCCAGATAAAGGAAGCAGAGCAGACGCGCCTCCCCCGCAGTTTACGTCTGACGCTGGCATTATTTCCTAATGCGGTAATCTGGACCATGCGGAGGCGAAGAAGCTACCGTTAGCTCGTCGATGGCAGATTGCTCCACACTCCGAACTCCGCAGCTTCACCAACCACAAGCCGAGTATAAGACAAGATGCAAGACGCGACAGATTCGACGAGTAGATCATCTCAAGCAAATCCTCAAGCACTTGCTTTACTCTGATCAAGAGCTTTCTCAAAATGTCATCCCACGCCGCCAAGTCTGCTCCTCACCCTCTCGACCCCCTGACCGTCGAAGAGGTGCAGACAGCCTCTCAGATTGTCCACAAGCAGGTCGGATGCGCAGACAACGAGATCAGATTCAAACTCGTTGATCTCGCTGAGCCTCCCAAGGACACTACACTTCGTCATCTTCACCACAATGGCCCTGCCCCTGATCGAAAGGCTAGGGTTTACTACCATCTCAAGACCAGCCAGGCTCTCTTGATCGCCATTGTTAACCTGGCAACCAAGAGAGTTGAGAAGCTCTATGATGCTCCCAACTCTCAGGGACCTGTTGATTGGCACGAGTATGAGCTCGTTACCAGAGCTTGCAACAGCCACCCTGAGGTCTTGGCCGAAGTTGCCAAGCTCAAGCTCCCTCCCAAGTAAGACATCCTCAGACAGACATCTCGACAGCTATTAACTTCTCTAGTGCTCGTCTTCTCAACGATCCTTGGGCCTTTGGCACAGACGACGCCAACGAACGACGACGACTCTTCCAATGCTACATGTACATTGCCCTCGACGACGACCCCGAAGCCAACCACTACTCCCTTCCTCTTCCTCTCGCCCCCATCTTCGACGCACACACTCTCGAGCTCGTCCAGATCGAAAGACTCCCAATGGGCACGGGCGATGAACTTGACCCCGAGACTCAGCCCTGGGAACCTGCCAAGCCTGTCGAGTACAGCGCAAACATCATGGGAGAGGATGCCTTCCGAAAAGACCTCAAGCCCCTACAAGTCGTCCAACCTGAAGGGCCTTCTTTCAAGATCTTTGGCCGTCGTGTTGAGTGGCAGAAGTGGTCTTTCCAGCTTGGTTGGACTCTTCGAGAGGGTCCCGTTCTCCATGATGTGCAGTACGACGGACGTCCTCTGTTCTACAGAGTCTCCATGAGCGAGATGACGGTCCCATATGGCGATCCTCGATCACCATATCACCGAAAGCAGGCTTTTGATCTTGGAGACTCTGGCTTTGGTCTTACCTCCAACAGTCTGAGTCTTGGTTGTGATTGTCTCGGTCACATTGCCTACTTCAGTGGTGTTCGAGTGACTGCAGATGGCAAGCCAGTTGTTATGCCCAATGTTGTCTGTATGCATGAGATTGACGACGGTATCGGCTGGAAGCACACCAACTTCCGCAACCACAAGTCCTCTGTCGTCAGAAACAGACAGCTTGTCATTCAGTGCACGGCAACCGTTGCCAACTACGAGTACATCCTTGCCTTTGTTCTCGACCAAGCCGCCAACATCCACATCGAAGTCCGCGCCACAGGCATCGTCTCAACCATGCCCATCCGTCAAGGCCTGCAAGTCCCCTGGGGTACAATCGTCGCCCCTGGTGTCCTAGCCGTCAACCACCAACACATTTTCTGCGTCCGAGTCGATCCCTGTCTAGACGGCGACCGAAACAACACAATCACATACGACGAATGCCACCCCGTCGTCAACGAACCAGACCTTGACCCCTTCGGCTGCGCCTTTAGAGTAAACACAACACCTATTGAGAAGCCAGGAGGCTATGACCTCGACCTTACAAAGAACCGCACATTCAAGATCATCAACGAGGCACGCACAAACGCCATCTCCGGAAAGCCACATGGATACAAGTTGCATGCCGTGCCTAGCCAGATGCTAATGATGGCACCTCACACGTTCAACTACCGCCGTGGCATCTTTACGTCCAAGCCCATCTGGGTGACAAAGTACAACGATGACGAGCTATGGGCGTCGGGAGAGTTTACGAACCAGAGTCGAGAGGATACTGGCCTTGCTATCTGGGCAAAGCGTGATGAGAACGTCAAGAATGAGGATGTTGTTTTGTGGCATTCTTTCGGAGTTACTCACGTCACTCGGCCCGAAGGTATGTGGTACCACTCTCAATTACCGAGTATTTACTGACCGTGATCTAGACTTCCCTGTCATGCCCGTCGAAAAGTTTGCCGTGTCACTGAAGCCTACCAGCTTCTTCGAGGTCAACCCATCTAACGACGTTCCTCGTTCGAACCAGAGCGCGAACCAGTCTACGCTACACACGGTTGGACCCGAGTCTTGCTGCCGACCCTCACGCATTTAAACAGAGGAAGAGAGAGAGGATCACATGCTATGAGAGGCAATGCATTTTAGAACCTTGTCAAAAATAGGAAAACGAGTTCCATAGAACTATATTACAGCTTTTGAATAGATATAGCTTCCTTGCAGGCTTCAAGACCCATCTTGTTGGTATCAATGACATCTCCGTCAAGCGCTTCATCAAATAACACGACGATAATCACACGGAATTATCAAGAGGCCCATCTTACTTACTATCCCGTGTTAAATAAACAACCCTAGATAATACGATCAGTATACTTGCGGAGCGGAGCTGCAGAATTCACGGGCCCATCATCGGCTTCCCATCCGATCTACACGATCGTGACTTCGGAATGCTTCTTGACCCCGTCAGTTAGGATCGGATGCTTATAATATCCGTTTCGCCCAATTCATTTGTATCTTATATATGGTTCTGCTGCGATCGGCTTGTTTCTTCATCTGGCTATACGACCATTTGCCAGTTCTCACTCCGCCAAACCTCAGCCAGGGCTTAACAAGGTCAAGGTCGCCGTCGCAGGAGGCTCCGACAGCATCGGACAAGCAATCGTCCAGGCGATCGAAAGAGATAAATCACACGAATCCTTCATTTTGAGTCGGAGTCCGAAAGATACCGAGAAATCGAAAACCATCACCCTCGACTACTCAGATATTGAGAGTTTGCGAGACACTCTTGAGGCATACGAGATCGATACGGTTTCAGCCATTACACTCTAGAGTGATGCCGGGGGCTAGTCACAGATGAATCTGATTAAAGCTGCGAATCAGTCCCGATGTACTCGAAGGTTCATGCCAAGTGAATACGGCGCCATGTACAGGCCAGTGCAAGACCAATCCGTATATGAGACTACTAAGCTAACATGAATCAGACATCTTCAGGCTCTCCCGTTGTATGCTTGGAAGTTCAAGGCTGTCGAGCGCCTTGCAGAGACAAACCTCGAACACACGCAATTCTCCAACGGAATCTTTATGATTGCTGGTTTTCTCCGATGATTGCAGTTAGTAAGGTGGGAAATGGCAATTATTTCTTGTTTCTCGTACGGAGGTTAGAGTAGTTAAATACCCCTTATATAGATAAGTATAAGTCTTCGACTGCCTGTAGCCGCAGGTGGCGGAAAGGCTAAAAAAAGGCCACTATGTTAGCATCGGGATATGATTCTATGATGTGTTGGAAATGTGTTCTTTATTATAGTTGAAGTCAGGATAACCGATAGACACGATCGCTAGTTTGCTCCCAGGATTCCCTTAGCCTTCAAATCCAATTTCCCGTCATGGATCGAACTGGATCATAGCTATGCAACTATTCCCGGAGACGGCGGTAGTCCCACGGTTTTAACGCATTCTCGCGACATTGGGTGTTTCGTGGACAAGGCACTGAGTCTTCCCACATGGGAAAAGAGGTATTTCCTAGTCGGTGACAGACTAACTCTGAATGAATTTCTCCACCTTGCAGAGGAAGCAAAAGGGGTTTCATTCAAGAGGCATTCCGACAGCCTAGACACACTGCTCGAGGGAAAGTGTACCGTCGGTGAAATCTGCAGGGTTGGATTCGAACCTGTTTATGAATGCGGTCGCTGCTACTGGGGTAAGAACCGCTCAGGGTGATCATGATCTTCTGTTGGACAAGACTCTAAACAGCATGTTTCTTAACCTTGAGACTCTTCGAATCAAGATTCTGTTCGTTTCTACTTTGCCGATAAGAGTTGAGCGAATATCTTTGAATTGTGGGTATGTGATTGGATAGTTTAGGGACCTGTCGTACATGTATCTTGTTGAATTCTTTCTCGCGCAATCGACGGGCTTGCAAGTAGCAGTGGGGGTAGGAGGGCTATATAAACAGAGCGGTTGCATGGAGACTAGAAAGATCTCGGATGATTGACTATCATTCCTAAGAGTCTTCAAATTAACTACCGGCGACGCCAGTCATCTCGGGTCGCCTCAACCCCAGCACCTCCTTGAACATGAACCAAACCTTGGTATCCGCCAACGACAATTACACCCTCATCATGCAACCAGACGCCAACTGCGTCATGTACTAAGAGGACAAGGGTTCTGTTTGGTTCGCGGGTATCAATGGGCTTTCGCTCGCAGTGCCTCTTCCCCCGTGCTGACGGAGAGCTTGAGATCCTCAATACAGATGGAAATCCCAATTGGCAGCCTGGAACGACTGGTAGAGACAATGTGGCTTCTTACTTTCAAGTTAGAGATGATGGAAACATGGTTATCTGGACTGACGGCCAGATTGTGTGGTCCTCTAAAACAGGTCCCGCGTACTCAATATCAGTAAACAATCACATCGTTGGCGGCCAAAGAATACTCCCGGGTGAGTTGCGATCTTCTGGCTCGGTTATCCCGGCTTCAACTATAACAAGGAATACGTTTCTAATACATCATAGCATTACATCTAAATGCTAACACAGTGACCGGGCGAGTTACTCACTTCCGCCAACGGCAACAACACCCTCACCCTGGGCGTCGATCTCAACTTGGTTCTCGCCCAAGGCTGTATAGCCAATAGTCTATAGGTCCGCGTAACACCGCATAATAATCTCGATTCACCCAATGGGGACTTGGGAAGCAAATTACGCTCATGACAAACAATTAAAGACAACGACAACTGACTAGTGTGAATGATACAACTTATGACTGATCTCCTTATAGTCCAAAGTCAGAGGTCAACCAGACCCCAGTTTACCCCATCCCATTCTTCACTCTCAAGCCAGGCAGTATCCTCAGGTGAAACAGGCTGAGAGGATTCAACAGTATCGCGCAGGGCCTCTAGGCGAGATCTCGCTGCAGCAACGGCCCAGATTTGGCGCTCCCTACTGGCGATCAGGAGAATCGCGATCGGCGAAGGAACGAGTGGGATGAGCGGCTGAAGTCTGCGTGGAATCACGTCTAAGCTCGGCATTTGTCCGCGACGGGACAAGGCAACGAGACCAGAGAGAAATGCACAGGCAAACAACGTACTGTTGTTGATCGCTGCGATTAGTACATACATCGTGCGTAGTAGCGATGAAGTAGCTCACATGAGGCCGGTACGAGCCGCCCAATTCTTCCTTGTCGATAGCAGAGCATTCTGTAGTTGTTGGAGATCCCGATCAAGTCTTGAAAGTGACGTCTGGAGCGAAGCCTGCGCCTTGCGCAGACGGGCAAGCACCATTTCGTCGTCCTCCTCCAGGTGACCGTGAGGGAACTCCTCAGGCCGGGGCGGACAAGATGCTGCGGTATATACTTTAGAGTTTTGCACGCACAAAAGAGTAGTTCACGTACACTTGTTTGTTGTGTTCTCAAACAGTCCGCGCGAAGCGGCCAACCATTGGCTCAGTCTGTACTGGTTCAGATAGACGGCGCCGTGAGCTTTCGTGATGTTGGCGCTGTAGAAGGGAATGGATGCTGCAGTTTCAAGGTGCTCTTGGAGCGGCATCCTCTCGCTCTGATTGTTCATAGTTTCTTCTCTCTTGCCCAAGCTGAGAGGATGCGTAGGTAGTTTCTGCGTGAAGAGGAGCCAAAATGGAGGAGAGTGGAAGTAAGGTTACCAGGTGGCGGGGGAAACAGCCTCAACTGCTGCTTGTTAGGATCGGGACAGGATGGGAGGGAGCCTGACGCGTTCGCCTCACTTTGGCAGCCTGTTCTGAGCCACCACTGCCGAGGCGTTCACCGCTCAGTTGCATTGAGGACCTGAGACACGGGGCTTGATTGCTTCGATCCCATCAGTGCCACGTAGATGGTAGTTTGTGTGGGCATACGCACATAATCCCTCTTGAAGGCCTCATTGATGCCAACAACAATAGGCACTTCGGGTTTACTATCGAAGACGTCTGGAGAAAAAGGCCAACCAGATGGGTCAAGGCAGATTCGTTTGCCGCCGTGGCTTGCCAACTGGCTGCCTCTCATCCTATCCGTTCCAGTGTGGCGCTGGAACACTGCCGCCAAGGTGGGCAGCTTTCTTCTTTCAACCCGTGTTGCCATGGACGGCAGGCAAAAGTGTCTCAGCTCTAGCAAAGCTACTGGATAAGTACCGGTAAAGTACTGAAGCTCAAGGGTTGGGCACAATAGTTGGTAGGTACCAAAAGAATGGCCGTCAACCACAACGAAATTCCTAAGCCGACAGGCCACTTCTTTTGGTACCCACAAGTGTTGGTGAGCTCATGTACTTTGCAATGCTTGTAAGCTACATATTAGTTATTCTCTATGTCCCTGACAACCCTCCAGCGGATTCTCAGCCTTCGAGTATCCGCACTTTGTCACACCTACTCGTAACACTGCCACAGCCACCGCTAGACCCCTGAATCACTCATCTTTAAGAAAAGTTGCAAGGTTCTATAAGATAGACAACCTGTTTCCCTGGGTGCACCAGACAAACCTCGGCTTCTGTGCAACCAGTAGTCTCACAAATATGGACACTGCGACAGAGCTCAATGTGTGGCACATCCAGTGCATTCATTCGCCATTGAAAACAACCAGGGCCATCTCTCGCTACATTCAGAACGTTGACACATTCTTAGACCGCGTCTGGGAAGAATCCGAGGAGGCAGCGGTTATCCCGCCTCAACTAGAAGTGGATGACGTCGAGAACTCTGTAGTCACCCACCGGGGGACTTCGATCAATGTGGTCCGGGTTCGTGGCTAATCAAACCAAAGGCCACGAGCACAGCTAATCAGTATTCTGTCACAGATAAGGTTCAAACTCCCACCCAAGCACAAAGGAGACAACGATGCGTTTCACAGCGCGATTCGTCACTTTTGCGAGCGAATCTTCAAACTCAAAACCGAGGGCGAAATTTGTTCCGATATTGGCCTCATAAGCCCTCGCTTTCTCGTCGGAATTGCCCCCTTGAGCAAATGGTTTAGGGTTTACTGGACACAGGGCTTCCTTGAGACCTTTGTTCGTCGACAGGTGCCCCTCTTCGACGAGGTAGCCGATGCTGAGTTTTTTTGGCCATGGTATGGATAACCTACAGCCCAGAGTTGATGTTGATCAACGACTGTGTGAGCTGATGTGCTAACAAAGAGTCAAGGCTGGGAGGAGCCGCGTTTGTGGTGCTGGCGTCGGATCAGAAATCTTCCGACATACTTCGGGGAATCAAGATTTCTCTTGCAAAGAGCTTCGTTAGTATTCAAGGGAAGTACACAATGGGGCTCTAACTGATGAACACGACAACTAGGCTTTCGAGGCCAGGAGGCCACCACAGGAACTTGAAAAGAAGAGCAAACGGCTGTCCAATAGATTCTTACGCAGTGTAGAAAAGCTCCTTAGAAAGCTCGACAAAACCAGTAAGTCTCTTCTCTTGGCTTTGCATAAAGAATGTTGATACCAAAACCTTGCAAGCCGAGGCCTGCACCACGGCCATCAATGAAGGCGCCGCTCAGCTGCCATCAGATCACGAGGTCGAGCTTTTCAATGCAGTTCTTGAAGTATTCGAGAACGGATTCGAAACCCTGACCGCCAACAAGGAGGTTTTCGACGAATGGCAAAATATTGTCTCTGATGCGGCAGCCAGGTTGGGCCCCGCATGCTTTGCCACGAGTGTCTCGCTAGGGGTATTTGGATGGAAGGCTACTGCTGCTGTCATGGCCACTAAGGCTGCTGCTGGGGGAGCTGTTGGAGGAGCTGCTCTTTGTTCCGCAATGTGTTCAGCAGCAGTCCTTGGCCCCCTGGCCTTACTGGTTGCCGGCTCCCTCATCTGCTACCTCCACTACCGCAACTATAACAAGGCAAAGAAAGAAAGCAAGAAAATAAAGAAGTGTGAGTATACCAAGTCCCAAGTCTCTGTACCAAGTTTGTTACCATCGCCAAGCTGGAGCCCTGCGCTGATTCTCGTCTCGTAGTATCGGAGGGCATTCGTGGATACCATGATATTGCACGCTATCTTGCCCAGTGGTTTGTCAAGGGCCACCAGCCCGCCCAGGCGGACGAACCTCAAGAGATGCAAGACATGAGAACTCAACTCGACACAGAAGGGTTGATGCCACCCTTTTCACTGAGGGACTACAATGCTAGCCTGAGCAGCGAGGCTGACGTCATTCGCCAGCAGCTCCGGAAGATGAAGCAGGACCCGGAACTCAAAGATTACTTCTCTTAGTCTTTTGATTTGGATGTTAGACTAGTTTCGGTTTGATTTCGGCCTGTATTTGTTCTGTTGGGCCCCTAGATTGTGAAGATTGGGCGAGCAATGTGAGGATTTCTTGACAAGTGTGTTGACTCATCTTTGGCGTGAGGTCCATTTCCCCTCCACCAAACTTAGTTCTACTACTTGGTGAGTTAGATTTGGTATTGAGGGGTCGTAAAGATGTAGAATTTCTTTCAACTTTGTCTCTATGCTTGCTTATTCATGTCGTACTTGTAGTACCATCCCTCACCCTTCATGTCCTTCCTGATCTTGTAGTTATCCTCAGCAATCCTCAAAATATTCAAGTCGACTTCTACGATCTCAACCTTTTCCTCGCCAATTTCAATCTTGCCAAGGGTACCCAGGATCGGCATGTTGACAGAGCTCAGTCCACCTGCGTTGCAGAAGGCAACTGCTGCCGTGTTCTCAAAAGCACGAGCTGTGAGGGCACTCTCGATAAAGATCCTTTCCGCATCAGGGTTGAGTTCCTGTCCTTCCTCTCCGGCATCCGTGAGGAACCAGTAGGAGGGGATGATGATGAGATCTGCACCGTCGTTGACCAAGGCTCGGAAGGCTTCCGGGAAGGCCAGGTCCCAGCATATAACCATTCCAGCACGCACGGGTCGACCATCTGCATGCTCCAGAGGTGTATCAAAAGCGGTATGAGGTGTGTGAGCCGATGAGGTCAAGTGAGGTCGCTCGGGATGCCACAGGTTCTTCTTCTGATAAGAGCCACAGATTTCACCGGTTCCAGCGGCAAGAAAGTAGGCCATGTTGCGCAGCTCCTCATCCTTTCCATTTTCTGCCAGATGCACCTCACAAATGGTACCCGGGACGATGTTGATGTTCAACTCCCGCGCAAGGTCCCGATACTTGGCTAGGCAGCCTGCTGACTTCTTGGTGGCCGAAACAAAGTCGGCATGTTCAGGAGCCCATGATGTCAGGTGAAACTCGGGCAGAATCGCGATATCACATCCTTTAGCAGCAGCCGATCGCAGGTGTTCCTCAGCCTTGGCAAAGTTGTCATCGACAACAATGGGCTTATCAGATGATCAGTGACTCAACTCAAAAATGCAAAGTTTCGCCTAGTCGCAAAGCTTGTGTCTGATTGGAAGACGAACCTTGGGGTCAAACTGAATCAGCGCGATCTTGTAAACGGGAGCCATGGCGTTTTGTAAGAAAGCTGTTTCTTGGAGATTGAGTCAAAGTGGCGAGGTTTGATGTGATGCGGAGAAGAGAAGCGTTCGGAACTCGGCATGACGCTTGACCTAGCGTTTCTCCACCTGGAGAGAAGCTGAGATGCTCACGTGTTTGTTCAGCTGTTCCGTGGGTTCCGTGAGATGAGGTTCTATCAACACCAAACTTGTGCCAAATGTGAAGTTATACCCTCATCGAGCCCATGTTTTGATACTCAAATGAAATGATCAAGGATGTAAAAATCAAGCCCTCATTTTGGTTCGCTAACGCTATATGCAGACCCCGTATCAATCCATCAAATATGTACAATCAGATTATCATAACCTCCAAACTTCCCTCCTTAATTTAATTATAGAATCTAAACCCGACACATGCGACCATTCTCAGCCACACTCCAAGCATCGCTGCCAACACCCTTGAGGTTGTAGAACAGCGACTTGGGATCCCACTTCTTCTTGATAGAAGCAAGACGGCTCCAGTTGTCGCCGTAGAAAGTCTGCTGCCAGTTAAGCTGGTTAAAGTCGGCCTCGTTCATGTAAGTGCCGCTACCAGGAGTGACGGCCTCGATCTGGGGCATGAACTCGTAAGTGATGCGCTTCTGCATCTTGAGCATGTCATCCCAGCGAAGGGGATCCCAGGTGGTGGCGAGCTGCATCGACATGATGGCCTTGCGCCAGGCGGGGTGAACGGCGTTGGAGACGCCCTTGTAGGGCTGGAAGCTACCACCACTGCCGACGGCAATGACGCCGTTGGCGGTGAGGTTTCGGATCACCTTTTGGAAGCTGTCGTTGTCATCCTCGATGACGGAGCGGGGGATGAGACGACCGCCGTACTGGTACTCGGAAGCACCGATGTGGCCGTTGGGGAGAGGACCCATGTAGGTGTCGTAGTGGTCACGGTAGTTGAGGGTAGTGTAGGAGACCACGGGCTTAATGCCGACCTCGGCGAGGTAGCTAGTGAAGGGGCCGAGGACCTCATCACGGACGTAGTCGCCGGTAGAGTTGACGAGAGTAATGGGCTTGACGACGAGAACGCCAGAGGTGACGTAGTAGATGACGGTAGGACCGTGATCAATCATGGCAGGCAGAAGCTCGTGGAACTTGGCAACGGCCTTGTCAAAAGTAGCCTTGTCAACACCAGTAGCAGCCATCTGGAGAGTAGCACCTCCAATGGTACCAGTGTAGTGAGCTCGAACAGTCATAGAAGTGACAACAGCAAAGTTGCCAGCACCACCACCGCTAAGAGCCCAGTAGAGATCGCTGTTCTCGAAAGCAGAAGCCCTGACGACTCTGCCGGCCGCAGTGACAACTTCGAACTCGAGAGTCTGATCAGCACCCAGGCCGTAGCTGGTGCTAAGAGCAGAGTGGCCACCGCCAAGGGTGAAGCCAGCAAGACCAACAGTGGGGCACTCGCCAGAGACGGTGGTGAGGCCGTGAGAGTTGGCAAACTCAACAGCATCAGCACCCTGAATACCAGCACCGAGCTTGACGGCAGGGCCGTTGTACAGCTTGTCGGACCAGTGGACGACTTCAGCGTCCTTCATGAAGTGAGTCCAGATGGCGAGAGAGCCAGCGCCAGTAGAGCGGCCAAGGTAACTGTATCATTATTAATGATGGATCCAATATGGAGGAGACTGAGCACATACTCATGACCGGTGTTGCGAACAACCAGGCGGATGTTGTTGTCATTGGCAAACCGAACAGCGGCAGCAACTTGACGGGCGTTGGACACCTTAACAGCATAGGCAGGATAGTTGCCAAGGGTGCAAGGACGAGACTCGGCCAAGAAGGGATCACAGCTCTGGTTGGCAAAGAAAGCCTGCATCACAGAGGAAGAGGACTCGAAGCTAGACTGTGTTAGTGACTGCACATTCAAGCCACCAGAATTTCAAACTTACTGAGTCTGGGGAAGCTTCCACGCCGTCTGAAGAGCCGTGCAAGCCTCAGCGTCATAAGTGGGATCATGACAAGGCGAACCGATAGGAACAGTCTTGATTAGACCACCGTCGACAGTCTTGTTGAACTGGTTCCACACATTGGTAGAAGGCCAGCAAGCATCACCGGGAAGGCATCGACACTTGGGCGTAGAGCCAGCACTAACAGCGCCAACGGTGGCAAGAGCCCAGGAAAGAGACTGAGTGATCTTCATCTTGGCGGTTGAAGTTGGAGATGATGCGTTGATGGATGAGAAGGACAAGAGATGTGGCGTCCTACTGAGTATTTAATAGGATGACATCCTAGGCCTCCCAAGAGATGCATCCCGTCACCTGGGGTCCTTGCTAGCACGCACAGCATCCGTAGATTCGCATGAAAATGGAGTCGGAGGAAGCGGCTGGGGCGCACTAGGATTCTTCCGACCACAAGCGATGAATGGACCTTTCCTTACTGATTCTGGAAGCTAGGGCCAAGAACCAGGGGAGACCCCCAGAGATAGTGTGGCCCGAACGTTGAGAGATTTCTTGGTAGCGGCGCCGATTTGCCGGACGACTCGCGTCTGAAGTCTAACACCGGAGATTAGGGATGGAACTGGAATTATCCGTCTTTGATGGATGACGAAGACCCAATAACGTCGGGATGCTATTGCCTGGGTCTTGGCGAGGGGAGGATCAACCCGGATAACCACGTGTGTTAGCGAGGACTTGGCAAAGAGTTATCTTTTCTGTATGTAAGCAATTGGCAAAGGAACAAGCGAGGAGGACGAAGAGAGAGAATTGGTGCCAAAATTATGCTGTTGGAGGGGGCTAAAGCATATGGGAAGCCCCTGATGACATCCACCTTTTGCCACCTCTTCTCCACTTGTTACAGATCAATGCATGAAGAGATTCGAGGTGCAGGTTCGGCGAATTCACGGTTAAGAAGAGATCTAAAGGAGTATAGAATAACATTGACTCGCTGCCAAGACCATGGTTCGCAAAGACGAGTAATGACCTGTCTACTCCTCCTCCGTACGGGAATACAATATCTCGCTCTCGCGATAAAAAGGGTCCGATCCACCATCTCTTAGCCCGCTGATCATTTCCCTTTTTGAAACTACGAACTTCAGGTCCGCCTTTTTACACGGACCATCTCAACTGGTACGATCCGGTGGGAGGCAGGGGGTACATTCTTGATTCCGTTGGCGGAAGTTTGTCTTCATGTGTGTGTGTCCGCCCGAAAAGACCGAGGTGTATTTTTGATAAGCAGGGATCTCCAGGGGTTTGCTCCGCGCTGGGATCTGACAGGGTGGAAGATCATGCCACTTTTCGTAGTGATTTTCGATGGGCTTTGAACCCCTGCGGCCTTGTATCTGGAGTCTGATCTACAGTGTGATCGTGTATCTTGATCTTGACTACAGTGATGGACGAAGACATCTCTGAAGCTGATTCGAAGTCGACTTGATTTAGGAGCAGTCTTGCATTCAATCGTATCACAGCTCCTCGTGTCCCTTATTTTCTGCTCCTGAAAACTCCTTTACCCCTGATTCATGCCTTCACGTAACCTCTCCAATAAGAACAAAAGGTCCCACCCGCCCTCCGGCTTAGATCTACAAAAAAGTACAAGTGCAACTCTCGGAGCTTCTACCACTCTTGTCAAGACTCCCCAAGTCTCCAACGCCACACGTGAGAGCCACACCGGAAATAGTGACATGTTCGGATCTAAATAGGGATCTTCTGGGGAAGTTACCCTACGCCCGCACTGAATCGGGCAACTGGTATCGAGTAAGTCTGTGCGTTTGATGTGTGATGGTGTGTGACTATTTGAAGTCCGTTCACATGTTTTGAATCACTGATGCGGCGATCTTGGGATCCACGAGGTTTAGGAAGTTTTTTTTTTAAGGGACGGCGTATGTTTTAGCTTGTGAAAGTTTAATAAAAATGACATGAGACCCTTCTTGGTTGCCCACTTTACTTTTCTTGTTTCTTTCTTGGTGATGCTTCATGATGATTTTTGGTGTCAGCTTATTTGCTTGCCTTTTGGCGTTGCCAGCTGGTCTGGCTTCGTCTTCTACCTCGGCTGCTCTCGCGGGCTGGCCTGAGTGTTCTGTGAGGCTTTCTCCGTTCTTTTGCACTGTTGATTGGTTATGCTAATCGGATCAGATCGAATGTCTCACAACTGCCATCGGCAACTCGACATGCTCTGCCACAGACCAAGCTTGCATATGCACTGATGAGCAGCTTCAGGTATACATGAACGTATGTGTCAAGCAGAAATGCACCATCAAGGAATCTTTGGGTATGTCTCAACTCCGAGTCCTCCGGTAGCACTATGCTGACTGTCATAAGCCACGGTCAACTTGACAATGACTAGCTGTGGCGCCCCTACCCGAGACAAGTCTAACGAATACATCATCTTGTCCAACACGTTTGCCGTTATTACGGGTCTTTTCATCGTCCAGCGTTTCGCGTCAAAGATCTACTGGAAGCTCCCGCTTGGTCTTGACGACTGGTTCATGCTCATCACTTTTCTTTCCGGCATTCCGAGCTCAGTCATTACTGTCCACGGTACGGCAGCAAACGGCCTAGGTCGCGATATTTGGACCCTTACTCCGACTGAAATCACCAACTTTGGCTATTACTTCCACGTCATGGCTATCCTCTACTTCGCCCAGGTCACACTTCTAAAGCTGTCCCTCCTATTCTTCTACCTTCGCATCTTTCCGACTGTTGGCGTGCGAAGGACTCTCTGGGCCACCGTCATATTCAACAGCCTTTTTGGATTGGCTTTTGTCTTTACGGCTGTTTTTCAGTGTCAACCCATCAGCTATTTCTGGGAGAAGTGGGATGGTGAACACGAAGGACACTGCGCTGATCTCAACGCCATCACCTGGTCCAACGCTGCTATCAGCATTGCTCTTGATTTTTGGATGCTGGCTGTTCCTCTGTCTCAGCTCAAGGCACTCAATTTGGACTGGAAGAAGAAGATTGGTGTTGGAATGATGTTTTGCGTGGGCACATTGTAAGTCTTGCCCTTCAGTGATTATGAGCCTGTTACTAAGTCTTATTCAGCGTCACCATTGTCAGCATTCTGCGACTCAGAGCGGTTGTTAGGTTCAAAGCCGAGACCGAGAACGCGACTTGGGAGTTTCTAGAAGTTTCCAAATGGTCCACAATCGAAATCAACGTCGGAATGATCTGCGCCTGCATGCCATCTCTGAGAATCCTCCTAGTCCGACTCTTCCCCAAGATCCTGGGTACTTCTCGAAGATACTATCCCAACTACGCGAGCAACACTGGAAGAAACACAAACAAGAACAGGAGTAGACAACTAGGTACGAATGCTACTACGGAGGTGGATACGAGTCGTCGGCCGATTGAGTCGAGGGGGATCACGTATCAACGTACCTATGATGTGCAGTATGGTGATAGTGATGAGACGCAGTTGGTTGATATGAAGGATTTGGATGGGAAGAGCGCTAAATCGGGGGTTTCTGGGATTTCGGTATAGACCATGGAGCCTGGTTGTATATATGTCTGATGAATTATGATTTTGGATACTTTGAATGCTCATACATACACAAATTACCATATTGGTGAGATACTGGAGTGGAGTGGTCGCCTTGACTGTCTGTATCAGCCTAGTCTTAGGCTTGATTCTCTGACTGGGTAGTCCAGCACCACCCCCAGCCATATCTCTGAGTCTTTTGTATCTAGATAAAGTTAGAAGTTGGCAGTATCTCTACAAAACTTCCAACTATGTCAAATGCACTCAGATAAACTCCGCATATCAATGCAGGGGTCTTGGCGAGGTAAGCATGCAAGCGAGGGCATTCGAAGACTAGCCCAGAATGGACCTACACGGCGCTGATCCGTATAAGTCCCAATATTTGGCAGCGGAGACATCAACAAGCGTCATTGGTCTAGGGGTTAGGATTCAACTCTTCCATTAGAGAGAAGTTGAGGCTCGGATTCGAATTCCGGATGACGCAAAGAGATTTTCTTTTTGCATGCTCACTGTCTTGAATCTTTTCTTTTTTTGATACTCCAGCTTTAACGCTGCTCTGCTTTTGTATTTCTCACATCCTCCAGTAAAGATTAGATCAGATGCAGATACAATCGTGTTTCCATATAGCTGTTGTATACTCCCTCCTCTGTCAGTCCACTAGCTAATCATTTATTGTGTCTTGAGACATTGAAACCCTCCCATTTATAGTCAAAACTAAGAGCCCCTCCAAATGTTGAAAGATTGCAGATACTTTGTGATAAAGCTGATAGTGACAGCCAAGACATTTGATAGGTCGAGTCATGTCTGCGCTGATCGGCGCGCTCCGTCTCGGCCATTCACGTCAAAGAGGGGCTGCCATTCTCTTCTGAAGTATTTTCTCAACCTCAAAGCTTCTTCGCACTAGCGACCTGAACAGTCTCAAATTCTCATCTACTAATTCTCCTTGACTTGTGCACAATACCTCTTCAAGTGTGCCCGGCATGATTGAAGGCGACCCTCAGGCTGTTCGCTCCAGGACGGCGCAGTCAATTTCACTTCAAGAAAGCAAGTTCATTGTCAATATGATGCCTGAAAACCCACTAACAAGCTTTCGCAAACAGATCATGATGCCCAGACTGACGAGATTGATTATCCCGACGGCGGGTTTAAGGCCTGGATGGTTGTAGTCGGGGCGTGGTGCGCGATGGTTCCTCCCATGGGCCTGCTCAATACCTTGGCTGTTCTCCAAGCCTGGATCTCTGAGAATGAACTGGAAGGTATCTCTGAGAGTAAATCGGGATGGATATTTAGTTGCTACGCCTTCTTCATCACGGCTTGTGGCGCCCAAGTTGGTGAGAAACCTCCAGAGCCTTGCTGCTTGCTACACGGACTGACAGTCGACCCAGGCCCTGTCTTTGATGCATACGATATCAAACTACTGCTTCTCCCGGGGTCCGTTGGTGTTGTGGCCTCTCTAATATTCATGAGCTTCTCCACTGGTAAGCCGTATCCTCCCTACTTCCTATGAGTTCGCTAACATCGACACAAAGAGTTCTACCACTTCCTCCTCTCCTTTGGCGTCCTAGGAGGTATATCCGCATCCTTACTGTTCAACCCCAGTCTATCAGCCATAGGGCATTGGTTTTGTAAGCGCCGCGCTTTCGCAACTGGCCTTGCCTGCAGCGCTGGCGGTATTGGTGGCATCGTCTTCTCAATCATCATCCTCTACCTAACACCACGCATCGGCTTCCCTTGGGCCATCAGAGTAGTGGCATTCTTGTCCCTTGGCCTCTTCATTGTTGCCAACATTTTCCTCCGGAAACGCATACCCCATAACAAGAAGGCTAAAGCTTACATCGACTTTGGGCTGTTCAAGGACGTCAATTTTTCGGTTACGGTAGCGGCCATCTTCCTCGTCGAATTTGCCGTCTTTATCCCTTATACGTATCTCTGCTCGTATGCACTTTCCTACGGGTTCAGCTCACGCGAGGCATACCTGCTCAACGTCCTCTTGAACGCCGGCGCCATCCCTGGACGAGTTCTTCCCGGCTACATCGCCGATCGCTTCGGAGCTTTTAACACAATGATAGTCACAGCTCTGTCCTGCGGAGCTTTTATCCTGGGTCTATGGTTAATAGCAGACAGTGATCATGCTCGTGTCATGGCGTTCTCAGTACTCTTTGGCTTCTGGTCAGGTGCAGCCATTAGCTTATCACCAGTTTGTGTGTCTCGGGTATGCAGGATCGAGGATTATGGAAAGTCAAACGGGATGGCATACTTTGTCGCAAGTTTCGGGGCCTTGGTTGGCATTCCCATTGCTGGTGCTTTATTAGATGGCAGTGAAGATGGCTACCGAAATTTGATCATCTTTGCTGGCGGGTTTTACATGGTCGCAAGCATTGCATTCTGCATCGCCCGAGGAGTCGCCGGGGGATGGAAACCGACACTGTTCTAGACAAAGTAGGTCTGAAATAACTACCCTGGCGGTGCCCTTGGATACCCCAATTAGTTAATAGAGGACGCAAGAAGGAGGTAAGTGAGGCGGTATCTCAAGCTCGCTGTGGATCTTATCTCTTCGTATGGGGTCAGTACGTACAGCCTATTAGTCTCCAAGCTCTTGTCGCTCAAGGGCCATGGCACCGTCACCCAAATTATTCAATAACGAAATACACATGGGATGCTCTCTTATGCTCCCACCTGGAAATTGCTTTGAACAATGCCCTCCATCTCAGTCGTAACTTCATTCATTAAAGCCAACTGGCCATGCTTCTTCCTCATGCCTCTCTCTCATGCAATATTAATCCAAGTAGCCAATATCTGGGTCAAATAATAGAGATAGTGTGTAGCCGACTCTCCGGGTTATAACTCCAGCAAGGCAAGGTCTCGTCACCATCATTGTGCCTCGCAACCTGCTCCAGGCTCCTCCACCCGTGACTCATCAACCCGATACGACGGAACCGGCCCATTTCCGGGTTCGCCAACTCGAGAAGAACAGAGTTCAACTCGCCCCCTTTAGTCGAATCATTTTCAACTTTGCCCCAGAGCATGTAGAAAAAGACTCGTGACTCGATGCTAGGGACTTCAGATGGACTAAGGGGAAAGTCCAGAAGCACGACATCAGCAATATGATATGGGATGCTGGAAAGCGTAGAGTAATACGAACGCCCATGATCTATCCCGTCAGGAAGGATGGCAGACAAGTACACATTCCCAGTATCAATCAATCTCACGCGGCGAAGGAGACCCGTAGCTTTTAGCTCCACCGCTGGTCCACTAGGGTAGTCGAATATGTCCTCGTTGATGGGTTCGTCAACAGATGGAGGAGTCTGCCCCTCTCGATGCCTGACCAGTTGTACGCCTGTACAGAGATATTCCCCGGTGGGCTTGAGCAGGTCAACGGGGAGGTCTGCTGACACCCAGGAAAACATTGGCCCTTGACGCGGACTGAGAGGTGTCGAGGCCATTTGGGCGGCGGCCATGGAAAGGGGCCCAAGTTCGTCCAGGGTACCAAGACTAATTCGATCGTCTCTGATTCTGTTCTCATCGCACTGCCAGAGCATCTGGGCAGTGATGGCGGAAGCCCAAACACCCATGACATAGACGTCATCTACCAGGAACGTCTTCAGATAACGCGCAATGCCCGAGATGGCGACAAGCTTGTCCGAAGAAAAGGTGAGTGCACATCTGCTGTAGATCCTCGGGACTCTATTCCACACTCGGTGGCAAGCCGCAGTACTATATGTGCCAATCAAGTCTCTTTCCAAATTCTTGAAGGGCTCAAAAACAACAGCGTCAATGGTTGGCATAGCTTGTCGAAACCGCTCAGAGCGTGACGTCTCGCAGCATTCGAAGAATACCTCTTTCGGGCAGAAATGGAGCACACGCGGCGATAGGAAGCGTTCTTGGAGAACCCAGCCTCGAGAGTTGATTGGTGACATGGTTACCGCATGTCTCCAGGTGCTTTCATCGAGCAAGAGGTATTTCGACCGCGACCTTAGCTTTTTCGCCACGTCTATGGGAAGGGTGTGGATAGTGGGACAATCAAATTGTCGTGTCTTTCGGTCGAGAAACAGGCCCTCTGAATCGGTGCCCCAGTCTGCTGAGAAGTTACAAAACGAGTTTCTGTATATCAGATCCATTGCTAGACATTCATGAGACCAGTCAGAGCCGCCGTGCTCGCTCTCCTGGATGATACATAGGGAGTCAATCCAAGCATATCGAAAACCAAGGAGCCGTGAAACAGCGATGAAGTCACGGAATGTCTTGGTCAAGGTATCAACTGGAAGCCGGCGCGACCATGCCTCAAGGTTCCGAGAGGTCAACTTGGGAATGAAGGGGGTCCAACGATGACTGAGCGTGACGTAGCGGTTCCCAGGTGCAACTTTCTCTCTCGTGACGATCTTGACGGTTGTATCATCGGGCACAGCGGGAGTTAATGGACCGAGATCGAGGACACGACTAGGAATCCAGTTCGTATCGCTTGCACGATGGACACACTGCATATGACCAGAGTTGCAAGCCCGGAGCCATCCCCTAATGAGGTCAATGGTTCCTTCCCATGCTGTGGCATCAACGAATCCGGTAGAGGGTCTTATCCCCTGAACGAATTCTATCGAGAGTTTGAGTTACTTCTAAACAGCTAGGCCTGAAGGTTGAAATACCCACCCAAGACTTCGGGTTTGTTCTCTATTTCACCGAGCCAATAATTGAAACCACGGCTTTCCGAGAGAGAACTGGCACTTGAGAACTGGCGCATGACTTCCAGAGCTTGGGTCAAGAATGGATGACCCCTCGGGTCAAAATCCCACCTCTCCATTTTAAAGCACGAAGATCCAAAGTAGGAATTCAGGTGAAAGATGCGATCGCTTTCATTGTCCTCCCGGGCGGACATGTAAGTCACAGCGGACGGTTCTCCATAGTATAAACCCGGCCCCGGATCCATCAGGTTCTCAAATCTGGCGAGCGTTTTGAAGGATTTTTGGCAGGCCGTGTCAAGGGTTTGGAAGAGTCGCCCGCAGACGAAGCATTTGTTTGCAACGGCCTCGAGGAAGCCCGAAAAGGTACGGTGACAGGGTCCTCCGGATTCACTCAATTCTATGCCTTCCAAATTCCTGGCACAGACGGAGCATAGGTCGGTGTTGCCTTCTTGCTGGCTAAGTCGAGTTCTGTCGTCCAAGGCTATCTCGACGTCTATTGCGCGCCCCGTGGTTACCGGCATGATTGCAGTTGTTGTAGCTGAGATATTTAGGCAGCAGGCTGACCTTCAGGCTTCAACGCATCTGTAAGCCACTCACACAAAGCGGTGTCATCTGGCAAAAGTAGTGCCAAGGCAAGGCTTTCAAAGAGGTAGGCGAACCATTGGCTGCAGTTAAACCGAGCTGCATGTGGTTGGGGGATGGGGCGATTTTGAGCCCCCCTGAATATTCACATTGAAGCTCGCTTCTTTGGCCAATCGTGGCTCCGGCAACAAATACCAACCGCCAAGTGCACAACCATTTTCTAGCTCTTGACTTGCAGACCAGATTTTTTTGACAGCTTACAGTGTATCTTTGGTAGTTCCGTTTACTGATAGCAGCTCCATCATGTTGATAGAGTCGGCATCCCTGTCGTGAAACAAGAGTGCGTGGTGCATCATCCTGCTGGGCACCAAGACGGCCTCGGACTGAAGGAACAGGTAGATGACCAGCATGAGCCTGTAAATAATTTCCTGGGACTTTAATGCACACAAATTTTACTCTTGAGTCTTTCGCAGACTGATCAGCGCGTCACGACTATAGTGTTACATGTCTCGAGCTCATATCTCCAGCCTTACTTGCGCCTTGAGCATCCTGCCTCGCCCAAGGTCAAAATTCAATACCAGATTAACCTTCTTAATTTAAGTTTATATTAAATCCCCAAGTAGCCCCAACGTTTCTTCGACCCTAAGGTGCTATGGGTGATGTTGCCTGCTATGAAAGGCATTATTTGGAGAAACTCAAAAGAGCCAAGTGCAAAAGGGCCAGATCAAGCCTGGGTCGTGTTATGAAGAAAGGTGCTGTGTGACTACTAGTATAGGTGCTTGGTAGATAACCCGAAAGCGTCGATGCGTGTCAAGAACAATGGTTTTCCTTTTGTCTCTATTCTGGAGTGAAAGATAAAAACTCGAGGATTAACACTCCTTACTTATTCAAAACCAACGAGGGAAGCCCCGGTGAGTCCAAGATGTCAAGCAAAAAGCTAGACAATGTTCCAGGCAGTAATTGCACTCCAAGAAATGGAAAACCTTTCATTGCTATTTTCAGCTCAAAGATTCCAGTCTTGACAAACAAGCACTTATTCACTTCTACCGACATCCATGTCGAAGGATTTCGGCAATGACAGCAGCCGGGGGACCCCGCAGGAACTTGCATGCATGACAGCAGGTAAGGATTCTGGGGCAAGGGCTGTGCGATCCTATGTGGAGATGATGTTCGTCGAGTTACCAAGACCTCAACAACATGAAAACATCCATTCCAAGAAATAGAACAAGACAATGAGCTACAGCTTGTGTGTTGTAATATCCACTGCATGCTGACTTCCAAGCAAGCCACCGCCTTTTCGCCTCTACAATCATATTTCCCTAAGCTTACAAAGAACTTTGGACAAGGGGGCGCCAGAACGGTCCAAAGGCGGGAGCCTCCTCGTCGATCTAGCCCATCCAAGAGATGCAAAGCAACCACATGATATCCCTCACCTTGGGGGCGGTAACAAAACCCCCTACCTACAAGCAGTAGCACAGTGAGACAAAATATTCCGACTTTGCCGGTGCAGCACCAAGACTGCAGTCTCTGTAAGACAGAGTAGCAATAGCCGGCAAGGCCTGGTTGACAAGGCTGAGTCAGATGGTTATTTCCTATTTTTCCCACGGAAATGCCTAATGACGCTTGACAGCATCAACAGAAAGCCCGCTGATGTTTCCATGACCTTCCCAATGCGATGTGGTAGAACCTGGGGCGGCCGACCGCTGTAATGTCATGGCTTATTCTTTGCCTGCAGCATCTTAGTTTGCGGGGGCGACAGCGTCTTGGTAATACAACAGCAGCTCAGACCAAGAGGCAAGGATTTCAGTAAAAAAATCGCCTATAGGCTAGCTGATATAGCAAAACAAACGTTCTCCGTGGTCCCATGGAAGCGGTAACACGTGGTGGACCATTAAGAGAAAAGTTTCAAAACATCTCCCCCCCTAAAAATAGGGCACTTCTTTCCAATCTTGGTAATCCAACAGTAATTTCAAATTTTCGCGTGGCCATGCCTCCCCCAGATTTAGAGAACTTGGGCACGGGAGGCGCAGCACCACTTGGGGGCTAGTGTGAAAGCCACGCTGACAATTCTGACCCAAATGCCGTGTAAAGTCAGCATCTAAGCCCAGCTTGCGGGTGATTGATCCAATCAGTGAGCTTGCTAGGGAAGACAAGCTTGGTTCGGAGGGTAGCAGTTCCGGACACCATCTTTGAGTGTCGTGGCGGCTGAGCTACAGTAAAGCTGCTATTACCGGGGAGGGCTGAGCTTAGAGGCAATTCCGGTAGGGTTGAGGTCCGGAGGCTGGTGATGAGGCGGGTGAGAGCTTGGGATGATATTAGAGATTCAAGCTTGGTTGGAGTTCTATATAATGGGATGAGATGCCCGCTCAACAGACAATATTCTCATCATCACAATCACAACAACTACAATAACCACTACAATCTTCAACACACTTTCATCTCTTTCACTCTCAACAACTTCCAATCCACACTCCAACAATCTCAACTACATCCATCAAAATGTTCTCTCTCAAGACCTTCTCCGCCGCTCTCCTCCTCGCCGCCAGCGTCTCTGCGGCTCCCGCTCCTAGCAAGACCACCCGCTCCCATCCCGACAAGGTCGTCACCCTTACCGGAGTCACCCACTCCGTCAACGCCGGTCTTGGCGGTCTCCGCTTCGACCCCGACAACGTTGTCGCCGAGATCGGTGACATTGTCGAGTGGCACTTCCTCCCCCAGAACCACTCCGTCGCTCAGTCCAGCTTCGGCGAGCCCTGCCAGCCCCTCGCCGAGGGCGACGGTTTCTTCGCCGGCTTCAACTTCCCCACTCAGGAGGGTCAGGCCCCCGATGTCTTCCAGATTGTTGTCGAGGACAAGACTCCCATCTGGTACTACTGCCCTCAGCAGAACGGTAACCACTGCCAGAACGGCATGGTCGGTGTCATCAACCAGAACTTTGACAACCAGGACTTTAGCCTCCGCCGCCACAAGGAGCTTGCTGCTCAGACTGAGATCTCTGTCATTCCTCCTGTCCAGCAGGGTGGTGCTGTGATCCCCAACCCCAACCCCAACGGTGGCTTCTAAGCAGCTGGTTGAAGCGGCTTGCTTTCTATCAGGTCTTTTAGGGCGGATAGGTGGCTAAAAGGTTCACTTTCATTTATCTTGGCATTATTGGATATGGCGACTGGGATGCATTGGTTCTGGTTTGGGAATATTTGAGGGGCATCTCGCACTGAGAAGCGTTGGTTACTTTTCCTTCATTCATTTCATGATCAAGTACATATTTGAACATATTACAATAGAATTTGTCTGCTTTCATACCTTTCTCCCTGAACGTAAATAACAAGTACATCCTCGAAGTTTTCCTCAAACATATTAGAACACCAGCCCTTAGTTTAAATGTCATCCATATGAGAAAATGATACAAAATGCCCAATTTCTTGCTCTGTCACGTTCGCTATCAGAAGCTGGATGGCAGCTGACCCACTGTATTTCAGCTGCGACGAATCAAGTCAGCTCCAGGCTCCAGCTCATCTTGATCCTTGAATCTCCTCATCGCAATGAAGTCAATCACTTGCGCCTAATCCCTCACCTCACAGCATCACTCACATGACTTGAACTACACAAATACTCACTCTACAGTCCTGTGACGCCCTTTCATCTCACCAGCCATGGCGTCATCATCTTCCCACAACCCCGAGGACGACGAAACTCTCATGCCCTTTTCCTGCTACGAATGCCGCAACCGAAAGCTAAAGTGCGACCGCCTAAGCCCGCGATGCACTCGGTGTTCTCGCTCCGAGGTCCGGTGTCAATATCCCGCGACAAGGAAGCGGCCGGTTATTACAGCGACAAGGCCGAGAGTCAAGGAGCTGGAGTCGCGATTAGGTGAGCATTACATCCGCACATGCCGGGCTCGGGTTTCGGTCATGCCGATACGGACTCGGGGATTAACGGGCGGATTTAGTCGAGTTGGAGAATCGGTTGAAGGCTACTCAGGAGGAAGGGTATCAGTCTTTCAGACCGTTTGATTCGCCTGAGAGTGACCTCATTGAGACTGGTCGCTTTGAACAGCTACCTCCTCAAGATGTCGTTGAAGAGCTGTGAGTCCCATGCAAACTTGTCAATTGGTCAGTCTAACACTCAACAGAACGAATACATTCTTTACAATTATCCAAAATGAGTCCCGATTCATTCATCCGTCAAGATATCAGGCATCACTCTATCAACCACCGCACATGCAGCCACCTATGTGTCTCCAGTACATGGTCTTGGCTCTTGCTGCATCCGCCTCCCCAGCTCATAAGCAACTAGCTCAACCCTTTTATCGAAGAGCCAGATATTATTATGAAGCTGATGAGCTCAAGGTCAGTGATGAAATACAGCCTTTACTCTGTTACTAATAGGGTCTCAGGGCGAAGGAGAATACTTTGTCACTCTAGCCCACGCACAAACCTGTCTCCTCATGGAACGTTTCGAAGTACAAAACCTCTGGTTTTCTCGTTCCTCAATGAGCACCTCAAGAGGTGTTCGTTTAGCTCAGATCATGGGCTTGCATCAGCTCGACGGTGAGGGTGGTTTAAGCCAGACATTGCCACCACCCAGAGACTGGTGCGAACAAGAGGAAAGACGACGGACTCTGTGGGCTATCTTTTGCGGTGATAGAAATACGAGCAGTACCACTGGATGGCCTAGTTTAATGGATGTTCAAAGAGTATGACTCAAGACTTGTCTTTTGAGGTGGGCTCTAACGTGTGACAGATCAACACCAAGCTCCCAGCATCAGAAGAAGCATTTCAGCTCGGCGTCGAAGAAGCATCAACTACTCTTCCTGAAGCCATAAACGGAGACAAGTCACAATGCTCGTACTTTGCATGTCGCGTTCTCGCGACACACCTTTTCCATGAATGTCTCGACCACACCTACCAAGATCGGCCAGACGACAACCCAACAGACATTCAAAATAGTACATTCTGGAAACGACATGAAGACCTTAACAACGGCCTTGCAACAACATTCATCACCCTACCCGAAAGTCTCCGTACATCAACAGCCTACAATCGCAATTCTACAATGATAAACCTACAACTCCACACAGCAACAATCTGCCTCCACCGCACCGGTGTAGCACGAGCAAAAAAGCACAACATCCCCCTCGAGATACTATTCGGAACACAAGTCCGACTTCTTCCAGCCGCAGACGCCATCTTTGGTATTGTTGCTTCTCTCGCAGACGTTACTGGCACGTTTCGAAACCCGATGGTGGCATTCGCTTCATACATGGCAGCCTACGTATTTCTGGAAGATTACACAAGTTTTCAGAATCATGATAGCGAGATGAAGATGAATGCTTTGATGGATCTCATGATTACCATAGGACAAGAGAATCCCATCACGGCTTCGGTCGCGATACAGATGGCGCACGAGTTGCGGAAAACAGGAATTGATCCGTCCGCAGTGAACAAGGTATGGCCATGTCAATCAGGGTGTCGCACTGCAGTTTTATTCTGACGCGTTTACTACCTAGGTTGCGGGTCTCATGGCAAAGATGGATCTTAAGGGTCCGTTGTTGGGCAAACAGGATAAGGCGGCGGGAAGTGTGATCTTCTGTCCTTTTGAAGCTCCAAGTGGATCAGGGCCGCAGGGTGTTCCAAGTGAATTTCCAAGAGGGAATATGGGTATCATGTGAAAATAATCATACATAATTTTTGGGCGGCAGAAGAGTGCTGACATGAGATCAAGCACGATACATTGGCGGATGATCAATGACTTGGGCGCACCAATTGTGAATGGTTGATGCTGGGTAGTAGGCGGAAACCAATGATTCACAACACAATGCACAACAGAGCCCTGAACAATCCACTTCAAATTTCATCAAGCTCACCGACCAATCCATCCATTCATTCTTTTTCCCACGTGATAATTTCCCATCAATCAATACAGTTCAAACGCGCATAAAGTTGAGGTGCGAGGTGCCCATCTCCTACCCTACACATCCACCGGCAAAACCCCGGCTCACACATCCACCATAAAAATTCTCCCGCCTCACGCATCGCTCACCCTCTTTCTCTCCTCTCCAAGCCATCGCCCTCCCCAACGCTGCGTTTCCATGCTACAAACAGAGAGACTTCTTCACGGAAGCCTCTCAACCCTTTTCTTCGGAACTGGGACAACAAGCATGTGGGAAATTCGGAGTACTGCCTCAAACACCACCTCCGCCCCCTGCCTTTTGGCCGGGGACGCGGACGGTCTGCCGGTAACGGCCTGGCGTCAATCGACGCTTGCAAACGACATCAGAAATCTCGGAGCCGTTCTTTGAAACGTGTTCTCCATGGGAAGTCGTTGCGAGGCTTGTTTGGAGAAAACTGAAGTGCGATACGCAGCGTCCTTTTTGCCTTCTGGGCGAGGATGACTCAATTCCGATCACTCTGGGGAGGGCGATGGCTTCACCTTTTTTTTTTTTCAGGTCAGTACTCTTTTCGTCGCGCGTGAACAAGGATACTACTAACGAGTGGAGGAGGGAGGTAGATACGATGGAGAAGGAGATGGATGTGTGTTTCAAGGCGACCGTCGCCTCTGGTGGAATGGAGTTTTTGTCATTTCAGTCATTAAATACAATTCGCCTTTTCGACGTCGCCAACTCGGTTTCTCTGTCCTTGTTCCATCCTTTTCCCAGTGCCAATCAAGCCAATCCCCGAGGCGATATTCCCGGCACAGTTTTTGTGTTACACCAAGAAAGAAAAAAAACATCACCCAACGCCAACGCCATCCAAACTTCGACCGCCTTAATCGCACCATCGCTGGCCTGATCCTCCTAGCGTGCTCCGACCTTTTACGCGTCCTTGCTGTCCAACCCCCTCACAATGGCATAACTCGTTCCAGCTGCCAACATACCAATCACCAGAGTCTGCACAGCTCCCCAGACACCCGCGCGATGGTTCCGGATGGCGACATAGTTCTTGACGTAGCCAAACACCAACAACACAGCGACCGTGATGCCAATCGACACAAACAACGCCTCGCGCACGCGGTCCATGACAAAGTATGGAATCATGGGGATTAACCCGCCGATAAAGTAGCTCAGACCCATTGTCACGGCAGAGATCCACGCTCGGTGAACGTTGGGTTTCTCGAGCTTGAGTTCAAAGTCCATCATGAAGCGAACCCACTCCTGTGGGTTCTTGCATAGCTCGTCGACGAGAGGCGCGGCAGCACCGCGGGACACGGAGTACTTTTCCAGCACGTCGTAGACGCCTGTTCGCTCATCGGCGGGCATGTTTTGCACGGCAAACGTCTTCTTGCCTTCTTGTGAGTGGTACGCGTCCCGCTCTGTGACGGCAGCGAGATACGCGCCGAGACCCATGCTTATCATTCCGGAGAAGAGCTCTGCTAGACCAGCGATGATGACGACTTTTGCGCTGCCGAGACTAGACAGACCTGCAGTCAGGGCAAATGGTACAGTGAGGCCATCGGAGAAGCCAATGATGATGTCGCGGAGAATGTCGCTGTAGTCGAGATGGCATTCTTCGTGCTTGCACTGCTGAGGGTGTAGAGGTCGGACATCGTAGGGTGTGTGGTTGCTCTGATAAGAGATGGAGCGCTCAATTGCAGGCTCTACCTGGAGGAGGGGAGATGTTTCGTTGGTGAGATGAGTCATGTTGACGATTGAGTATAACAAGTATTGGTGTGATTGATGAGTAGATCAATTGTTTATATTGTTGGGATGCGCTCACAGGTCGTATATCAATTGAACAGCAAAAGGTATAGTACAACAAGCTTCTTCCTCCTTCATTACCCAAGACGGACCGCCATCTTATAGCCATCTCGGTCACCGTCTCTCCACCAACGAACAGCCGCAGTCTACACCTCCTTTGTCCATCCCCCGAAAAGACCGAGTCCGAATTCCCCTTCTCCTCACTTCGGACCTGGACATTTCCCGTCCGTGCCACGAGATTTCGGCCTTGTAGCATCCCAGTTTGTAAGGGTGGCGAGCCAATCAAGAGCCCCGTTTTAGTAATCATGTGGTCAATGGCCTTGATTTCCAATCGTCTCGCGTAGAAATCACGAGCTCCTGTTTGGAGCTTGGCAATTCAAACAAGGCACTAAGCCCAAGTTCTCTCTTTTTTTTTCTTACAGCTTGTGGTCCCTCTTCTTTCGTTGGTATAGCGCCACTTCGAGCCCTTGTACGCCTCCGTCGCGAATCACCCTTCGGAGAATCTTTCCGCTGGGTGACTTGGGGATTTGTTTGACAAAGACGATGCCTCCTACGAGCCACTTGAACCTGGCGGTGTGGCTCTCCACCATTGACTTGAGTTCTTGGGCTAGGATCTTGAGGTCCGCCTCTGACTTTGTCTGGTCGGCTGCGACGACGTAGGCTCGAGGCCACTCGGTGGCTTCGCTTTCGTCGTGAACGCCCACGACGCCGGCGTCCGCGACGGCGTCGCTGCTGCAGAGGATGGCTTCGAGTTCGGCGGGGGCGACCTGGTACGCGCGGACCTTGATCATTTCTTTGATGCGGTCGGTGATGCAGAGTGTGCCGTCCGGATCGAGGGTGCCGACGTCGCCGGTCCGAAGCCAACCGTCGGGAGTAAGATGCTCCATCGTGACGCTCATGTCCGGCTTCTCGGAACTGTGGAGGCCTTGGGTCGGAAGGTAGGCACTCATAAGACCGGGAGATCGGATCAGAATCTCACCGGGAGTACCAAAGGGAGCTGCCTTTGTCGTTGAGTCTGCTTCATTCTCCTCCGACTCTTCTCCAGAGGCAACCATGAGTTCAACACCCCAGTGAGGTCTTCCCGTGTCGTTCTTGTAGCTTAGCATGTCCTTCTCCCTCAGACCTCTCTGTAATGTCACGCTGCATGCTTCTGACATGCCGTATCCCATCCTGACCAAGAAGCCTAGTCTAGCAAAGACCTGGACCACGATTTCGTGACCGAGAGGAGCACCGCCAGTCACACCTGCCACGACGCTGCTGAAAGCATTCCGGCCACGGGCATCTCGTCGCGCAAATGGCTCCACGACTGGTGACTTTGCCAGCATGACGGCGACCGGAGGGGCCATGTGTAGGTAGGTGATCTGTCGACGGGGAATCGCGGCCAAGACAGAGTCGAGCTTGAAGGCGGGCATCGTAAAGACTGTTGAACCCGTCGCGATGGCGAGGAAGAAGGTGTTGGACAGACCAAAGATGTGGTAGAAAGGCACGTAACCGAGCCATCGCTGATGGAATCCGTAAAAGTCGGCATCGTGCCAGAGTGAAGCTGTCGAGAAATTGATGGCTTGGTGGGAGAGGAGAACACCCTTGGATCGACCTGATGTACCGGAAGACCAGAGGATGATGGCTGTCCGTGTCGCGGCAGACTCGGGGGAGAAGGGATGAGCCGTCGTCAGAGGAGGAGTTGTCGGGGTGATGAGCATCTTCCAGTCACCATCCTCTGGGTGAGAATCGGGCGAGAGAGGATACAAGTCCCTGGCGATATCTACCGTGAAGACGCGAACGCTATCCCGATACATAGCATCCTCCTGAGCATCCAAAGCGTGCTCAACAGCACTCAGCAAAGGCTTGGCGGTAAAGACTACACGAGGTCGCGAGTTCTTGACAACCCACGCAAGCTCAGTACCCGTCAACGAAGGTGATGCCAATGTAGCAGTCATACCAGCAGCGAGGGTACCCATCACCGTCGTCGCAAACGGCAGACAATTGGGCAAATGGATCATGACAACAGGCGCCACCTCTGGTCCAGGACATGATGGCGTAGGTGGAAGAACCTCCAACGCATTGGGGTCAAGGCCCAGATTCTGCAGACTGGCAGCCAAAGTGAGGGCATCACGTCTCAACCGCGAAAAGGTAAGAGGCCGATCTAGATTAGATTAGCACATGTAACAAGGTTGAGGAACCCGATGTAACTTTAGTCTCATGATGGGTGTCCTCGTATGCATCAGCATCAACTTACCGCTGGCGTGGTCAATGAAAATGGGCTGATCCTCATGAATCTTTGGTACGCGCTGCTTGGGCGGCGTAAACTCGCTCTCCTGCTGAAAAGGGTTGCTAAATACGAAATTGAAGACGTTTGCCCCTGGGATATTGGCTGGTTCACCAGCGTAGGCGTGTTCTGTCGACATTTTGAGCTTTATTGTTTGTGTCGTGTCGGTGAAAGATTGAAGGTTGTTGATGTTTTTTTGTCTCCTCGCTAAACGTGGCTGGATTGATTGGTGATAACAAAGAGGGAGGTTGGAGGGGGAGAACAAAAAAAGCCAGACAGAAGCGCACAACAAGCTCAATTGCCAGAAACAGATCGTCTATGACTCCTGAGATGTTGATAAGCCTTATAAAAAAGAGCCTCAGCTATAAAGGAGTAGCTGTGGATCGTCGTCGGCTCGTGGAGAATGCGGAGACCCCGCGCGACTTTGTTTCGACGTTGGCCGTGGACGAGCCCGAAGGACGGTTTACCGCTGCGGCAGTTGTCGTCGGCTAGGAGGTTGGATGAGATGCACCGGTAATTGCATATCTGGCTTCAAAGTGAACCTGTGGAATGTAGAATAATTGGCAATTTATGTGCATCAATTATAAATGAATTACAATTAATTATTCGCATGAATATCTCAATTCCACGGAAATATATTCATCTCGAATTTGTAAACCACAATCATTGTGTCGCAGAGCCTTGCCCCAAACTCGGATATAACAATACCGAGATCCTCCCAACGAGGTAACCCGAGGCCCAACAGTCAGCCGTGGAAATGTCACTAACCAAGGAGAATTCCAAATATCCCTGCCACACGGGACTTGATAATAGATTTGACCTTGGAAACCTTGCGATAGCTTCACCTCGGTAAGCCCGAGTTAGAATTGTCATCTTGTCTCGGTAAGGTTGATCGGGAGATGCGATCGGGAGAGCTTCACCGAAGTGTACCGCGTTTTCGGGTTTCGCCTCCATCGCATCGTACGTACCCATGACAGCGCTTGATGGAGAAGATGAATGCACGCGCTTGGAGAATCCAACGTTCCTCTTGAATTTGTTCGACAATACTCCAAAGTGCCAGTTCTATCTGTTAACCTTCGCCCCAGCAAACGACTGCGACGTAGAATTGAATCACGGTATCGCCGCCCCCTCTGCCAAATATCCACCAAACTCGAAATTCGGGACGGGTATTCTTCCACGAACGAGTTTAAAACTTGCTATTTAATGTTAAAGCGTTGTAAAAAGACCAGGATAGCACTGCAATAGAAGGCATGGAGCTGCTGATCATGTCGGTCTCGTGGTTGGGAGCCCTGAACAGGTTAACTGTGCTGAGTCCAGGTTGAGTATCCGGAATGGTCTCTCGCTTTGTCCATCAACGACGTAAAACATGCCATTTGATCACTGATTTCGGTGATCATGTATGTGCATTTTCTTACAGTCAAGAGCACGGGTTTTATCTCCTATTCGAAGGACACAGATTGACCCTGATGCCCAAGCTGCGAGACATGAACTCGGCCTCCTGATTAGATTAGGAGCATGATCGCTCTGGCGACATTATATCTATCACTCACACCTTATTCAAGCTCGAGAATGCCATGGCAAAAACTCCCCCATGGCTATATCATGGTGTGCAAAGGGAAAAGGAGCATCGAGCATCCTCTTTGCGTTGGCTGCCGTAGCTGGTTCCTACCAGTCTCCGTCTATTCATGGCATTGAGATCTATTTTCAATCTATCCCTTAATCAGTGCCTTTCCCCGATGACAAGCTATTATTGATTATTGGCTTTTCCTTCTCCCCGTCGTGTAGGCCTTGATCATACCGAGCCAGGTGGACGCTTCGAAATCGTATGCGTCGAAAACTTCCCGAGACATCTTCTAGTTGGTTATATTCGAAGAACGAGCATTCTTCTGTGTTTCAAGCTGCTACTCAAAGCCGCATTGTCCAAGTTGGCGCTGTGGGGTCACACTGACAGAAACTACGAAGCGGCATCGAAATTGGGAATGCTGAACGCTGAGAATCGCTTAGATAGACAGATTAATTGAAGATATCTAAAACCTATGAGATGGACAATCGCTTGGAGTCATGGTAGGCGAGGTATGAAGTGTTAAGGATAGGTACTGCAACAGGTCAACAAATGCAGGTACTACAACAAATGATCAAGGCATTTGAAGGTTTAATACTCGATATTCAACGCTTAGATGTACTAAGAAACCACAGGGAATTGGTACTAGTGTAATGATTTCTATAGTAACTCTCATGATTTAGGTAATCTACCTTGAGAGTGCAAACTCGCCCAAGTAGCCCTTGAATAGGACCACTACGAGTCACATAAGAAGGCTGCTTTTCATATATTCAATCTCGTTTCCGATACCGATTGTAAATCTCATCTCGAGACTCTGGTCTATTGAACGTCAAGCAAGTCAGTTGTTCGTGGGTGGTTTGAGCCTGCCCATCCCAACCGCCACTGGTTGCCCATTATGTGATACTACGAAGCCAGAAATGCCAAGTCGGCTGCACAACTCCTGATATTACGAAACCCAAAAACTGAAGTAGGCTATATGTCCCAAAACTGGGAAACGCACCCGACAGTAGACGTGTGGCCCTTGAGTTATCCGTTTCCCTCTGGCTATCCTATTTCTGCCGTGGTGCATCTCTTGACAGCAGCTCCAAGCCCTAGATGCTGATCACGCGCCTCGTATCATGCAGAGACCAAGAACCTGTCGTATTAGCCATCTCTCGAATTGTATTGGCCAATTCCTATAAAAGAGGCGTTCTCTCCCAAAAGCAGACCCTTACCCAGCAGCTACTCAGAGCTTGAAGCCACATCTGCAAGTCTTGACCGCCTTATCAACCAGTATAATCCCAAGACCTCGCTGTCAGATCTGAATCTAGTGACTAGTCCATGGCGTCTTTCCTTAGCAAAAGCCACTTTTTCACCTGGCATAGGGCTTGCAAGCCAAAAACTCTGATCCAGAATCTAGGCCTTGCAAATGTTACCTTACCCCGGAGATGTTCCGTTAGGAAATGGACATGTCTCGAAGCCACTGCGTCTACTCATTGGTTGAATCTAAAAACGCCTGGCTTTTGAGATCTGCAAATGCTGACAACGGGGGGCCAAAGGATGTTACCTTGCCAAGACGATTTGCTTCCCCAACAAACACAACTGGTCTTTCTCGGCAATTTCTTGATTCATCTCTTGCAGGTAAGATGCCAGGGGTTCATATGCAAGGACGGCTCAACCATACGCAAAAGGGGAGTGATTATGCGCCGAGCAACTGGCGTCATCGATGTCCGGGAAATATCCACTGTGACAGGAGGACGGGCGCAGGATTAGCGCGAGACAATCATGGTGGCGATGACCAAAGGGGACTAGGATCGGCGGGGTGCCTTTAAGATGTCTCTGGATCACGAGCTGTTGATGAAGGCTTTTGGCGGTGTCGTGATTCTCGGTCTCTGGATACAGCAGAGCCTCGGACTTTGAGCCATTCATAGCTCCTTCATGCAAATACTATAACGCCGCAGCCGGGGCGGTCAACGGGTTGCCTTTGACAGACCAACGGGTGGAGGACATCATCTTGAGCTCTGTGTAGCTATCATAGCGCCGCACAACGTGTACATCTTCTGGCACGTCTGACCCTGAAAGATTTGAAGGATATTATGGTGCTGTATTAGCTCGTCTGAGTAAAAGTAATTAAATCGGTCGATTATTGGTATCATTGGGTTCATATCCATCGTTATCGTCATCGTCATCGCCCGCATGCCACACGTCCCTCCCTTAGCTAGCAGCCACGTTCATGCTTGTCGTCTAGATTCCGAATGTAACGCTGAGCCTCGTTGGCAATGTAATTCTGAATGAGGGCGCAATCGCAATCGGTATGCTGTAATAATCTCATCTTGAGCTGGTAAACCTCCAGAGTCAAGTCCGCGACACAGCTGGATAGGTCGCGGTTGATGCGCTCCATGTCTTCCTCGTCCGTCTTGAGCTTCTTTGCGTCTTCCCTTTTCTTGATGCGGAACTTGTTGGATGCCACCCGATTCCTCTCTTGGACTCTTTTACTGTACTCATCCACGTCTTCGGGAGACGAGCCATTCGTGGTTTTGCTCTGCTGGACCTTGCGGCTCTTCGAATCTTTCTTTGTTTCTACCGCCGTGTTCTGGGGCTTGTTCTTTCGGGTGGATGATGATCGTTTAGTTGGCTTGGGCGCCGCACGCTCGGAAGTACTTTGTTTTCGTCGTTTATCGTCTTGTTGCGCCGAGGCGGAGCTCCGACGGCTCGATACGCTTGGTGATGGTTCAAGATACGAGGAGTCGGACGCTGACGGGGCAGGATACTCTTGCATAGAGGAGAAGCCGGGCCATTCGGACCCGAAGTTGGGGTTGAAGTGATTGTAAGGGAGATCGCCTTGATGATAATAGATCGCAGGGTTGAATCCCTCAGATGATGGAGGAAACGCCGAGGCATCCGCGGCCCACCATTGTTCGTGGGGGATGTTTTGGAGGGCATCGAAGTTGTTCGTCGTCATGTCGCCGCCGTGATCCATCGGAGGAGCTCCATGGATAGTAGTGTAGTGAAGGCCATTCTCTGTTAGGGGGTCAAGATTAGCAGAGCTGTCGTAGGGAGGAAGAAGTCATACCCATTGCCAAGTACCGAAAGGACGCGCAGGGTAATATGTAGCTGTGCGGCACTGCGTCGAGGTTGCAGTGAGACGCTGACAATGAAAGCTTAGATACAGAAAGCCAATTATACTCTGAGAAGTAGACGAAGAATATATCGAACAGGGGAAGAAGACAAGTGTTGACAATGACCCTGGAAGTGATATAGACGTCAGGTGGCAAGAAACAAGCAGGATGGGAAAGTTCAATTGGCATTGGAGAGAGGAAAAGCTACCCAATGCCAAGAAAACCACAGGTCGATCCGGAACCAGAGGGGGAGGCGGAAGACATCCCCGGGGGGTTGTGTGTAGTAGGACCGTTGTAACCCAGCATATCTCGGGTGTCATTGGTCGGGATGACATCGAAGGGTGAAGAACCGGGGGAGCTCCGAGGGGTGAGGAACTATCGATGGGCGTGAGTGCAGCTTCTTTACTGTACAGTTGTTCGGTCTCATGTTTACTGTACTGTACGCTTCCATTCTGGGAGAAGAGTGTGCCACAAGCGGGGAACTGTCCGGCATCGGTAACAACGGATATAGCCGAGTCTCAACAGACTGCACGTCCCCGTCGTGTCTCTTCTCTCCTTGACACGGGAATGAGACCGGAACTAACGAGCAGTTATCAAAGGGCTTTGACAGGTACAGTAGCGGACGACGAACTTGAAAGCTGCGGGGCGACAACAGCTGGACCCTTTAGCTACTATTGGATACTTTATTGCGGACTGGTGTCCGAGTCCTTTTATTCGTGGACCGCGTCCGACCGTGGTGATTGGCCCCCAATGTCTCAAGACATGCTTCCCTTGACGTCAAGGGGATACAGTGATAAGAGAGCGGAGAGTGTACGGTATATACCCGCAGTAGTGGGATGCAGTCAAGCAAGGGTTGAGTACTTTCACTGTGCGAGATCTTTGCGCCTTTCCTAGAGTGGCCATTTATACGATATATGCAAAAGGCATATGCTCTCCTTTAAAAGCTTGTTCTAGACCTTCTTGTGCAAGACGTGCGCTTTCCTAGGATCATGAAGGGGACTCGGGGAAAAGAACAGAACAGGATGCTTAGAAACAGGTTTGACACGGCACAGGTTCAGCCAGCCACAAAATCAGGTGATGGTGAGGGCATCCACAAAACCCCCTTTAACACATGGTTACACAAAGTGGCACGTTGGGTGGCGAGACATGACGGTTTGATACATGTACCCCTGCACGATGAACTCTGTAGAAGAATACCTCCATTCCAGAATCTGGGCTGCTCTTCGCGAGATTAACCATAAAGATAGGATTGTATTACGTTTTGTCCTTGTATATCCCTAGGTTTGAGACCCATGCGCATCGTGGCCCCTGCGTTTCTTACAACTGCTAGCAGACTCGACAGGAACAACCTGGCGCCGTTAGGCGGCTAAGGAGTTGCTCACAGCTAGAAGCTAGCTTTAACAGACATAATAAACAAGCTATCCAATGGTTATTCACCCATCAAAAGCCGCGTGCATAGAAGTAGGCAGAGAGATATAAAGGTGACATCACACATTCTCAGCCCTACCCCTGAAGACCCTTGATCTCGCCACGCAACGCCGCAGGAAGCCACATGAGAGCCCCTTGGAAATTTGACATCCTTGCTTAAAAATGCGGCTCAAAAAATCTTTGCACAAAATGTCGATCCTCCCCCGGAACTGTCGGCGGAAATGTGGGCGGGTTACCGAAGAGTCCGGACACCCCGGCCCTGGAAGTCTTTGCCCTGGGATCTTGGAATAGCCGGCAAGGGGCCTTCTAGAAACGTAGAAAAAGCTTTCACGGCTAATATGGATGATCTGTTGTCAGCCAGGGACCACAGTTTATCTAGCGAGGATGCTTTTCTTTGCCATGCTACCACTTTTCGCTGACAAGTTGCAGGTACCTGGGCTAGAGGCATTGAAAAGCAGGATTGCCACTGCGGAATGCCTAGATGTTTTGTGAGATCCACTGCTAGACGGATTTATTATTTTGTTTGTAGTTGTAACATCCTTGCGCCATGCACGACATCTCTTCGTCTCCTAGAATTATTGTCTTTGGTGATGCCACTACGAATAAATGAGGGCTCACACGTGGTTTACAGTGAAATCGTGAGGCCTCGCCAATGTGAAACAAGATACTGGAAGTACTTGGCGCTACAGAATGGGCGACTGGGAAGCTTGGGTGGATTTACACATCTCTCAACACGCCGCTTGACAGTGATTCACAACACCAACTCGCCCTCCTTTCACCACATCTCTCTCCAAACTCTGGCTTCAAGATGAACTCAAATCCTACTCAATCATCTCACGCCGAGTAAAGAGGCGAACCTACTCTCCAACTTCAACCTCAAATCCTCATCACAATGGACCAACCGACCTCCTCCAACCGACCCATCAAAAGAGAACCCCCAAGCACCCCAGGCGGCTCAATCCTCGTCAGCAGCCGAAGTCCCTCCCCAGCTCCACGCTCCACAAAGCGCTCCCGCGACCGTCTCTTTGCCGCCCTGCAACTCGGGAACCCACTCATCCGGGGTCCTCGCACAATCTCCACGGCCGATCACCTCGATGAGTTGGAGTTGAAGCGGTGCTTTGAGATTCTGCATGCTTGTGGGGCCGCGACTGATCCGAGTGCTTCGTTGATGTCGACGAGGGATACTATGGAGGGGTTTCTTGATGCGGTTTTCAAAGAGTGGACGGGGAATTTTGAGGATGAGCTTCCGAAGCCGGCTATGGACTTTGTTGTTCGTGAGTTTGTCAGTGTTGGCAATATCTGTGGTAAGATGATCCATTTCACATTGAAAGAGACAACCGGTAACAATATTCAGGCAAACCAGCAAACCACAGCACCTCCAAGTCATGCGCCGACTCACCATCATGCATAACCCCCGTCTTCCTAGTCGCAACATACCGCAGCAAACCAGCCCAACTAGAAGCAGGCTTCTGCATCGACGAGCCTCCCCGAAACCCAAACGACCAAGTCGAAGACCTCTTCTGTCCCATGGAGCGAACAGACATTCGCTGGGAGGTTGGAGATTGGCTGGGTATACTCAAGAGCGAGATGAGTCGAGCGTGTACTGCCAAGATACACAAGTACAACAAGCATTTGGCCGTGTGGTATGCGAGGAGTTTGGTTAGGGGGTGGGCTATGGGGAGCGTTTCTATGGGGGAGGATAGAGAGGTTCTTGGGTTTGTGGGGAGGGAGTCTGTTGATGCCGTGTTCGCCATGATGGGGAACTGAGTCTGGGAACATTGTGAGGGGGTTTACGAGGGCGTAGCGGGGGCATAGAGGGATCATACTGGGGAACCTGTTGCTTTCAAGGGCTGTTACAAAGGATAGAAACATGGTAGTAAGACCTGGCAAAAAGGACCAAGTCAATTTGATTGATCTAGACTAAACGCCGGGAAACCAGAGTCATGACATGCGTAACTTTTCTTGATCCACCAACCCACTTAGTCCACTTCCTGCAGATGCTTCTTGATAGACCGAAGTCCATGAGGATGAGCATGATCATGTCCCTCATGATCCTCATCATCTTCATCATCCTCAGGCCAGTCAGGGAAACCATCCTCAAACAGGTCCTCCAGAGCTTCACGCTTCTTCTCATCGTTCAGCTTGTCGTTGCGCATCACTGCCTCCCACTTGCTGAGCTCCTCGTCAGTGAGAAGACACTCATCGAGAAGTTTCTCGAGACCCTTGTGGTTTAGGTTCTCACCGATGAAAACTAACTCCTGACGACGATCTCCCCACTCGCCACCCTTCTTGATGTCATGCTGAACAAGACTATCAACCTCTTCATCACCAGTAGTATACTCCTCGGGAGGAAGAGTACAGAACCAAGGACGACCACCAGTCAAGGTGAGCATGGCACCAGCCTGAGACCACTCTCCGGCACGGTGAGGTCGGGTAGCAAGGAAGAATTCACCCTTGGAGCGGAAGAGGCGGGTAAAGATGGGGTGCTTGCGCTTGTTGGCGAGGATGACGGGGTTTTCAGGTGTGAAGAGTTCCTCAGAGTCGAGCATGGCGTCGTCCTCATCTAGCTTTTGCTTCTTGGAGGGGCCATCGACGGAGGGAACTGTCTGGATAGTGGAGTGAGAGCTCTGAGGGGAGGAAGGGATAGAGCGCTTGCTCTTGGAGGAGGAAGAGTCTTCGGCGTCTTGATCATCGACAACCTCATCATCCTCTGCATCTTGATAGTCAACCATCTCAAGATCCTCTTCATCCTCCTCATCGTCTTCTTCATCACCCTCTTCCTCAAGATGCTCCAACTGCAAGATAAACTTGTCATACACAAGCGCCCAAAGTCGTCTGGGATGGAAAGGCCGACGACGAGTGTAGATGCAGCTGCGAACAGAGTACTCCTCCGTCTCAGGCTTGGGAGTGAGAACGTTGCGACCGTTGACCTCTCGGACAGTCATGTCGTGGAGGTCCTGGAGCCAGCCGTAGCCGGACTGGGCGACTTGGAGGTTGAACATGCCCGTGTTGACGATCTGCTTGACGTCGACTTTGCCGTAGCTGGATTCGAGGATCTTGGCGCGGTGGTTGAGCTTGCTGATGAGGTCGAGAAGGCGAGGCTTGGTCTTGGCGTCGATCTGAGATGGGTTAGTAAAGGGGATGGCGAGGGGATAAGTGTGGCTTACCATGTCGACTTTGTTGAGAATGATGACATCGGCAAACTCGATCTGATCGACCATCAGGTCCGAGACAGTTCGTTCATCCTCAGGCGTAACATCATCGCGACGGGACGAGAGGAGATCCTCCGTGTCAAAGTCGTGCAGCATGGTGAAGGCATCAATGACGGTGACGGTAGTGTCAAGTCGAGCAAACTTCTCTAGACCACCAGCAGCCTTGCTAAAGAAGAGTCAGACCAAGTCTTGCAGAGGTACAAGGGCACTTACAGCTGTCGAAGAACCTTGAGCATGTCATCATCTAACCCAGGCGCACCCTCCAAAGACCCCATAGCATCCATCTGCTCAGCAAGACGGGAGTCAAATGTCTCAGCAACCTGTTCAGGCTCACTGATACCACTGCTCTCAATGATGATGTAGTCAAACTCCTGAAGCTGGGCAAGACGGACAAGTTCCTCGAGGAGGTCGCCACGGAGGGTACAGCAGATGCATCCGTTCTGGAGGGCAATGACTTTCTCTTGGGTCTTGGAGAGGTGGTGCGTTTTCTTGATGAGGGAGGCATCGACGTTGATGCTAAAGATTGTCAGTCAGTCATGGCGTTGATGCGTGGAAGGGGATGCTTACGCTCCAATGTCGTTCACGACGACGGCGATGCGAAGACCATGTTCGCTACGGAGGATGTGCTGAAGGAGAGTCGTCTTTCCAGAGCCCTGAACACAGTTAGAGAAGAACAGATCAATCGAAAAACGAGAAGAAGCATACCAGAAAGCCGGAGAGAAGTGTCACGGGCAAAGCCTTGGGAGGAATGCCAGGCTTCTTTGCGCTCTTGCTCTTGGAGCTCTTTTTGACGCGATTCTTGGCCATTTTGACGAGAGGCTGTGTTTGTGTTGGGGCAAATCACAGAGAAATGACTGTCGCTGATGAAGAAGAAGTGAAGAAGAGAAAGATTGAATTGTTTGCTGGCTAAATATCAGATGCCTCTCCAGTGCCTGACACTGTTGAGTCGTGCCCATCAAGGTGCCCATGAATTCACTCATTTTCCATCATCACTGCCCTCAATTCGCCTCTCCCTCACCTGCTATCTTATCTTTCCAAACAAACAATATGAAGCCCGTACATCAAGTCGTCAAAAAAACTCATCAGGGTGGTTTGTCCCCAGGCCATCAGGGTGACGCTACCCCGGCTGCAGGTCCCTTGATGACAACTTCACCTCAGCGATTGGTTACTCGCTTCAAGCGCAGAGGAACTGTGGGTTTAATCTAGTACTAAATGAGTTTGGGGCGATATGCACGTCTGTGAAATGATGCAGAGCCGCTCGTCGTGTTGAACGGCATGTCGTTGAAACAAGTTGCCGAGCTGCGTCGTGGTCAGATTTCGGAGGCGAGCGAGTCTGCAAGCATCAGGTCATCTTCAAGGGATATCAATTGAGGCATTATGAAGTATAATTACTCGAAATATTAATTAATGGCATCTTAAAATTGTGCGTGTGTGTGCGTTTGTGAAGCCCTCGCCAGTTCATAGATTCCCGAGCAATGTCATCATCCGTCGTTATCGGGCTGCCTGCCTCTGTTTCCCCGACAGGGACCTTGATGTCCCGAGCAACAATATCCGTTGTCTGACAAGACGAGAATGACGCCATGCAGCAAGGCCCAACGACCAAGGGGCCTTGGACTGCCTGGAACCTGGCTTCCCGACATGGCGGCAGTGCTTTGCAGCCCTCGCCAGATGAGGCACGTGATAATAAATATTGAACATGAGCCTCAAGAAACGCGCCCCAGCAATAATATTCAATCCGAAATTTCTTCGTCCCATCGAGGGCCGGGCTTCAACTATAACGAAGAACACATTTCCAACGCATCAAATCATCAAATCCCTTCTTCAATCGTCTAATCAGTACCGAGGTTGGGGTACCCCCTATTGTCTCAACAACCTCCAAGTCATGCTGCTTCATGATGGAATGCACAACAGGCCCGTGTTCTGGAACCCATCCTCATGTGACTAAAAGAGATTAGCTATGCTTCATTGTGCTTGATTCAAATTCGACCTACAAGTGCTGCAAAGAATCCAACCGGAGTTCCTTGGGCTGGATGGAAACTCTCGACATGGCGCAAGATGCGTCCCGCGCCCTCTTCTGGGGCATGTAGGCTTCTTCCATGATTTGTATAAAACTTGATGGATCAGTGCATGTCGCGTCAAACGTGGCCAAGAGTACACTTACACTAAAGCCAGACGGGATGTCACTGTCTTTATATTTAGCCTCGAAGCCAGTTATCCTTTCACCATTGGGGCCATCGATGGACATTTCGTAGCGCCGACAACGTGACTCTGGAACTCGCCCAAGCATCAAAGATTGCACGCCACCTTTCTGGCTGTCATAGTGAAACTCGACGGCCCAGACGCGAGTGAATGCTTCCTCGGCTTTGGATAACTTCCGGGTTTGAATCCAGACAACGATCTCGATGAGATTTGGGAGGAGTTCTCCATCCTTCCCGCCAAACATGCATATTGAGTATGGGAGGATATCCAGCCTGTCAAGGGGCACACTTTTCACCTCCAGGATCTGTAGTTTAGGATCTGGTAGATCAGGATACCATGGACAGCGGGAAGCCTTACCCATGCTAGCTTTGTTCTCCTCCTTGCCCTCGTCGGGACTGTACACCGAGATTGACATCATTTTGAGGGCCTGTCATTGTTAGTGATGATCTTTGGCGGATGGGCAACAACTCACATCAAAACCTCCCCTAACAGCTTGCACCTGGTCTTTGCATATAATAGACATTTTTGTGAGACCTTTGTGATATCCGATCCAAGAGGACGGTACCCCCTGGGCGGATATCATGCGCAATCCACGGATACCTTTTGTATCAAATGCCACATGAAACCCCGCAAAGAGGTCTCCTGACTCCGGGTACTCATCCCAGGTAAACGCAACCTCATGGCCAGGATGACGATATCCAAGTTCAATGGATTCCCCATCGCTTTGCACGATTCGAAAGCCAGACACGTAACACTTGTCATTGAGAGTCACCAGTGACGCCCACGCCTCGGAGTTGTGGCCCGAGATGGTGATAACGGTCTCATTCAGGAACCGAGGAATTCTGCCATGGAGGAATTTGAGCGGCTTTGGCGTATGCTCAGCCTTGAGCCACTTTCGATCGTCACTTGCCCCGAGGGGGGACCCGTGGCAAACGGGTGCCTCGAGTCTCAAGGTGACACAGTCTCTAAGCTTACAGGCCAAAGCCCAGACGCGCCGCCTATTCTTCACCAGACGACCGCGACGTAAGATACGAGCCTGGACATAAGCATGTCTCCATTTGCAGTCCAAGGTTTGACAAGAAGCCAATTCAAAATGGTAGTCGAATTCCCGGCCTGGCCAGAACCTTGAAGAGAAGAATTTCTCCGGACGCCCCAAGTTGGCCACAACCTTGGAGGCAAGCCGAAAGTTTTCAACGCTCTTTGTGTCTGATCGAACGAGAATCTCGAGAAGGACCTCGGATGGTAGACGGCTAAATGGATCAGTGCCTGTCGAGGCGCGGAATTTGAGGGTTTGGTCCATATTCGTTCGTGGTTCGGATTGTGAATCAAGAAATTTGGCAAGATGATTTTCCATCGGGTCAGGTGTACAGCCGAACACTTCAGGGCGGATCAATATGGGCCGGTCTGGCTCCTCGCCGGGAAATAACATCTCGGGATCAGGATCATACTTGACCATGCCACCGTAGTTGTGGCCCCAATCAAGTATTCCCTCAGACTGTGGAAGTGATCTGCAGATGTCAAATAGGGCCTGCAAGGTACGCGGGTTTTGAAACCGGATGTCTGTCGCACACAAAAAGTCCCAGCATGCCTCGTGAATAAAACACCCCCAGAGCGGCCCGGGTGTATCTTCGCGGTCCTCGGGACTCTCGTAGTCGAGGAGTGATCTTATGACATGGACCCTGACCCAATCGCCTTCGACGGTGAACTCGGATACGTCAATGTTGATGGATTCGTCGAGAGGGATGAGCCAGTCTTCCTCTGACCACATGGTTTCGTCGATAGGACTGTGACCGACGAGTTCTCCCCACTTTCCAACGTCAGAAAGACGCGCCGAGTTCCAGTCCCCGATGACAGTGTACACTATATCTCTCATTAGCGAAGCACCAACGTGACATGACAGTTGATCAAGTTACAAGCTCTGAATTGGAATGACCATGGCTTTACAATAACACCCACATACCTGTCAATGCGGGCGCCGCATAAGAGGCATGAACAGTCCATATTCGGTCCTGGTCTCTGTGGATGGATGAAAGAGTTGCTTTCCCCTGGACCTGTTGGTTTCGCGACGTGTCCGAGGCCCGCGACAACAGAGGCGGATCACGTGAGGGCTGGGATATCCCAGGTAACTAGCCATGCGGTATCTGATGCAATGCACTTCTATGAGTATCATGGACGATGGTATTAAAGGAATACTTTTGTACATGGCTCAGAGTAAGGAAGGCCGATTCTATCTCATGCCTTTGCGGGTATTGTCAACCGTCCCGAAACCCTAAACCCTCCCAGACCTAGGTACCTGGACCTAACGTCCTCTGGTGATTTCATCCACATACAAGCAAGATTAACTTTCTTGTCTCTTTGTGTGCTTATATGAAAGCTCATCGATGATATTAGCACGTTTTACATGTCGACGTTGTCACCAGTAGTGCAGTCGTTTGTCATGCTTGCCGAACAACAAAGCAAGCATGGGAGGCATAACATAATAGTTCTCAACTTATCGTACTGGGAGACACCATCCTAACCCCTTTTCTCTTCAGCAGTTTTGGCCATGTGCTCCTCATACTGAGCCATACTAGTGATACCCTTTGGCATACCATTAGGCATCAAACCCTGCTCATCCATGAGTTGAGTCCTTGTTTCCATAGCCTTCTTCCATGAATCTCTCGCCACCATTCTAGCCTGCCAGGCTGCGAAATGTGGATACTCTCCTCTGATCTCATCGATCGACTTGGATAGCACAAGCATGTCGATACGGTCGTTGTATGGGAGGAAAGCAAGGTCGGCAAATGTGCATTTATCACCGACAAGCCAGTTCCTCTCTTTTAGCACACCATCCAACACTCCGATCACTCTCAAAATTTCGTTTTCGTATCTTTCAATGGCTGAAGGAATCTTTTCGCCGTGAAGATGGTTGAACCTGGCGTTGCTGATCAGTACCTAGTTGTCAAGCAGGTGAGAACAGGTGCCCACCATCCAGCTTGACCAAAGTACGGTCCTTGACCACTCATCTGAAAATGAAGGTACTGATTCAGAAGGTGTCTCTCACGCAAAGTGCCATAGGTGAGTTTCTTTTCCGTATCGTAGACCTCAATCAAATACTGGATAATCGCCCCAGATTCCCAAAGTGTCAAGTCCGTGTTAGGGTCGACAATGGCTTCTGTTGTTAGACCAAAAGTGGATAAATGTGATAGCATACATACCTGGAACTCGACCGTTAGGATTAAGGTTAGTAAACGGCGGTTTCTTGACATCGTCGTGCTTGAATGAGTGGAGTTCATATGGGACTCCGAGCTCAATCATGATAGTGATAACCTGGCGTCGTCAGCTTAAATACCGCGCAGCGAGACAAGCTATGAACCTTCCAAGCATTGGGACCAGCAGCTACATTCCGTCAGTATCACTCTCAGTATCATACTTGAATCAAAAACCTACGGGTCAACCAAACCGTGATGGGCTTCATGATGGCGATGTGTTGATCAACAGATGAAAAACCGGGAGAGGGGAACATGCATTATAAGATGGGACAGAGTCGCAACCTTTTACCCGGATCGGATGTGGAGATATGTTTCCATTCTTGTTCTTAGCGCTTACACTCATTGTCGCAGCATATGCTGTCATATGGCAGGGTCTAGGATCCTGAGTGTCGGGGGGGTCGACGTCTCGGCAATATGCAGGCTGACCCATCCCGTGATTCGTCTCCAGTATCCGAACTCAAGATCTCAATGGCCAGATCGCACTCAGTCTGCCCTTCTTGCTACAATGGTAGGCGTTCTCGCTCTACAAGGCAAGATCTTAGTTGAGGGTAGGTAGAATTTAACGTCTATTTCCTAATGGAGTGCAGGCCTCATGACTTACAGATGGCCGATTTACCGACCTACCATCTATTTTCAGCTCTTTAAAGGTTTTGGGTACATGACATACATAGAAAATGAGTCGCTATACGTCAGGGACTCGCAATCTTGGCAAAGGTGAGTTTATATCAGGAGTGATAGTGAGCTGTTCTTGACTTCGTGACACCTTGCCCCACTGTGTTAGCATTGGGATATCATGCTATCATGTATTAGAAATGGGTTCGTTGTTATAGTTAAAGCCCGGCCCCCGATGGGATGACTGGGCTAGAAGATCGTGGCACCTTGCCGAACATCCATTGATCATGTTCAGCGGCAAGTATGTGAGGGTTGAGGGCTTGGGTTGAACGCCTCTTCAACTCGCATCCCTGAATTTCCTCTCCTCCCTATTGAGATGACATCTAAAGAACAGGCCCATCTTCGTGTAAGAAGGGCCATTCCCCTCCAGCCAAACTGGTCGAATTCTCTACTGTTTATTCACACAAGAATGGCAAGCATATGATCCGTCTTCATGTCCGGAGACAGGACAATCGTCTATACCACTTCTCACTCGAGGCAACTAGCGGCAGGGCCAGCCTCTCCATATCTAGCTCCTTGCCTTCGCCGGTCACGTTGGCCCATTGACTTCCCTCTGTGCTGTGCCCATTCCTAAGCCAGACCAGAAGTTCAACATCATCTACACCTTCATACTGAGGCTTCAAGTCGGGTGAAAAGGGGCAGGTCACTATATTTGAAGACAGGTGAGCTTGCGTCCAACGCCCTGGCCGCGTCGTGGACTCGGGTGAACCTAGAACGTAGCGGTCGATTCAGGTTGTGGAAGTGGTCAGGGACAAGGAGGCAGACGGTTCCAAGAGAGTGGATGATGGGGAGAAAACAGGGGATCGAAAGAACATAGGAGGTGGTGACGGAGCTAGAAAACTAGGTTTGCAGATTGAAGTTGACGTTTCTGTCACCGCTGAGGGCAGAAATGTCAATTTCTTGACCAAAGCCAAGGCTTAATGGGCTTGGTTCACTCGGATAACTGTCACTACCACTAATCCTGCAAGATATTAAAACGACATTCATTAATGCATTTACCACACCGATCGTTAATAACCAAACCTTTCCTTTTCCCTTTGAGTTTTGTTATCTGAAAAGCGCCGCGAATCGTGCCGACTTGTTAGAACGCCACCTTCATTATCAGCAACTGCACGACCACGGCAGTCTGCAGTAGCGCGGAACATGACAGCTCACTAACTCGAGTTGACACAAAAGCACGTGCTATCAAGAGCGTGAACCAGAAAGCCTCTACATGACGAATTCTTGTGCCAGATGGAGCTTGATGGGCTTCTCCTTGGGGTCGCTTATGCGTACGCCTTGTTCGCATCTCGAGTTGTCAAATTTGCCGACATGCAACCACGACAACATGCGTGCAGCGTACATGGAAGTGCTGCAAGAGGCTTCAAATGAACAAGCACGCTGTGTGCCATTAATGTGCGTGAAAGGAGAAATCACGACGAATAGAGCTGACTCAAGCCCTCTTGAACGCCGTGCATCTTTTCACGAGCCTACACACATTCATAACAGAGTGATCCGCCGACAACGTTTCTACAAACCTCACCACCGGGCAAACATCTCGGCACGGATTAACATTACCAAGAGATAAAGAGGTTGCATCGGTACCGCAGACGTCGATCTCGGTTCAGTTCCTGTGAGGAAAGGTCCTCGCTGAGATGCAGTGCAGTGCACATTGAAAATTCTGTACCCCTTGGGGCACAACCCTGGAACCCCCATCCTTGGACATATGCAGGGTTACGTGGTGCCAACCAGTGGGGGGAGAGAACCCTCCACTGTGATGAGTGAGTGCGCCATGGTGGATAATGCGGTCTTCGGTGGATCCAAGATCGTATTCAAGGTCTGGATGTTGGTAAAGAAACGAATGGCGAGTTTAAACAATGTGCAGCTCAATTTCAGCGGTGCTTCCATTGTCGTATTACCCTGGTGGTGGGCACCTGTTTGAGCCGTCTTGGCAATGTCTTCAGTAATTGCAATAAAACGAAACTTGTCGGTGTCGGATTGATGTGTGCCGAGTTGCAAGTCAAGTAAATGAGGCCATCTCACGATGCAAGAGTACCGTGAGCGAGTTGGGTCGAGAACGAGAGAGAAACAGGTCATGTTTTAGCGCGCGAGGTGACACCCATAATCTTTTGACTCACCTGTCGGGTGAGAGTAGAGAAAGAGCGCGGTTAAACTGCCAGGCTTTAGACACAAGACCCTTGACCTTGAATCCACCTCTTACATCACTGACTCAATCGAAAGCCGATGACGCACGTTATTTGCCGGGGTCGCAGACATATAGAGTTTTGTCTGGGGGTTGGGGAGTATCATCTTGATCAAGACTGAATGAATAAAAAATATTCACAGTGATAATGAAAGGTAGGCTGTGTTGGGTGGTGGTTGTGTGTGATGAATGCGACATACTGATGCAGGTGACAGAGGCCTTCTGGTGGATTCCATCAAAGCGCGCAGAAAAGAAAAGACCATTTTGATCCGTGGCTAGTTTAACCTCGATTGGAAGGGAAGACACGCCTTGAAGAAGAATTTAAATAGACATGTCAAGTCGTCAAATGGGAATATCTTCCTGATAGATGAGGCGAAAAATGCGTGTATTGTTGGATACCGATGGTTAATGACCCGCTCGATGGTGGCCTTGTCCGCTGAAAATTTCATCACAGTGGAGGAAAAAGGATGGATGGGTGAGCTGGCAGGTGCACCCGACACTCCTTCTTTGAGAGGATGGAAGAGTCCGGCCCTTTAAAGCCAAGCTATTCGTTAAATGCATCTTCACACCCATTGTGGACCTCCCTTCTTGGAGGGCCAACCCCCTCGAGAATCCCTTCTCCAATCACTCAACCCAAGTCACCTCAGCCTCGCCATTTCTCGAGACAAGTCGCCTCTGTGTCACCACCTTGCAGATACCATACAGGCCACCAGCAGGCCCAGCGTCTGCCCGTAACGAGGTCAGAGACCAGAGACCAGAGACGGCAGGTGTGGCATCGACTCTCACTGGGCGCCAGGCCACGTTGGGCTGCACTGCGGACCCTGCCCTGCTGTGGGTGCAGGGGGGTGGCCGGTTGCAGCCCGCACAGCCCAGCCAGCCCAGCCAGCCCAGCCCACAGCCAAGGCCGCAGTAAGGCAAACTCCAGCCAGTTCAATTGGGCCGGCCATGGGTCGATCGATTCAAATAAACCCCTCTTGCCTTTTTTCGCCGACCTCACCTCTGCTCGTCTCTGCAAACCTCTGCCCGCCATCTGCTCGGCCCAGCTCCCCCGATACATGTACATGATCCTGAATCAAGGCTGAGGTCAGCTTCCCAGCTGCAGCGATGGATCCCTTGTCCGTCCTAGCGAGCGTCGCAGGGATCGCCACCGCGGGCGCTGCACTCGCGAACACGCTGTTCCGCCTCGTGAGGACAGTTCGCCATGCGCCCAGGGAGATACAGTCTGTCGCCATCGAGATGTCGAGTCTGGCTTCGACTCTGGAGCACCTTCACGATGTCCTCGCTACCGGCGCGTCATGCGCGAAGCCGTCATTCCTACAGGGCGTCGAGGCCGTCGTCGCAAACATCACGTCGACTCAAGACGAGATTTCCACAATGATATCTAACGAAACCATTTTTGAAAGGTTGCGGTGGATGAAAGCCGCCGGTATTCTCTCTGATATCGAAAAGCACCGAGTCACAGTAACTCTGCAGACGTCCATATTGTCTGCAGCTATCCTTGTCAAGTCCACAACTACGTACGTTTAACCACAGGTTGCATCCGCAACTCACTTTGTCTGATATGTCCCTATCCCTAGCAGACACTCTTCAGCCCACGAACGACCCGAAAACAGGTTCAGGATACAAGCAGAGAGTCTCATTCAGGCTGGTCAGGTTTCACTAGAGCACGACAACAGATACACCAGGATTCCACGACAGAGGGCACCCAGCCCCCCTTTCCGGACCACCAAACGATTACCAAGTCCTGTACGCCGTTCCGAGATACCAGGACATGTATGGCCAGAGGATCTTTTCGACCGTTCTGGCGCACCAACGACTGGAGCTCGAAATCCATCTTCACCTGAAGAACGACGCCGGTCCTCTCGCAAGTCTGTATCAGACACTGAAAGAGAGGAGACAGATTATGCCGATGCCAGAGATTCAAAGCCAACGCCGGATCACAGCACTCGTATTCCAAAAAAGGCCACGGTGAGCGATGCAGATGAGGAAGAGGGGGAAGAGACTCCGGACCAGGGCAACGAAGCAGATCTTGAGAATGATGCATCAGATGAACCCAGACGACGAGGTTCCAACGGCAAAGTCGTACAGCTCGGTCACAATTTCCGCGTTCGAGGAGATGCAGCTACGTTTCTCTACAATCTGGTCTTTCAAAATCAATCACCAAGCCCGGGAGATGCCAAAACGGAGAACAGTTCCTCCGAGGAAGAAGGATGGACAGGATTGACTTCGGAAGACTCTGAACAAGAATCTCGATACTCGACACGACACGCAAGCAGGCCACCACGAGAACGACCAACGCCGCAGGAACCGGAAAAGGCAGTGGACAATCTTCTCCTGAAATGGACATTGTTGAGTGAAAGGGAGATTGAGAAAGGGGCCAGCGAATCAAAATCACCAGAGAAGGAACATACTCGTGAACGGCCTTCGTATGAGAACAAGGAGGATGACGATTGGGGCGAATTCCTTCGAAAGGTAAGCCAAGACACAGGGACACGGGTGTCTGTGTCACCAACCTCTAACAAAAACCAGCCTCGCAAGTCCCAGTCCACACCATTCTTCAGAAACACTGGAGGTATTCCAAGTAGTCCTGAAGGTGCAAAGAGTGTGAGGCGAATAATCCGACCAACTCGATCCGAAACCCCCCAAGCAGGTATCTCACCTGGCAACCCCTTTTCGAAGCCACCCATGGAACGGCCTGCGAATAGATACTCGATGCCTTTCGCACATCCATCTTTCAACACCAGCGGCCCTTCTGTTCATCCTTTGGGGGGTTTTGGACCTAGGGAAGTTCCGCCGCCGCCCTGGGCTCAACCACCAGCCTTCCTCTTCCCCAGACAACCAGGCCAGCCTCCTTATGAATCAAGCTGGCGTGAGAGCCGCGAACCTAAAAAGGAAGAATCAAAACCGATCAAGGGGCCTCTTCAAAAACCAAATATTGTGATCCTGCCCTACGCCGAAGAGACCGACTTTGAAACTGGAGCCTCGACCCCCGATCTTGACATTGCTTGCCTCGGCCTTACTGTTGTGCGACAGCGTGAAGAAGCTGTTTGGAACAGTGATGAGTTTATCAAGAAACACGGCATGCCTGGCAAGGCCATCATGGCTTCTCTCGTAGGGGATAGATCAGCATGGAACGCCCATGGTCTTGACCTCGCTCACACATTGATGCGAGGACAAAACACCAAGCTCATTTACGTACGAGGCAATGGTAAGTTCACATCTGACTCAGCAAGTAGAAACATGCTTACAAATTAGAACTCGGAGAGACGTGGTTTATGAACGAGCAGCCTGTGTTCCTGCAATTCTACCACTGTGGATACCTACCGCAATTCTACCCAGCCAGGCAGTCGGATGAAAAGGCCCAGAAGGAAGAATACGTGGCCATCGGAGAGGAATGGGCTAGTCTTGAAGCCCTGGGCCAGCTCGGCCTATCAGTCAAGGGACAACAGGAGGGAAGGGTCTTGCTGGATCCTACGACCACATGGGTCAGTACTGTTGACTCCTTCAAAGGATTTCACTAACAAATCTAGTCCATGCTCAAAGAGCTCGCCATAACGACACTACAGCTCAGATGCATGAAGCAACGACGACAGTTTACATCCACGTTCTACAACTCGATATCCTTGTTCCGCAAGACGCACGGAGAGGTTGAAGCTGAGCCTGAGACGTTGGATACTCTACCAGAGGAGGAGCCTCAAGAAACGACAGTCACACCACCACCAGAGCCGGTGGTGGAGCCAAGTACTCCAAGCACCCTAACCGCGCAAAGTTTCCGGATCTTTGACTATGAGGTCAAGGATGAGGAGGAACCCTCGGTTCCTATACGGGCTCGTAGTGTGGTAGAAACACACCATGAACCGCCACAAATGTCGACAGCACGCTCTGCTCCACCACCTGTAGTTCCCCAACCCCCAGCAGAGCTGGACCAAGACGACAACAGATCAGACATCTCATCCGAGACTCTCCTATCAAGATTCGTCCGACGGTACAAACCCAAGAAGAAACAAAGCCGCCATCCACTCCGGAACCGCCACGACGTATCTCAAACGATAGCAGAGAATGGAGGCAGCAATGACAAAAGGGCACCAACACCATCCGACTCTGGCATAGGAAGTTCAGTAGCATCAGCCCGACCCTTGTGAGGATTTGAAAGTCATGTACTATTAGCCGGGCAGGGGGGAAAGGAGTTTTATGACCTTTATTTAATGACACGACGTAATGATGAATGCAAACTAAAATCCTTTTTCTTTTTCGGGTTGGTGACCAGAATAGCAATGTGAACCCTAGTAGTAGATCCTTCTCGCTATTTGAACCAGTCGTCGTCTTATCCTTGCGTGATGTATTCGTTAGGCGAACTGACACAACCTTACTGGGGTCACCCGGCATACATGCCAACCCTAGGTAGTTTGTCTTGGGACCTGCCTTGTCTGCAAGCGGGTATGCAAGAGGAATCACTTTTTACATGGCTTTGAATCCTATGTCGGTGTGTCCGCGTATAGCTCCAGTGCTCCACAGATGGCGGTGAGGTATTCGCGATGAGCAAACTGTATACATCTGTTGAAGTTGAAGAATGCAACTTTGGTCAAGTACATCGTCTGCCCCGGATCGTCAGTTCGGGCCGTCCGGATCATATTTAACGACCAACCAACACCAAAAGATGACCAGTGCAACATGAATTGCAAGCCCCTTAATGTTCATCCTGACTTGAGACCACATGATCCGGGCGTCCCGCGCGGGAAACCAACAGCTCAAAGTTGACTGAAAGAATTACGAACAAATTCTCCATAGAGAATATGTAGGAATAAATCATTTGAGTATGAAACATGGTCGATCCGTGCACATAGTACGACAATCAACCGAGAGCTCGTACCTGAGCCAACCATTCGAGTTTAAAACAGAGGGCCAGAGTAGTAATACAAAAAGGCCCCGGGTTTGTTTCGCCATGACCCTAGCACCATTCCTGAAAGGATTCAGCTAAACCCCACTGGCTGAAGAGAGGAGTCATGCCACCTTGTGAGGAGGCGGTTTCGTTGAATCCTGTAAGGATCTACTTGGCCCTGCTTAATTTCGATCTATCGTTGTAGTTGACAGATGGATTACAAGGGTTGGAGTAGTTAAATACCTCCAATTCCTCCGTCTAAACTGTTTCTTCACTTCAACAAACAACCATCTACCTCTTCTTCAACTTCCTTCATCATGGGCATCAGCATCATTCGTTCCCTGGCAGCAGTCCTCCTGCTAACAGGCGCCCAAGCCGCCCCCGCCGACGGACCGCTAGTCGAACGCGCCGTAACCTTCCGCGACGAATTCACCACCTTCAACGAAGCAAACTGGCGCTGCGAATACACCTGTCCCGTCATCGAAACCGGCAAAGCCCGTTTCCGCCTCCGATCCGGCGTTCTTCCTAACAACGAGGGAAGCTGGTCCAAGGCACGCTACACGGGCAAACGCTTCACCTCTGGGAAATTCACCGTTTCTTTCTCTTTGACGGAACGTCCTAAGGAACCTGTTTGGTGGGGTGTTGCACTCTGGGATGATGGCGTTGATGGAAAATTCAACGAAATCAACTTTGGATACACGACCGACGGGCAAAGCTACAGCGACACTCAACTCCGCTTCGAGAGTGCAAAGGAAGGAGTTGATGATTACCGCAAGATCGATACAGGTGTAGATTTGTACGACGGAGAGTATCACACTGCTACTCTCGAGTACGATTCCAACCACGTCGCGTTTTACTTTGATGGGGACAAGGTTGGGGAGATTACGGATAAGAAGTTTATTCCTACTGCTCCTATGGATTTCTTGCTTGGGCCTAGACTTGTTAAGGGTGCGGGACTTGCTAAGGGGTTTACTGAGTCTATTGATTGGGTTGAGATTGAGGGTTAAGCTGGACTTGACATGATGGGGGCTTTTACTTTCTTTCTTATTTTTTCTTCTTGTTGGATAGTTTTTAGATTTCTTTGAATAAAGACCTGGCCGGCCTTAAAATGAGGTTGTTTGAACAGGTGAATGTAGGACTGTATCCATGATTGGAGCTTGTTGTATGAGCCCAACTAGAGTACAGCGTTTCCCTTGGTACAATGTTTATACCACACCCCAGTCTGTCTTACACTCCGGCATATATGTCACGCCGCGTCGATCACCCGAAGTCTTAGCACCGGCATGTTTGTCTCTCGGCTTGAGCTACCCTTGTATCTCCACTGATCTCCCATCCTGCGGTTGTTGGCAGCACCATAGCGAACAAGACCCGTTCCATGTAACACAACCTTACCAACCCCATCAAGACGACATACCACTAGATCCATGCTTCTTCCCCCAGTTCTTAACCTTGACATCCATATCCCATCGAATAAACACCATAACAATCATGACGATCCACGATAACATCGTGTTGACAAATCCAGTCAACCAACCACCACGAATAGCACCTCCCATTACACTAGTCATGACCAATCTAATAATAGTGCTTGTGGCAATCAACTCCTGTCCACTCTCCAACCCAGCAATCGCACGACGAGCACACTCTGTCGGCGTCAGAATCTGATCACCTTCTTCCAACGACTTTGTGACGTCTGTTTTGACTTTGTTCTCATCCTCCAGGGATTTTGTCTCCATCGTAGCCGGGAAAACAGTATGAACGCGTACCCGAGGTTCATTTGGATGTGCACCCGCATACAAATTCATCTCCTGAGAAAGAGAATCAGAAAGCGAGCGAATGGCAGCCTTGGAAGGAGCATAAGGCGTGAATCCTGCAAAGCTAAAGAAAGAAACAAAAGACCCAGTAAAGATAATATGTCGATCCAGAGGTGGACTTTTCTTCTCAGTAGAAGCCATCTTGGTGCCTTCAATAGCAGGCCTCAACCAAGCATTCAAAGCAGCATGCGCCAAATACGCACTCGAAAAGTAATTACTATCCATCATAGTCTGAAACTGCTCAACAGGCGTATCAACAAAAAGACTAGGATGAGCACTCCCACTACAACACCACACGATATCAGGTGGGTTACCGTCATTCCAAGCTGTAGACTCAGCTATGACGCGGGCGCATTCTGTGGCTGTGGTGACGTCTGCTTGAAGATAGTGAAAGCGCTGATCATCAGAGAGGGCGCATTGGGAGATTTGATCGAGGGCTTCTTTTAGGATGGGGATGGAGCGGGCGCAGATTATTATGTTGGCTCCTTTTGCTGAGAGTTCGCATGCGGCTGCTAGGCCTAGGCCACGGGAGCCGCCCGTGATGAGGACGGTCTATGAGGTGTAAGTGAGGTTCTATTTGGTAGGTTTATGGTGTTTCTTACCCTTCCTGCAACGGGAAACTGGTTCTTGGATAGATATGCTCCCATTGTGTTGAGGTGATTGTGATAGAGGGAGACGCGCGCCAAGCTGTCAGCAGCAAGAGTCGACGCGTACTAGGCCGAAACAGGTAATCAGATAATCTTGATTGGCTGGCTGCATTCAACGTTGAATGCCTCGATTGTATCCATGAGAGAAATTGTACCTACTGCAAGGAGAGATACAATAGTGCTCAGACTGGAAATGATCTGATAGGACAACGACATATCTACCCGGCAAATACCAACGGCATCTTTCTCATATCAGTCGGGCGTCAAACGGACCCAACCGCGGAATTAATACCGGCCTGCAACATCCTCACCTTGCGATAACCGATGAGATCTGCACGTTTCGACCCATACCCGGACCCTTTCGATAATTAGCAACTCCACCTCATGACAGGGGCCTCTTCCTTCCAAGATCCGATTTCCCGTGTCTGTTTCCTCTCCTCTTTCATTATTACCTCAAACATTACAAAATGTGGCTTGCATGTGCCAAGATGTCTTTGTTCTTGGCTCTTGTTTTCGCAGTTGGATTCGTCTCTGCTGTTGATATCGTTTACGTGACTGATTTATCCCTCTACAGTTCCCTCGTAAGTACCCATCACACACTCTCTACACTCCTCTAACTTGTCAGGCACCCTGCGCCGCATCCGCCATCTCCAACAACATCAGATACCAAACCTTTAGCAAGTACTGTTCCGAAGCAGTAACAGATCTTCAATCATGCGTCTGCTCAAAGCGATTCGACGACGTGTCGACCACAATGTCTCTAATGATTAGCGTCACCTGTGGCTCAACTGCTAGCGAAGATCAAGCATCTGCATCGACTGTCTTGAAAGCATACTGCGATCAGGATTGGAAAGTGGAATTTCCAAAGCCAAAGCATCCCGTGTCTTCGTATATCGATGAAATTTTGGCGATGACCGAGTTGGCGCCTTGTGCATCGATACGCTTAAGTGGAATTGTAAATCAACAGGTTACTACCCTTTCGCTACCTACTGGTTGCTTCAGCTAACAGAGACCAGACTGAAGCCATCTGCCCATACTTGGCAACAGACCTCGCACCCTGCGTATGTGAAAAGAACCAAAACTCCCTCCGAGTCAGCGAAATGATCAACACCGGAGTCGGACAACTCTGCTCATCAAACAAGGAAGACATCAAATCAGCTCAAGCCATGTTTGCAGCCTACTGCGACATGAACTCTGGAAAAACCTCATTCCCAATAGCTTCTCCTCCTCCAGGCGACATGTCCTACTACGTCACCAATCTCCCGCAGTATTCATCTCTCGAAACATGCGCGCAGTTGTGTGTTGATATAGCTGCTATGTATCAGACGAGCACCTTCTGTCCAGGTGGCCCACAGGCTCTAGCTTCATGTCTTTGTCTCAAGAATTCAGTGTCAAAGGCAGTTTCAAGTACATTATCCTGGGAGATCAAGAACCGATGTCACAAGAATATGCTCGATAACTTGTCTTCTGCCAATGCTGTTCTCGACTACTACTGCAGCGCAGCAAAGGGAGAGGTGACAGCGACGGGTATTGCAGTTTCTCAAACAGAAAGCGCCAGCACGGGAGCTGGTTCAGGATCAATGGCCACAGAGACAAACAGCTCGAGTGAATCAGAGTCCAAGTCCAAGGGTCCGAGTGCTGGGGTCATTGCTGGTGCTGTTGTTGGCGCAGTCGGGGGGATTCTCATAGGTGGTGGCCTTGTTTTCTTCTTCATGCGGAAGAGAGCTCGCAGCAAGAAACAGATCAAAAGCAGTGACCTTTCTGGACATCATTCTCAGGAGGGAAGTCAAAGGGATGATGGTATCCGGTTGAATCCGGTTGCTCCCAATGGTGATGAGATAGCGCCTCCGCCGTATGAGGAGGGGCCTTCAGGGGCCGTGTCAAGCAAGAAGTAGATATTTCAATAGATTTAAAGACATTAGGAGTTGTGTAACTTAGAAACGTATAGTATAACATATCTCGGTTGTGGAACATGGCCTATCGTCTTAGATGTAAACCCACCTGTTCTCGAAGCACAACTGGGCGAAAATGCACATTCATCATAATTCGATAATGTCAATTTTCTAACCATCGCACAATCCCGCTACATGCATAAACCTGAATATCTAGGGCTAAAATAAGGCTCGGCTCGGTAAAGGCAGCTCAGATCTGCGGCCTGAACGCAACCTCAACTTAACCGCTCGCTGTGCCGCACACTTAAAACACGCACCGACGATGACGGCCCAATGAGGGCCCGGTGACGAGTTTCATTTTTGTGCTGCGCCTTGCTTCAAGTTCTGCAGTTGGTTCAGCTTCCAATCCAACCTTTCATCTCTTTACTTGCTGTACCTGTATTTAGTTGCAGGTTTGCTCTGGTGTTGCTTCAACTTGTTTCCTCAAGCATCCTCTCTCGACTCTACAGGCTCGTCAACTTTGTTCTTCTCTATCATGACTTCATTCTGGGATCCGGAAAATCTCCTTCGGGTCACAGACGACCTTCGAAGCCAAGCAGGCGAGATCAAATGCCTCGGGAAGATGCGATACAATGCTCGATGCAGGCTCAACATCCCCGAAGCCAACCTCTCCGAGGTTCGCCCACTACTCGGGGCCATGTCCCAAGTCAAACCCGAGTCCATCACAAACGAAACACTACAAAGACTAGCCAGGCTCTGTCTCTGCATTGAGTACCACTCGAACCAAGCAGAACAGGTCGTTAGCCATTGGACGAGGGTTCTTGAAACGGCAACTCAGCACCACCAGAGACTTCTCGACATGGAGAATTCTTCGTCAGATGAGATTCAAATTCTTAAAAGAGACATTGCGCTCAAGAATGATGAGTGCAAAGACTTGAGAAGGAAGCTGGATCGCGAGATTGCTTCCAACGCCCAACAAAACGACGAGTGGGAAGATAAATCGGATGAAATGACGACCAAAATCACTCATCTCGAACAACAACTCTCCAGGAGCGAAAACCGCCTTACAGTCACGGAAGCAGCAATTTCAGATCAAGAACAAGCGAAACAAACCCTCCTTGAACAAAACAAAGAGGAATCGGCAGCTCGCATCGAGACGGAAGAGGAAAACGTCATCCTCCAATCAAGGCTTAAAACCAGCGAAGATAAACTCGAAGCCAGCGAGGACAAGCTCAAGGCCAACGAAGACAAGCTCAAACGTGCTCATGAGGAAAACGAAAACCTCACCAAATATTTGGCCACGGTGCGGGAGTCGAACGAGGTGGGATTTCAGGCATGTCAAGATGAAATCAGCCAGCTCAAAGCGACAGTCCAAAACCTCACCAAAGAGCGTGATGACAAAGATGCCAAGCTCAAAACCAGCGAGGACAAGCTCAAGATCGTCCGTGAGGAGAAGAAAAATCTCATTAAAGAATTGGCCACAGTGGGTGAATCAAACGAGGTGGGATTTCAGGCATGTCAAGATGAGATCAGCCAGCTCAAAACGACGGTCCAAGGCCTCACCAGGGAACGCGATGACAAAGATACCAAGCTACAAGAGTACCATGCACAGCTCGGCAAACAACTCGCACAGAATACACTTCTCGATGATCGGATTGCGAGTCTGGAACAGACACAAGCTCAGTTGGAAGCAAGCATTGTATCTTGCTGGATGCATTCATTTTGGGCTTGGACGACACGATTCAAGGGTAGACGGAGCAAGCCTCAGTTGGTGGAGGGTAATATGGAGCTCAAGACTTATGCTTGATGTGTACTCTTCTTTGTTTGCTGATAATTCTCACTTCTGTACTAATAGCTGTTTCATATGTCCCATGCTCAATGTCAAACTTCCGCCCCTCGTTTGTGTACCGTATATTCAACTGTCCTGTAAAGTATCGACCTTTGTCCAAGTCCAGTTGTGTTTCTCAAGAACGAAACGTCCTTAATCAACTTTTCTCTGCTTTGCCTTGAAACCTTCAAAGATATGATACTACATCTCGTCAGCTTGAAAATCATCAAGAAAGTGCCATCACTTACAGCCTCCTCTACAGTTTTTCGTGCCCCTGGCCAATTCCTTCTTCCATGACCCGGTATCTGCAAAGGATTGGTGTCAAACAGCCGCCACGAGTAACTGTTCATAGGCCCCTTGGCGAGCCACTTCCACAACTCGTAGTCATTCCACCAAAGCCACCACCCTCTGGCAGTAAACACATGATCAAGGTACTCATACAATCCAGTCCCTGCCATGCAGTGAAGAAACCGGTAGAAAGAATAAGCTCTCACATAACCGGGCAGCACAGAGTGATCGATCGTCCACTGCTTGCGCCACCAAGCATGATAAGAATCCACCTCTTTTTCCATCTCTTCCTTGGACGGCAACAAAGAAGCAGGACTATACCCAATCGGAGCCTTCAGGTCCTTCTTTTGGGCAATATCTGCAGCCCAAGCTTGTGTAACAGCCATGGAAGCAAGTTCACAGACACACCAGACATTCTCCTGCGGGGCCATCCAACTAAGAAAAGCAACCGAAGAAGCCCACTTTGGAGGGAAAATCATCTGAAATAGCCTTGGAATACTTGGTTCCTTCCGATCATCAATTTTTCCGGGGGTGGTCAAGGGAAATCCGCCAGCACCGTCCATCTCCAGCTCGGACATGAGAGAAAAGTCATGCTTGTAACCAGTAGCAAAGATGACGACGTCAACTTCGACAATCTGCCCATTCCCCAGTATAACCTTTTTGTCCCCGACAAAGTCGACAAATCCGTGTACTGGGGTGATCTCTTGGTTGTACAAGGCAGGGAAGAAGCTTTCTTGCAACGCTGGGTGTTTGTGTGCCAAGCTGGGACAAGGCACGAGTCGCCACTCGCCCCGAACCTTTTCTCCAGCAAGCTTCAATTTCTCCTTTTTTGGTGTATCAGGAGATACCGGTTCGTGTCTGGCTGCGTCATTGATCATCTTGTCGACCATGAATTTATCAACCAAGGGGTTGATCAGCCACGGAACCCAATAGTCCAAAAGGTACTTGAGACGTAGGATAGGCCATGGAATCAGGCTGTCTGTAGGTACGCCATCGTCACCATATCTCGAGGCAACCATACGCCCACGACGGTATGCTTGATACGTCTTGGAGGCGTGTTTGCACAAACTTAGTGCAACTTCACAGCCCGTGTTTCCAATACCTACAACCAAGACTCTTTTTCCTTTGTATTCATCGAGATTGTTGCTGCGAGCAAATTAGTCAACAGCTCCAACCGAATATATATGTCACTAACCTTCGAAATGCTTGTGAATGGAGAATCGCCCCCGTAAACATGTCCCGTCCTGGCATCGATGGCCAAACAGGCACGCTCTCGCATCCATTTCCAAACACGACCTTGTCAAAGGAGATTGTCTTTCCACCATCCGGCCCCGTGATGTAAATATCCCATTTCTCTTCAGATTCGTTTCGAAGCACTTGTTTTACTGTGGTGCCAAAGCTGATGTGCTTGTGCAGTTCAAAATGCTTGGCGTAGGATTCAAAGTACTCGTGGATTTGGCGTCGAGATAGATAAGGGGGATATTCTGTCTTTGTTAGCAAAAGAAAACTGCAACAAACAAATATAACCATAATTCAACCTTTGGGGATAGGGAAATCGCTGAAGCCAGACTATAGCTCATGTCAGCCCTCGCTATCCGATAGGGGATTCTTACAACCTACCACAAACTTGCTAATATTGGCCGTAGTATCATCCAACGCCGATGTATACTCAGGATCATCACTATAAGCCCAAAGCCCACCTACAGCCTCTCTCCGTTCAAAAGCAACAGCATCAAACCCCTCTTCCCGCAGACTTTTGAGCGCAGTGAGTCCTGCCGGGCCTAGAATCTCAACGGCGTCAGTCAGTGACTCAAAAACACACAGGCTGTCGACTTGCCAGTTCCTACAATTGCGACTCTCACGTCCTCCATCGTGGGATGGTTCGAGAAAGAGGACAACTGTCGCGTGTTCAAAATTGCCTCGGCTTAAAAAGTTGATGTCACGTCTCAGATTCTGGCGGTCGCTAGCTGATAAGAGCATCTGAATGACAGGGATGTATCGTCTCTCTAACCCGTGTACCAACCAGCCACTCTTCACATTCGCAAGTCGAATTCTGAAACAAATGCAGTTGAAGGGAGTCTCAAAATCATATATTTTTAAAGTCTAGGACGCAAACCCCAACAGCGCTCTGTTACTCATTAAATCCGCCAGGGTTTACCTACTCTTTCATGCATCTTCACACCCTTCAAAGACTCTTCTTGAACAATATATCTATGCCCTTCAATCGACAAGTAACTCCTGTTCCTTGTACATCTCCAAATTTACATCTCAGTTCGTGGCCGCATTGCTTGATTCTCCATCGCCTCCCTCGGACCACCGCGCATTTCTTGCAAGCTTAGCTCCGTTCCAATTTCCAGCAAGTATTCTTTTCTAAGAAGTCGACAGGGATCCGTTTTCAAGCTTCCAAATGACAATAATTCTATCTGGCACGACGCTGAAGCGGCCAGCCAAAAATAGCCAGCGAAGAGCAAAACATGGACCCCAAGAAGATAATAACAGGCTCAAATTTGCCAATTCCATATCCAGAACTAACAGGTCGCGTCAACAGCTTAGCCGTCACAGGACCAGTCGCAAGGTTTCCGATTCCCTTTCCAAAGGCCATCAGACTGTAAATCTGCGCCGGATCCTCTGATATGACAGATCCAAACTTGGCCCAGAGAACAGGGAAAGCTCCAGCGAATAAACCAAAGAGAAGGGCGAACGTGAGGAGTGTGACGAATGAGTGGGCGAATCCCCAGAGCGTGAAAGAGACGGCTGCTGACACGAAGGACGAGATGAAGATTAAGAGGAGCATGTTGTTGGTCCGGTCTAGGATGAAGCCAAAGATAAGTTGACTGATGACGATGGCCAAGTTTTCAGCCGCCAGGATCAAGGCACCCAAAGTTCCCGAGATTCTAATGAGAGACGCATAAGTCGGCAAGTACAACGCCGGGATGTAGTAACCAAAACCTTGGATCAAGTTGGAAATAGCAAAGACCCAAAACAGCGGCTTCTTCGCAAAGCCAAAGTCGAGTATGCGTAGCGCTCTATGATGCGAAGGAGGAAGTCGGGGCTTGAGCATGAATAAGATGGGACCGCCGAGGATGAATACCGCCATGGCCACAGCTCGAGGAGTAGTCTGATATCCATACTTGGATAGCAAAACCTCCAAGAGGAAGGGATATCTAACGCCACTGGCACCGCTACCTGCGGACATGACGCCATACGTAACTCCACGTCGCTGTACGAACTATTCATTTAGTATGATCAGTAGCGGAAAGTAGAGCAAGATAAAGCTAGTCCCGTACAGTATACCCTGGGTGATAATGAGACCGTTGATACTCTTTATGAAGGAGGCGGCGACGAGAGAGGCGACATAACCAGCCCAGCCGGCAGTAATCATATGACGTTGCCAGCGCTGAAACCGTTTGACCAAGGGTGTAGCGATGGGAGCACCTAAAAAGTAGATACTCGTCGATATGGTTCCGATGACGGCGAGATTAGAGTCGCCTTTAAATTCGGGCTGCTTGGAGTAGTATTCTTGGAAAACGTCATACGACAGAGGGAATCCTGGCCATTGTCAGTAAGATTAAATCTTGAGATCAAATAGCGAACTCATACCCCAGAGAACTGCCTCAATGGTAAAAATTCCGAAAAGAAACTTCCATGCCGCGGGGCCTCTATCTGGAGGCGGCAGAGCTGGGACGAGCGACTCCCTATCTTCACCACTTTCCTCGTGGATGGGAGGTTGGGCAGAAGCCACAGGTGTGAGTTCAACAGCCATTTCGATAGGGTTTAGCAATCGAAGAAGCGATAAAAGATGAAAGATAATATTTTTGAGCACGACCCCTCATTTGATGAAGAAGACCCATGATCTTGTCTCTCATATGCTCGGCCGACGAACCCGAGAGCCGTCTGTCAGTCCGGGGAAGTTGACTCGGCCCACAGGAAACAAGTCACGACTCTACTGCATGGCTAGCCTTATTAATAAATTGGCGAATCATGTACTGCTTCCCCATGTCTTTAATTAGGTTATCTGACAAGTTGTGCGGTTCATATTGATAGTAGCACCAGCTAGCCATCTGTCAGAACCTGTGAGTCAGAGACATTCCGTCTTCGGGGTCTCATAGCCTTCGAAGGCAGACGGAGTTAGAGGACGGAGTGAGCAGAACATTCTAAGTCAATGAATAAATACTGGTACTTATAACGTAGCCGAGATACAGGATATGGCTACAAAGGTTTGACCAAGACAAGTTGATCGTCAGATCCGCTCTCGGGTTCCTCTCCCGCGACACCGCTTCGGCTCCTAGAGCCGAATTGAACCAAACAATAAACACGCAGCCCGTGCAAAGGACAAATAAAAGAAGCGACTTTTTTGAGCAAAATCATGAGGCAATCCACATTATTTGGCCATTGGAAGAGTGGTTGGCCAAGCAGGAGTGTGTCCAGATACAGGGTAGGGAGGAGTTGGTGTACCTGCCCACCAAAAGGGATATAGACTCCAAATTGTGATCTGCTACCACAGCCCCCACTACACCAAGTGTTCAACACTTGGGCATCTTCCGTAGTATAGTGGTCAGTATGCAAGCTTGTCACGCTTGAGACCCGGGTTCAATTCCCGGCGGGAGAGATTCCAGCCACCTGTGTAACACAGGGTTTCTTTTTTGCTTTTTTTTTTTTCTCTACATTTGTACTCTAAATACTGCCATCTGGACTTGAATGACACTGGCTGATGTCAACACTCGATAGCCGCGATTATTCTGCTTACCGCTTTGCTGCGGAACTTGCCTCGATGGCACTTCCCCTTGTATCGCCTTAGGAATGAGTCAATTAAAAAAATCAAAAGGCATGTCCTCCGTATCACCTACCCTTTTTAATATCGTGATTTCTTTCTCATGGAGCTAGAGCGCCGAGCAAAGGACGAAGAGACACGCTTCAACGTGATGCTACTCTTGGACGCAATGACGAAGACATCCACATTTACTATCCTCTCACCATAGATGCAGCAAAACCTTGGACAGTCATGGCAACATCAGATTCCAACAGCAGTAGTCTATCAATCTATCAGAAGTCTATTCAGCTGCTAACATCCTGCAACGCCGTTTGGAGTCATCTTACACTAATGATACAATCTCATCATCATACATACTCATACACACATATGCAATCAATCCATCACTCCTTTTCCGGCTCCGGCTCTTGCGGCCGAGACTTGGCAATGATATCCACCCAACGTTGCAACCGAGTAACAAGAGAGGCGTCATAAGGAGGCGACTCCATCATGGCCATGACAAAAGCACCCTGAGCACCCCAGGTGCAGCTATGCAGATGGCTTGAAATCTCCTTAATAAGCTTCTCCACCTCCTCGTTGGGATGAAGACCGACTGACTGCATCTCATCCAGAGCGTCCAATGCAGCAGCTGCGTCACCGTACCGCTTCCAGTGAATGTCTGCGAGCTTGGCAAACAGAGGGGTCGAAACGCCGAGGACGTAGGAGGAAAGGCCGAGATCCTTGATCCGGGGGATGATGTTCAGGGCTAGAATAGACGGTTTCAGGAATGCCGTGTCGAGGAGCTCCATGCCGGTGCTGAGATAGTGAGTGTAGAGAGGTCCATGAACGTCCATGATGCGTTTCCCTTCTTTCAGTACTGGACCTTGTTCGGTCGTTTCCTCGACAGTTGTCTCCTCGGCTGTTTCTTTGGCAGCCGTCTCCTCGGCCGGCTCCTCGACCGCAGTTCCCTGGGTTGCCATTCCCTTGGGCCTTCCTCTAGTAGCCTTCTTCCGCGTCTTAGGCGGTTTCTCGCTGGATAACCCAATCCCCAGCTTATCAGGCAGCGAAAAGACCTCATCCTCCATGACCTTCCACAGCTCAGCGTCCGTCACGCAAGCCTTCATCAGCGTCTCGACCCTCTGTATCTCCTCCTCCCTAAGGTGTTGATAGCGCGCCCACACGGCCATCTGCTTGGCCTCGGCCTTGTCGAGTTCGGGCAAGTCGCGGAGCTTGGGGCGCGCAGGTTGAAGCTTGAATAACCCTAGAGCAGTCTCTGCCGCATGTTGTAGCGATGCTGGGAATTGCTTCAAGAAGGTATCGGACTGAGCGCTGCGAGCTTGATCGACCAGCGAGCCCTCAGAAGGCTCTGTGCCAAAGGTCTTCCTGGCTGGCTTTTGTGGTTTCTGCTCTCCCTGTTCCTGAGCATCTTCAGGTCGCTTCTTGGCCTTTGGCAACCGGCCTTGAGCAATTTCGTCAAAGATGCCCTTGAAGATTTCAGACTCGGTTGGCGTCAAGGTTCCTTCTTGTTCAGGGGTGACATGCTCAGATGCTTGCTCTTTATCATCCCACTGAAAGGGAATCGAGTTGTCGGGCCACTTGCTGCGCTTGTTCCCGGTGATGATGCCAGCTTTTTGGGCGACGAGAAGTGATACCGGACGCCTGCAAGCGAATTGCAGTGTCCGGGTCTGATATAAAAATGGAAGTAAATTCCTTGACATTTTTGGCGTATTTCAATGTCACACTCTCATCTGATGGATCTTCAATTGAGGTGTCTAAAAATTCATGAAAATAATCCTTGATGCGCCACCGGCTAAATCTCGGAATTGAAACGCGCTCTGGCAACGCGTGACTTCGCGCCAAAAATCAATTAACGAGTCGCGTTTTGGCTGGTGCCTCGCACGTCACCACCGTGAATCTCTTCGCCCACTCCAATTTCCACCGGCGCGAACATTTGCTCCTTGCACAACGCTTGTCTGAATCGCATTGTACATCCTTATCCCCCCCATCGATCGTTAATCTCCGCAAGTTTCGTCTTGTTTCAAGAAACAGCATGCCTGCCCAAACAGATGGCGCGCCGCTGAACGCTTTCCAGCGCCGCCGGCTGGAGAACATTGCTGCGAACCAGAAGCTGCTCAACGAAGTATCCGCTGTCGCAAAGAAGGTCGCGCCCAAGCCGCCCCCAAAGAAATCCACGCCCTCCAGAACGAGAACGCGACAAACACCCGTGAAGGCAGAGCCTACCCGTGCGACCCGAAAGAGTACACGACTAGCCGGCCTTGGGGCGGACGACGCCACTCTCAAGAGAAAGTACGAGATCGAGGCCGAAGTTGCAGCCGAACAAGCAAAGGCCAAGAAGTTGAGAGTTAATGGCGATCTCAGCCTTGGCGATATTGCAGTCGAGGGGAAGAAGTGGGAATCTGGCGTGGGCGGCCTTAAGGGGATCGTTCGCGGCGCGCAACCCGGAGTGCGGACGTTTACAGAGGATGACGTTAAGGAAACTACGGATAAGGGCCTCAAGGAGTTGCGGCTTCGAATGAGCGATCTCAAGTTATACGAACACTGGGCGCCTAACGGTACGTCGCACTGCACCGAGCTTGTTCGATTGTGCCACTAACTTGTACATCTAGATATCAAGATCACTCCCCAACGCGCATACGCCCTTGGCTTCCATCCGACAGAGTCGAAGCCCATCATATTTGCCGGCGACAAAGAAGGTGCCATGGGAGTGTTTGACGCCTCCCAGACTTCCCCCGAAGTTGACGATGATGACGAAGACGTCGACATTCCCGACCCCGTGATTTCTGCGTTTAAGACGCACAGTCGCACAATTTCGTCTTTTGTGTTTTCGCAACACGAGCCAAACTCTGTATACTCGTCATCCTACGATTCCTCCATCCGAAAACTGGACCTTGAGAAGGAGCAGTCGGTTCAAGTCTGGGCTCCCCAGGATGCCAACGAAGAACTCCCTATATCCGCATTGGATATGGCTGACTCCGAACCCAACCTGCTCTTCTTTTCGACTCTTGACGGAGGTGTCGGTCGTTACGATATCAGGACATCCGACGGCGCAGAAATCTGGAACTTGTCGGAGCAAAAGATTGGTGGCTTCTCACTGCACCCACTACAGCCACACCTGCTCGCGACAGCTTCACTCGACAGGACACTCAAGATCTGGGACTTGCGAAAGATTAATGGAAAAGGCGATCTTAGACATCCTGCGCTTCTGGGCGAGCATGAGTCACGCCTCTCGGTGTCGCATGCATCTTGGAGCGCCGGTGGACAAATCGCAACATCGTCCTACGACGATACCATCAAGATCTATAACTTTGCCGACGCCGGATCCTGGAAACCTAAGCACGACATCAAGGCAGAGGCCATGGAGCCGGCGTATAAGATTCCGCACAACAATCAGACTGGTCGCTGGGTCACCATCTTGAAGCCTCAGTGGCAGAAGAGGCCCCATGATGGTATTCAGAAGTTTGTCATTGGCAACATGAATCGGTTTGTCGACGTCTTTGCCTCGGATGGCAGTCAACTTGCGCAGCTAGGCGGCGACGGCATTTCCGCTGTACCTGCGGTTGCCCATTTCCATCCAACACTGGACTGGGTCGCTGGAGCAACAGCAAGCGGCAAGCTCTGTTTCTGGCGGTAACTGTAACAAACTTTGGCTCGAGGGACCTTGTACGATTTACTATTGCTATATCTGTCATTTCAGCGGGAGTTTTTGGTTTGCAGGGTTGACGGGAGGTTCGGCATCACTCAGGGATCGCTTGTCGGACATGGTTTGGGGATGGTGGAGCTGAATACGCGTTTGCAAGAACGACGACATACGAGACACAGTTTTGGGATGCTTGTGGGTGTGCTTGTGTAGGGCAAGCAAACCTTGCTGGAGACACGTCAATACAAACGTAGATTACCGTGGCTGAGTTGATCATGTTTCCCACATGCATTGCGCCTTTGTCTGTAGTTTCATTCACCAAATAAGCACAACCGAGGTTTCGCTTACCATGCTGAATGAAACCTTTCCATGCGGACGAGAAGTGACGGACATTGCGATCGAGGAAGGACAGGTGATCAGTTCTTCTCCAATACTAGCAAGTTCCATGGTCAGCATGTCCCCAGATCCCGGCCAATTCCCTCATCATCCGTTCTTTGACACTTGACCATCGAGGCACTTGCATGTGATCTGTTCATGTTCACGGTGTTTGAGTCGCGTACCCCACTGGCGTCATTTGGTTATCGATAGCAAAACAACCAATCAGAGTCTGTCTGCGTCGTGCACGCTCCACGGTACTGGTCCAGAATGTTTCCTCTGCAGGGGCCTTACAGGGCATCTTGGTCACTGAGGCCGCCAAGACCCATCTCCCGTCCACTAAAAATCCTCCCCCGCTAGAGCTTCAGGCGGATGGACCCGCCCCAGCGATACCGAGAGCGAGCCCCAGTGCCCAGAGCTGCCTAACAGTCTGACACGTCCGAGGCCTGGGTGAGGTCACTCCCATGGAACCCAGGGTCAGGTCCCTTCCAGATCGGGGAATGCCATGTCTCATCCAACCGGTTCACAATCGCCCATGCGACTTTGTTTGGCGCCGACCTCGATCCTTTTTTCCTCTCCTCTTCACGTTTCGTCTCCCACGTCTCGATCTCGTTCGTGTATCCCGGCCTCGACCTCTGCTTTGCGCCACCTCCCTCCGTCCTCCAAGGCTACAGTCCATCGGGATTGACGCCAGCGGATGGGCACCAAAGTCGAGTCCTACTGTTATCTACCTAGGCCAAAGGTTACTGCATGCGGCGCAAACCGGGTCAAACGCTGCGACTCACGACGACGACGATAACCTTTTGAACTTCCCCAACAGTTCGTCCCTGCATCGCCCCATCGTGTGTATTCGCTCCGACGAGTCGATCCGAACAATCCACCGACATTTTCACCCTCTCCGTATCTTGAGAGCTGCGGTCGCGCTGCCTCAACCTCTCGCCCCGCTCTTCCCGAACCTTGACAACCACCATGGCCTCTCAGTCTGATGCGGCTCCTGTCCGCGCCAGCGTCGGTGATGACAATGTCAAGAAGCGCGTGAGCAGGAAGTTGCACAAGAGACGGCGCGAGGACCTCTCGGCAACCATATTCCCCGAACCTCTACAAGAAAGCGACAACTCTGGCGACGAGGATGTCGTCCCGACTCAGGGACCACCCATGTTCATGAACATGAACCAGAGCATCTTTGGCTTGATTGCTGCAGCAGGCTCGCGGGTTGACTTTAACGATCGATTCGATGGTATCAGCAGTGACGATGAGGAGAGCCCTGAACCCAAGGACAGTGACGGGCCGTCAGAAGACATTTCCAAGACCTCTGTGTTAAAGTCACCGGGCAAGGAGAAAGGCCATCGTAGGAGGAAACTTTCGGAGCACAAGCTATTACGCTCTCTTCCTGCATTGCCCAGATTTCACACAAAGTCTAAGCGTCACTCGAGTCGTTTATCTGCTCCTACTGAAGTAGCCGACGAATCCAGCGATGCGAGCCAGAGTGGTTTATCAACTCCTCCCACCTTTGCCATCACCCGTCACGATAGCCACGGTCGACAAGCACCTGTAATGACACGAATGTTGGAAGCCAAGGCGGAGATGTCGAGCCGCCCGAGTTTTGACCTGGACCGACTTTCGTCGGACGTGAGTCGGTCCAGCGATGGCCAGGAGCCGCAGCCTCTGGCGAAGAAGTTGATGGAAATCTTCGAGTTCAACGAGCCAGAGCAGGTTATTGAGGGTATGTTGGCTCTGCCCATGGGTTTCCGAATGTCGCTAACTTGTTGTAGAATATCCTTGCTGGTTGCTACAGAGTGTCCTCCTTCAAGGATACATGTACATCACGTCGAAGCACATTTGCTTCTATGCCTATCTCCCCAAGAAAGCAGTAGGTTAACTCTCGCTGTCATTAGAGCATCGCACTAATAGTCCACAGCACGAGGCAGCCAAGTCTGGTTACCTCTCAAAGAGCGGCAAGCGAAATCCCAAGTATAACCGATACTGGTTCCGACTCAAGGGCGATGTCCTGACGTATTATGCGAATTCCACGGATCTCTACTTTCCCCATGGCCAGATCGACCTTCGATACGGTATCTCAGCAACCATCGTGGACAAGGACAAGGAAGGACTTCACTTTCAGGTTGAGACTCACCATCGCACATACCACTTCCGAGCCGACAGCGCACCTAGCGCAAAGGAATGGGTCAAGAGTCTCCAGCGTGTCATTTTCCGAAGCCACAATGACGGAGACAGTGTCAAGATTTCGCTACCTATTGACAATGTGATCGATATCGAGGACACTAAGATGATCCAGTTTGCAGACACTTGTAAGATCCGTATTATCGATAACGACGAGACATACGCGATCGACGAGGTACGTTATGTCTGAGGTCTCTTGCACTGGTCGCTAACTGTTGCAGTACTTCTTCTCCTTCTTTAGCTTTGGCAAGGAAGCTATCAACGTGCTTAGGATTCTCATTGAGGATGCCTCGCCAGCAAATCGCTCAGCGGACAAGATTGTGTCTAGCCGTGACGAGCGGGATTCTTCGCAGCCTCCCTCAGCTCGAACTTCCCTGGCGGCGAACAGAAACAGTTTGCATGTGGGCAAACTGCGGACTACCAAGTTGCCAGACACGGTCAAGGCGACCCTGTCACCAATGTCGCCCAGTTCTCCGAGCCAACTTAGTCCCCGCGCAAGTATGGATGCACCACGATCCAGCTTTGATGCGCTCAAGAATTTTGGACGGAAGAGTATCGACGTCAGTCGCCCTCCTATTCGAGATATCAGCCCTCGAACGAGTTTTAACGGAACGCGACGATCGATGAGCCGCAGACGCCGAGAGGGCACTACTACTCCAAAGCAAGCCCTGGACTCTGGGGACTCGTTCCTTCAGTCGTCAGTAGAGGATCCAAGCATCTCTACCCTGGCTCCGTCTTCGTTTGAAGACCCATCTGCCAGCCAGATCCTGAGAGGAAGTGAAGTCTTTCACAACCCAACCATGCGACGGTCAGCTTCTGCCAGCAGAAGGGTGTCTCCTGACAAGAACTTGCCTCGTAGTTCGAGCGCGCCGCGCATCCGCCCCATTGTTCATGCTGCGACAACTGGCTCTATGCAGGAAATGCAAGGAGAAGGAGAGAATTCTCAGCGCCCGCTCACTCCAACGTTGCAGAGCATCACCAAGATGGGAGCATACCCGTTGCAGAGAGCAAATGCATTTGCCGAGTATCTCAGCAGGACGAGCCAACGCATGGGTTCAATGTTTGCGACTGAGTCAATGGGCTACGTCGAGAAGGTTCACGGGATGTGGAAGGGAGGCCACCGCCACTACGACGAGCCTTCTGGGCTTAGACCCGATGACTATGATGAAGAGGAGGAGGATGGAAAGGTCCAGAACGTGATGGATCGATTCCGGGCGCATTTTGCGCTGCCAGAGTCCGAGAAGCTTCTTGCGACATACTTTGGCTACATTGTGCGAGTCTTGCCACTTTACGGCAAGTTCTACATCAGCGACCGCTCATTCTGCTTCCGAAGTCTAGTCCCAGGGACAAGGACTAAGCTCATCTTGCCCTTGAAGGATATTGAGAATGTCCACAAGGAGAAGGGTTTCCGATTTGGCTTCTACGGTCTCGTGGTTGTCATTCGAGGGCACGAAGAGCTCTTTTTTGAGTTTCGGCCACCAGAGATTCGGGATGACTGCGCTGTTACTATGCACCAGATTCTCGAGACCAGCCGGTACCTTGAAAAGTCGGGAATCCTTGAACAGGAGGAGCAAGAAGATGAGGACGCCGCCATTGCCGAGCGCGATGCCTTGAAGGAGGCGCGACAGGACGAGTTTGCTGATCACGAGCTGGAGCTCCCTCATGAGACTTCTGGGGTCTCCAATGCTCCGACCATTCTCTTTGATGATCCCAACGCATCTGCTCTTGCTTTCAAGCCTCAGAAGTCGATGAAGGTCACATGTCTCACGATCGGTTCCAGAGGCGACGTCCAGCCCTACATCGCGCTGTGCAAGGGCCTCCTCGCCGAGGGCCACAAGCCTCGAATTGCCACACACGCCGAGTTCCAAGGTTGGATCGAGTCCCATGGCATCGAGTTTGCTCGTGTCGAGGGTGATCCAGCTGAACTGATGCGCCTGTGTATCGAGAATGGAACCTTTACATGGTCGTTCCTTCGGGAGGCAAACTCAACCTTCCGAGGATGGCTGGATGACCTTCTCGACTCGGCATTCAAGGCATGCGAGGGATCAGAGCTTCTGATCGAGTCTCCATCAGCAATGGCGGGCATCCATATCGCAGAGAAGCTCGGTATTCCATACTTCAGAGCTTTCACAATGCCTTGGACTAGGACAAGAGCATACCCTCATGCCTTTATCATGCCCGAGCACAAGATGGGAGGAGCCTACAATTACATGACGTATATCATGTTTGACAACATCTTCTGGAAGGCCACGGCGTACCAGGTGAACCGATGGAGAAACAACACCCTGGGGCTCCCTAACACGAGCCTCGAAAAGATGCAGCCGAACAAGGTTCCTTTCTTGTACAACTTCAGCCCTAGTGTGGTTGCTCCACCTTTGGACTTTTCGGACTGGATCAGAGTGACGGGTTACTGGTTCTTGGACGAGGGTGGTGAGTGGGAGCCGCCACAAGAACTACAGGACTTTATCACCAAGGCCAGAGCAGATGGGAAGAAGCTGGTCTATGTCGGATTCGGGTCCATCATTGTCAACGATCCTGCCAAGATGACGCAGGAGGTTATTGACGCAGTCCAGAAGGCCGACGTTCGATGCATTCTCTCCAAGGGTTGGTCTGATCGCATCTCTTCCAAGGAAGACCCGGCCAAACCACGAGCTCCAGAGCCAGAGATGCCTCCGGAGATCCATGTCATAAAGTCGGCGCCACACGACTGGCTGTTCCGGCAAATCGACGCTGCCGCACACCATGGCGGTTCAGGAACAACGGGTGCCAGCTTGCGGGCGGGCATCCCAACAATTATTCGACCATTCTTTGGAGATCAGTTCTTCTTTGCTAGCAGAGTTGAGGATCTAGGTGTTGGAGTTTGGGTCAAGAAATGGGGAACCAACAGCTTCGGTCGAGCACTCTGGGAAGTGACTCGAAACGAACGCATGATCGTCAAGGCACGTGTCCTTGGCGAGCAGATTCGAAGCGTAAGTTTTTTTTGTTGGAGTAATGAGTGATTGCTAACAATGTGTAGGAGGGCGGCGTTGAGAACGCTATTCAGTGCATCTACCGCGACCTCGAGTACGCCAAGAGTCTGATCAAGCGCAAGGCGGGTAAGAACGAACAGCCGGATTCCGGTGAAGACGACGATACAGAAGAGAGTTGGACGTTTGTCGGAAGAGACGAACCGGATCCTGACATTGTTACCAAGAAGTTGAGCGAGGGCTTGGCTGGTTTGGGTACCGGCAGTGAGCGATCACTTGGAAGCCAGGTGCAAAGCTCAGTTGCGACCTAATGTTGTTTTGCTATTTATTTGCTGCATTTGCGAAGCATATTTACTTTTGGATGAGGCCAAGGGCCAAAGAGCGATGGCTTAATTATGAGCTCAGAATTCTTGGATTGTTGTAACGAAGGAGTCTGGTCTGGATGTTTTTTGTTGTTTATTTGCAAGGGGATAGACACTGCTACTCTAGAGTGATAGAGACTGCATGCCCGGAGCTAATGATTCTTTTGCTAGTCTGACGAACATGATGTAGTGACGATGTGCGTGCTATGAGCAACACATCGATAAACAGAGTCTTTACAGCGCCTTTTCTTCCAAGACTGCTTCTCCAATGCTTCTCTGCTCACGTCGAATATCTTCCTCCTCCTGCTGGATATACTTGAGAGGTCTCTTGGATGAGATGGCGTCTTTGTCGTTGATGACGATGACGGATGGGTTCTCGCGGAAGTAGGCGTCCAAGTCTTCGAGTTTTCGGTTGGCTAGAGAAGTTAGGATGGGTCTCAGTAAATAGGTATCCAGGTGAACTCACAAGTTTCGGGGTACAGGAAGTAGATGATAGGGAGGAAGAAGGCGTTTGTAACCGTCCAGACGATCCAGAATCGCCAACCAAGGTTCTGAATGCCAATAGGGGTAATCTCGACGACGATGAAGTTTGTCATCCTAAATAGGTTAATCACAGCCACTTGAAAGTTGGAAGTTTGACTTACCAGTTTGTTCCAGTTGCAAGAGCAGCTCCCTTGGTTCTCATAGGCAAAGAATTAATCTCAGTAGGATACAACCAAGGAACACCCAACATTCCAATTCCAAACGATATAAAGAATAGGAAGAAGAAAGCGATCGAAGCTGAAGCATAGGATTCCGTGTTGGGACCGTCTCCTTCAGCGTAGCGGAGCATGATGGTGATGATGAGGAAGGAAAGCAGTTGGCCAGTTGTGGAGAGAAGCATAAGTCCTCTTCTGCCCCATCTTTCAACGAGGAGGACGGCGGCTGATGAGAAGGCTAGGTAGGAGAGGGAGTTGCAGGCGGAGAGGAGTCGGGCCATGCTTTCGGAGAGGCCGACCGAGTTGATGAGGACAGTGGGCATGTAATAAGACCTAACAACATTAGCACAAGTAACTCGCAAGTTGCGTAACTTACATGATGTTGATTCCTTCAAATTGCTGCATAAACTGCGTAAAAGCACCTAGAAGAAGACGTCGCATAGTCTTTGTATCCGCCTGATCTCTGTTTCGCCTCAATAAAATGTCACTCCACTTAACAGAGTGTTCACGCTCATAATCAACACTAAACTGAATCTCGTGAAGCTGAGCAGTAACAACAACATCAGTAGTCTCCTTGTCTTCAATACAAGCAAGGATTTTGACAGCTTCGTCAGTACGGTCGTGAGCAATAAGCCAACTAATCACACTATCAGTAAGAAACATTGAAGAGTGCTCGGGGTAGTTACCGAGGAGATTCAGGCAGCCATGGGACAGTGCCAAACAAGATAAAGATAAATACAAACTGAAATGCAAGAGGAAATCTCCAGGCAACGGAGCCTTCGACAAAGGATAGACCGTAGTTGATCCAGTTGACGAGTGAGAAACCAGCAATGTTCATTGCCATTTCTAGAATGACGAGTTTTCCACGCCACTTGGCTTGGGCTGTTTCAGTCTGCCATATAGGCGCCGTAGCAGTATTGATACCATTTCCAATTCTACACCGGTCAGTATTCATTATGTATTTGTGAGTTTTATACGTACCCAAGGACAATCCGTCCAACAAACATCTGAGCAAGACTATACGAAGTACACTTGATAAGAGTACCAACAGACATAATAACGGTTCCCATAATGATGGCTTTTTTACGACCTAGTCGTTCACCTATGGTGAAAGCAATCAAGGCTCCGACGAAGCATCCAATGTCGTAGATTGCTGTGACGGTTGCTAGGAGGTTTGTCTTGGATGGACCGACGAGGTTGTGGAGTTCCAGAAAGTCCTTTGTTACGACGACGCCACCTGAGATTTATTAGACGGGGTTTATGTGTAGCATTGGGGATACATACTGAATACTCCTTGATCGTAGCCAAAGAGGGTCATGTCCGTAGCACACGCAACCTCATCAAGTCAGTACAAACATGGAGTATCTCTTCAAGAAAGGAGCTCACCGTGATCCAAAACGTAAGCCATCCCCCTCTATACCCAAAAAAGGGCTTCTTCTCTGTAGAAGCCGCCATATTAACGTCTCAAAAACGAAAACAGATTCTATAAATTGCTGAATTTTATGTGTACGAGATACGATAATACAAATAATGCAAAGAGGTCGATCACTTGCCTTATATAATCGTTACATTTCCTTCAACCGCATCACCCACCATAAGGAACAACACCCCAGAAGCATTCACTATAGCCGCTTCAATAAGATGTCACCTTCACCGAGTTATCTCCATCCCCAAGAAACAAACTGCAAGAAAACCTCGCTGCCTACGAGTCATGGCCCCACCCCCAAACATCCTCCCCTCCATCACGTTACCCCAGAATTACCTGTTCCTCACAGCTGATCCTCATCAGCGGGCACTGAATAGACGAACGTCTGCGGGGACTCCAGAAGACGATAATACCAATTCCATCCCTAGCGTCGATCCTCCAGGCTTCGCTTAAGAGAAACTTGCGGTCAATTTCCTTGTTCATCTCATGATCGACGAGGAATCCCCGGATTGGAGAAGGCAGGGATAAGAATCCTTAACTCACGTGTTTTTTTAGTAGTGATCAGTTTGGGTATGTGGGTGTTCTGAAAGGGTATATTAGGCTAATTTCTTTGTTTTTGGGCGGGTGACCTTGCAGAGGTTTGTAGAGGATGTGGTTTGGGGGATGTGATGGGCGTAGGGCTGGTGAACCAACAGAGGTTCTGCAAATGCGGCTCCGTTTTTGATATGCCTTTCGTCTTGTAACACGAGATTTCTTTCTTGTGTACTTCAAACATTTTCTCCCGGGCCAGCTTGCACCTTAAGTTTATTTGCACCCCTAAAGCACCTCTCAAGTCAACAAGTCGGCAAGACACTCTAAACACAAACACGATCTAGACAGGCAATGTGTGATACAGAAGAAATAGGCTGTGAGGCTACTCAAAAGGTAGGGGGGGGCCAAAGTGATAAAGGGGCCTGATTGGCTCTCTTTACTGCACGACACAATGAAGTTGGGATTTAAGGTATCAAGGGGGGTTAAAATTGCAGTGCAGCAAGCCTCACCATCCCGAATTTAATCTCCGATCATCCCGACCATTGGTCAATGCCCAGATGCTCAATTGGAAAGTTTGATTCGTTGACTCCATCGTTGAAGCCAGAGAAACAAGCTCAAACAAGCACATCTAAACTGGATTGGACGCCATGTAAGGCAGACATACGCATACCCTTTGCAAGGAGGTTACTGGAGGGTAGCCCACCCAATATCAATCGATCCTTGTTTCTTTCGATGCGAGTGAGCGGCGATTTTGGGGCTGGGGGCGGGTTAAAAGTGCAGTACCTCACCCGGTATCGAAGGCGAGGTCGCCCTACGATGCGCCGTGTATTTAGGGCAGCTTTTGGCACTGTACAAGCCTCTCTTCATCTCTATCATACCTAAGCATTAATCAACTACGTTTCAGGTACGAGAAGTCAAGGGAGGAGTTAACAGTTACTGTAACTGCGTCGCTTTTAGAGCTAAAACCGATGATAAGATAAATAGGTGACGAAAATAACCCAAAGTCCGTATCTCTTTAATAGCAAGACTAAAACTCTGTTGCCTTTTTCACTTTTAAAATAGCAGTGGTTATATAAAAACGATGCAGTTATGGCGAGGATCACCCCTCTGTGAGGAACAAATCAGGGGCGCTTTGGCCGGATATGGCCTCTAGGTACCCTCCATAAATCTGCAGTCATTGTTAAAAGGAAACCTCTCATTGAGTCAGTCTCCCTGTAAAATCATGGTATTCCTGAATCAACGCTCTTTTCCAGCGGATCCCTTATTAAAAACTTGTTTGTGTTGTAGAAGACAGCTTCCCCCCTTTCTATCGTGCAACAAGAGACCCTTTGTCCCCTAGTATCAAGGTTTTACCTCCTTCTTATATAGCAATACAGCGTGTCCCCAGGCGAATGATTCGTGTCTCCACTTTGACGCAAGCAAGTTGGTGGGATCTAAGCACTTGAGGGGGTTAAAATTGCAGTGAAGGAGGTTGGTGTTAAACAAACAGGTCCCAACGCGCTTCAAGTGGGAGCCAATCAACACCAATGATACCAGAAAGAGTTGATTGTACGTAAAGCTTATATAGCTCGTCTCCAGGTCATTTTGCTATTAATTTCTACTCCTAGCCTCGTTTTCCAGGCCACCTAATATCTACGTTGAGGTACTCCCATCGAGAACTCCCAAGACAGGCGGGGGAGAAGACATTCCCTTCACAAACACAAGTTATGTGGTCTGTTGAAGCAATACAGGGAGGATTCAGGTTCTTAGGGAGGGTTAAATTTTGCAGTGAAATTCTTACATCTAAAAATCAATGCAACGTTAGGTTGGATGCGCATGGTTGGACACAAGTCCACACCACTTTGTTAGCCGGCGCTTCATGAAACCAGCCAACATTCGCTCATGTATGTTGGGCGCGAAAGGACCCAAAGTGATAAAAGAGTCAAACGTCACGCACTCACGACAGGTCCCATCTTGAACTCGTTTTTTTTTTTTTTTTTTTCACATTGATTCCTTCTTTTCCACATAGTGTCAACATACAAAATGCTCTGTCTCAAGTGTCAAGAATGCCTCCAGAAAGAGCCTGGCCCAATTCTGAACGCCAAGTCTCTAGCTCATCATCCAACCTACCAAAGTCTTAAGAAATCCGTTGACGAGGGATGCTATGTCTGCAGTCGTTTCTGGGAAGCTCTAAGTGCCCAAGAGCGAGACCGCATCTCTGGCACCTCAGTTAAACCTCCAAATGCTGACTATACCGTTGAATCGGCAAAAGGCCGTTTTTCTACATGGACTTGTCTGGACGATGGCAAGAATTATGGTCATCATGGCTGTTACCTTCTCTATGTTGTGTACAACATGCCCTCCATGGATTCTGTTTCTTCAGGTAGCCAGAGAGGGTGCTTTCTTGTAGAGCCTGCCAAAGGTCAGTAGCTGCACATATGCTCCAGAGTCGGCTTCAAGACTGATTATACCTCAGACACAAATGCAAACCTCTCAAGTCAGAGCCTTGCCCAAAGCACAGGATCTCAGGAGACGCTTTTTCTAGCCAAACGTTGGGTTAAAGAATGTGCCACACATCATAAAAAATGCAACAAGCCCGCAGACGAAAGGCCTTGGTATCCGACTCGTCTTCTCTCTTTTAACCTACACGAAGCGCCAACAGTACGGTTGATAGAGACGGATCAAACAAGACCTCATGGACAGTACATGACACTCACTCATCGCTGGGGTCCTGACCCTGTTGATCATATCGTGTTGACAAAGGACACATATCCGCAACTCCTCGAAGGAGTTTCCTTGTCAACCCTACCTCAAGTCTTCCAAGATGCTATTTCCATCTGCCGCCATTTGGACATAACCTACATCTGGATTGACTCACTATGCATACTCCAAGGCAAATACAACACCCAGGACTGGCAACGCGAGGCTTCATTGATGAAGGATGTGTATTCGAACTCCTTTTGCAACATTTCGGCAGCCGATGCCCCTGATCCTTCTCACTCCATCTTCAACCACCGGGAACTTCGGACGCTTCTCCCCCATGTGGTAGTAAGGAGTGGCAAAGACACCACAGAGACCCTAGAGAACTTCATCCTTTCTGATTACGAATTCTGGGAACAAGAAGTCTCAAACTCGCTTGTCAACAAAAGAGCTTGGGTTCTTCAGGAGCGTTTCCTAGCCCCTCGCATTCTTCACTTTGGCAAAAGACAGCTCCTCTGGGAATGCTGCGAGAAGGATGCTGCCGAAGTCTATCCAGATGGTCTGCCCTCTTCCCTATCGACATCCATGGTTGCCGCCTTCAAGCATCTCGACTCATCCGACTATATCAGCAGGGTAGATCGGTACAAGGGCCGTGAAAGTGGCGGGTTCTCCGCTCCTCACTTACTGTGGCTTCGGATTGTGGAACTATACACAGCGTCAGCACTCACGGTTCCGAGCGACAAGCTCATTGCATGTGCTGGCATAGCCAAGAGGGTGGCCGAAATTGTGCAGGACGATTACGTCGCCGGCATGTGGCGCCGGTATCTCGAAGGTGAACTCCTATGGGTGACACAAGGCAACCACCATACGACACGACCCAAGGAATATCGCGCTCCCACTTAGTCTTGGGCTTCAGTCGACGGCCCCGTAACTCCCGGGGAGCCACGAATTCAAGATTCGCTGATAATAGTCCAAGACTACCACCTCGACTACTGGACAGACGACAAGACTGCTGCAATCCGTGGTGGCTGGCTCCGCCTTCGTGGTGTCCTCAAAAGAACAACCTTGAAACGCAAGGCTAGAAAGTCCTACGGTTGGGATATGTTTCTAGACGGTGAAAAGGTCAGCGCTGAAGAAGAGATGTGGTCGAGTGAGCCACTAGTGATGCTCGACATGATTCAGAAAGATTTTGTCCAGGAAAACGCCCAGGGCTTGCTGTTCTGCATGTGTGCCAGGTCTAAGAATGAGGATGGGAGAGGCATGTATATACTAGTTCTCAAGATGGTTCAAGGAGAGACAGGAACTTTCCAGCGTATTGGGCTTGCCTATGCCTGGAGTACAAAGGTTAAGGAAAGGGTTCTAATGAGAAGCCCGGGAGAAGCACAGTTGCCATGTCTCGAGTATCGAGATGGACTTCACTCGATATGTATCATCTAGATATGTTTAGTCTTCTACATTCCTGTGCTTTACTTATACACCATCTCTAGTTGTAGCCTAGGGCTTATCTGTCTATTGATCGATAAATCTCTCTCCCTGTCAAGCTGAACTGTGCCGTCTGACTGCGCCTCAAGTGATTGCATATTGCATGCAGCGATGCAGACAAACACTTTGCTGCCTGCTCCGGTCTCACCAGGCCGATCTCCAACCCCTTTAAAGGTGATTTTAGGCATGTTGAGTATCATAGTACCTACGTCATGCATCAGTTGGACTGTCAGCTGCGCCTCAGCCGTATGCAGTCATACAAGGCATTTCCATCATCTGATGTTGATCATCAAGGCTCTCATAAATAACTTGTCTCTTCAATTTTCACCTTCTGTTTCTTCTATTCTTCAACCTCATCAGCGGATTCAGCAAACAAGCCACCAATCATGGCAGGATCAACAGATTCCACCAAAGCAGTGCCCAATCTTTACCACCCTCTTGATGCAGACAAACAAGAACTGCGTCTCCTTGAAATCTATCCATCCGAAGATAGCGACTCTCCAATCCAAGTTAAAATCTTTCCTCGCAGATTTGAAGATGCGCGAGGCCAGTTCATCCCTTTCTCATATGTCTGGGGCGATCCAACAGTCACCGAGACCATTACCATCAACGGGGTCGCCAGGAAGATTACCAAGAATCTTGCCCTTTTCTTAAGGCAAGTCCGGGTTCTTCTCCCCGAGATTCTCGCCAATATCTCATGGGAGAAACCCGCACTCTTCTGGGCTGATGCAATATGCATCAACCAGGATGATATAGAGGAGCGTAACCGTCAAGTCCAACTCATGGGGTCCATCTACGGCTCTGCTCCAATGGTCCTTTCTTGGCTCGGGCTGTCCAAAGAGTCGCCTTACATCGCCAACATCGTCAAGGCCTCCGAAACGTGGCAGGGTCTCTGCTATAAGAAGAGGCTGATGAATCCAGACGCGGCCAGACACCAAATCTGGCATCCAAACTGTGACGGTTGGATGGAAAGACATCCAGGCTTTTGGTCATTCTCTGGAGATACTGAGAAAACTAACCCATACTGGGTTGCCATTACTGCACTGCTGTACTCGCCGTATTGGAGGCGAACCTGGATATTCCAAGAGATAACACTACCAGCTAACACCCTCCTCATCGTGGGCTCAGCTCTTATTCAACTATCTTCATTGCAGTCACTTGTTGCATGGATGACGGAATTTACCCGCACAGAAGCATCTGATTTCTCATTCCTGGATCAAGAAAGCCAACAAATCCTTCGCATAGCGGTGCAATCTGCTGGTGTTGCGGTTGGTTCCTCGATTTACCCATCACAAGCGGTCAGAGATCAATTAGCCATCCAGCAACGTCAGACACTCACTCTCATACCGTCCATGGCATCCCTTCATGCAAGCGACCCACGGGATAAAATATTCGGCCTCCTGGGTGTGATGGACACACAATTCGTTGCAGACTACAACAAACCTGTTGTCCAAGTTTACAGCGAGTTTGTCTCAACCTGGATGCGTGAGGTCGGGGATCTCAATCTTCTTCTAGAAGCCTACCGTATGCCTCACATAGAGGGGAAAACAAGACAACATGGGTTACCTTCGTGGGCTCCAGATTGGGGTGCCATCTCCTGGGCTTTGAATGAGAGGCACGACAAGGTTGGCGCATTCCCCATCGGACATGTATGGTCTATGAGAAGCTTCCAAGCATCTGCAAATATGGTTGCAGAGCCTGCACTCATCAGAGACTCTTCTCGCATCTTGACCGCCACTGGGGTGGTATGTGACGAAGTGGAGGAAGTGTACCCGACTTGGCTTGATTCCGAAGCAGAGTTGACAATCAGGACCAACTTCTTTGATCTTTTCCAGAGGCACACGGATCGTTGGAGGCTTGGCGGACATGGCCGCTCAGGAAAACATCCATTCCAAGTCCTCTTCCGTACTGTTCTTGCAGATACATCCCTTCTACACCACACGATTCGTCTTCTACGCACTGATGCAACAAAATTTCACACATGGGGGATGTGCTTTCTTCTTCACCTAGCATTCCGTTCCGAGCTTGGCCACGATATGTCAACACTACGCCCCAGCACCATAGCTACAACATTGCTTCCCCGCCTTGGTATCCCGCATGGACCAGAGTTCTCACGCTACTGGAGAGAAGAGATCTTTGGCGACGTCGAGTTGGAGGGACCGGACGTGGCTAATTGGCAAGACGGCACAGAAGCTATCCGATGGGCATGGTTGAATCACAGGGCTGAGCTCGACAGCGTTCAGCTGCAGGCTCTCTACAACTTTGGCTGTAGTCTCAAGTTTCTTACCAAGAATAATTGCTTGGGCGTGGCCAGTTCTCCTGAGGTGGGAGACAAGGTTGTCGTGCTGGCTGGCTGCAACACCCCAGTGCTCTTGAGACCAAAGGACGGTCATTACGAGCATATCGGACCATGTTTCGTGCTCGGCCTCATGGACGGGGAGGCGAAGGAGATGGTAGACCGAGGAGAGGCGAAGCTTGAGAGGTTTGAAATTCATTAGCGGTGGAACAGGTCAGAGAAACCCGGGGGAGTCAAGGCCCATGTTTTATAATCTTGTCAAACAACAAGATCCTTTCAAGCCAACACAATGAGCACATCAGATACTACTTAGTTGGTCGTATTACATAACAGACATCAAACCAGCAACTGATACAAGCCAGACGAAAGGCAGGGGCAGACCAAAATAACTTAGGGGCATCGACTAAAGGCAAAGATGTAGCAGCTTGTTGTTCAAATATCTCTGAGTCTCAGACTTTCGGATCTGCGGTCTAGAGGGGTTAAATTTAGCTCACTCCTCTGGTTGGGCTTAGCTCCTTTTATCTCCCGTCCTAGGAAGTCTTGCCAGTTCATGGGACAGCCAATCGAAGCTTTTGGGCCGAGTCACATCCGTCTAATCCAAGGCAACAATATGAGTGAGGTCAGTAGGTCAGAGTGGAAGGTTACTAGTCGTCAGCAACTAAAACTCTCCAGTCTAGTATGAGTGACCTCTCCAACTCAAACTTGTGGTATTTATCTCATACTGTCTATAATACAGGCGCCCACGTTGTTCTACAGTGCTTTGTCTCGTAGGACATGATGTCCCATTCCCTCAAAAGGCAAGAATCTCCGGCCCACACTCGTCCACGTCGACCCAAAGATCGCCGTCTCGCTCTACCCAGTCAGTCGGTGGCATGTGCCACTCCATGCTCGCAGTTCCATATTGAGCCTGGTAGTACCTCGCAGTGATGGGCAGAACCGCATCTCCATTCTCAAACCGTCTCAGTGGCAGCCGCGAAGCTGTCAGCCACCATCTGTCAAAGAACTTTTTTTCCAGCGCTGCCGATTTTGGGTTTCGCTTCTTCACCATCACTTTGCCGTTGGTGTCCGTCTGGGGCAGGCCATCGCAGCCCATCACAACCTCCCACAGCAGGTCGTGAAAGATGGGGCAGTCGAACCAAGGCGAGGACATCAAAAGGTCCTTCCATAGACCGTCGTTGCTTTCACCGATGTCGGTAGTAGTGAGAGATCGGGTGCACTTGCGCCACCAAAGCAGCATACCCAAGAGGTCGTGATGCTCCCAGAGACGCACACTCCCGTCAAGTGGCTTGTTGAGTCTTCGGGCTCTGTCCAGAGCCGTCCAGAAATAAAATTGGAAGTGTTCCGACTTCTTGTTGAGGAGACGCATCTTCTCATCATCAGATTCGGGCACCTGGTGTGTGAAGATAAGCACCTCCCGGGAAGCGATGACCCAGTTCTCGTCTAGCTCGGGAGGGTACCTGGTAACAGGAGATTTAAAAAATGGATAGGGGTGTAGACGGTTCTGGCCTGCGTGGCTCAGCTCTCTTATTGCCGCGATCCCCCCCGGGGGGTCTCCAAGGTCCACCACTTGGATTTCGGGGACTGACTGCGGTTGTTGTGGGCCTGGCTGGGTCGACATGGTGAAACTTGAGTTGATCGAGTTGGTCAAGTTGGTCAGGAGAGTAGTAGTCGGGGTGAGTCTGTGTGAGAGCTTCAAGGCTGACTCTGCTGGGTTGTGTTGTGGGACGGTGGTCTCTGAGTGGTTGCTTATGCTTCAGTTTTTCTGTCGTTGTGAGGCTTAGCAGTCCAAGTTCTTGATGGGCAGCGCGAATTTATAGTAGTCAAGTACAGAACATTCACATGTTGATTATCATTCCTGTCGCAAAGTCTTTACGGCAAAAGTGAAAGATGCCTTTCAGCAGAGACCGCAGCTAAACTAAGGTAGGTTACATCCTTTGCCACAGGTTTGTTGTTGGAAACCAAAGGCAACAACCTTTGTTGCTCTAGAACTGTCTTATATGCCTCCCCACAGCCAGACAAAGCTAGTATAAAATGAGAAAGGCAAGTCGCATTCACTTTGCCATCACGCCTCGCGTAGCCCATCCGACAAACAGAAGTGTGTTTGGTGATAGCTTCATTCCCCCTTTGCTAATCCGTGCAAATCTACTGGATAACCCCGCTTACATAACACCCCTGCAGGCGGCTTTACCCCGGCCATCAACTGTCAACCTTGTACATACTTCCCGCCTTACGTAATCCGGCAAGGCGTCTCATCCACAGTTGAATCGGTTGCTCAGAAAACAATCACCTCACGAGATAAACCGGCCGTTCGACCCTCTCATCCACGAAACGACGAATCTACCCGCCCGTACGAGGGAGACACGGTAGCGAGACGATCCGAGAAGTTCAATTGACCGATCCCCGACGCCGAAGAGCGAACCGTTTGCCCGCCATGCCTCAGGATATGCCCCCTCGGGGCGGGTACGAGCCCGTCCAGTACAAGGTGCGTTGGGAGAGAAGAGCTGGGAGAGAGGTGTTTTGAGGTGTCCTGGATGGATGTTATTCGTTTGGATGAGCAATTGGGATATCGGGACGGCCAGATGGGCCCAGAGACGACCCAGCCGATGCGACCGAAGGGACTCCTTCAACCTCAAGAGCTGGATACACACGGAGATGGAACAATTGGTCCCAGACAAATGCTGACTCTCAGCAGCGAAACCTCCCCGCCAAGGGTTTCCGCCCCGGAATCCTCCTCCTCGGCACGGGTGTCGTCATGGGCTACGGCTGGTACAAGCTGATCCACGGCATGCGAGAGGCCAAGTACGTTTCCTTGGCTCGACTACAACAAAATACATCACAGGGATGCTAACATTCTGTAGCGAGCTTGCCCGTGAAAAGATGTGGGCCCGCATCAACCTCATCCCCCTCCTCCAGGCCGAAGAGGACCGCGATCAGGTGCGACGATACCTGGCTGACCAGAAGCGCGAGAAGGAGCTGCTGGGCGACAACGCCAAGGTCTACCACACCGACCGGTAAGCCTCCTCTCTTTAAACATACAATTCTCGACCTAACATGTTGCAGATTCGTGCGGCCGACTTTTGCCGTCGTTCCCCCTCCTACTACAAACTAGACGAGCCGAGGGTGTAAAGAGAAGAGATGGCTTTGCGTTTTTGGGCCAGTGTGTATATATGTATCTGACAATGAGTGGTTTTGCCACGGCCACCGGAATTGAGGGAAGATCAAGGCATGAGTCTGTTATTTTGTGACAACTACCTTGGCAGTGACATTCTTGAGCAAGACCCAGTGTTGAGGAACAACTAACAACTCGATGATCTAACATTAAGAGAAACGACTGCTTAGCCTGACAAGCTCTCAATCTCAGTGGTATAGGCTTAACTACCCATCGTTTCAACATCGAAAACTACTATCTCCTTAACAACATGGATAGACCTAGCGACACAACCACAAAACCACCCTCAACTCACCAGCTACTCAACCACATCAACGTTCAGTCAAACCTCAATAGCACAACTAATCACAACTCCATCAACCCTCAAGCTTGCTCATCTCCTTCTCCGTCCACTCCCACAACTCCCTCCCAACCCCCTCATCAAAACACATCCCATCCCCTCCATTCCCCTTCCCAACCGGCAAATACAACGCAACCTTGTCCATCTCCCCCACAACCTTCTCCCTACTCCCAACCCCCGCCGCCGCCCAAACAGTATTATACCCCCCCTGCTCAACAGTCATCATAGTCGGGTTCGTAACATACACAAACATCCTCTTCCAGAAACCCAGCTCCGTGACGAGTTTGGTGGGTATCACGCCTGGGTGGACTACCACGCTTGTGATCTTGGGGTGTCGACGGTGGAGTTCGCGGGCGAATACAATGTTTGCGAATTTACTTTGTCCGTAACGACCCCATGTTCCCATAAACATGTCTTCTTGGGTCGTGTGCAACGTGGCAAAGTCGACGCCGTTCTTTGGATGACCTCTGTATCCTAACGACGTGACAGATACGAAACGTACGTCTGCGTTGGGTAGTTCTGCAGTTTTGAGCATTACAGGCAAAAGGTGCATAAGTAATGCTGCGTTTCCAAGATGGTTGACGCCAAACTGCATCTCTACACCATCCTTTGTAAGACCGGCGTCAACAGCCATGATACCAGCGTTGGCGATGAAGATGTCAAGTCTATCATATCGAAACTTGGTCGCTGCAGTACGAATGCTAGACAGTGATGTCAAGTCGCATTCAAGAAATGTTGCTTCAACAGGTGGTGAGAGGGACTTGAGGGATTCCAGAATGGAGGTTGCTGAAGAGGCAGAGCGGCCGGTGAAGTAGATGTGCAAGGGATTGTGTGCAGCGAGTGTGAGGATTGCAGATTTCCCAAGGCCAGCGGTTCCTATAATTTGTTAGACAAAAAGCACCATGGCAAGGAGGAGTGTTGGGGGATGTGAGAAGGGAAGTGTCAACTCACCACCAGTGACAAGAATGACCTTTCCAGAGAGGTCGCTCACGTCCTTTTGAGGATCAAAGCCACAGTAAGAAGGCATGTTGTTTTCTCAAATACTTGAAAAGGTCAAAGGGGAAGTGTGTCAATAGAGTATGGATGTAGTCGTCAAGGCTGTATCTCATGTCGCTCCTTGTTGTGATACACAGGAACAAACACCCTCTTTATACTCAAGCAACAGGTTACCTCCGTCGGAAGGACGATGCTCCTTGTTATCCTCGCTTACATACCAAAATGGCCCAATCCGTTCTTTCTTTGCAGTCCGACTTGAGATGAGGCGGCGTGATAATCGACCGACGCGCACCGGGATTTCAAACTATCATTTACTATCGCGAAGAATAGGCAGAGTTATGTTCATCTGTTAGTACGGGATAGTACCCAATCCCTGAGTGCCCCACTCCGACACGGCCAAATCTCTCCGGCCGAGTCAAACTTGAGGCGCCTCCTTTCAGGATTAGCAAGCCTCAAATCCTATGACGACGACAATCCGGGTCATGGTACGGTAGACCCCAACGTCAGAGCATCAACTTGTGATGCTCCTCCACATCCATAGATCACTCATCAATGGTCACTATAATGGCCTCAAATCGCTTCATTCCCATGCCTCAAGGGGGGTATTGTAAATAGATACACTAGATGCTGGATACACAAAATATCAACTCCCTCGCCTTTCCCCCCCATATACAGTCCTTCTAAACCACCCTCTTTTAAACTAAAGAATGCCCCGCACCGCGCCCGTAACATATCCCAACCCCCCTGAGCTCCAAGTTTAATCCCCGGCAGCCTCCAACTCTGCGAGTAGCTCTCTCTCCAGCTCGTCCTCGTCAAAGTCCATCGTCTCATCCGCATTAACCAGTCCATTCTTGTTATCCGCTGCTTCGTCTCCTGTCGGACCCGGAGTCGGTAAGCTTGCGTCCTCCTCATCTGCATCGTCGCCGTTGGGCGTATGTATTGCCCGCAGTCCCGAGGCGCCTCGATTCCGCGCCAGCCGCTGCTTTTTAGCAAGAACACTTTCGCCTATGCTTGATGCTCCGTCGTTATCTGACTCGTCTGGATCCGCCATCGTCTTCCGCTTGGTCCCTTGCTTCACACTATCTCCATCGTTGGTCTCAGTACCAGAGTTTGTAGCCGTGTCGTCGCCACTGTTGCCATCATCGTCATCGTCATCCATGAACTCGGCGAGTTCATCTTCGGCTTCACCCCAGTCAAAGTCCTTGAGCTCCTGGCCTGTCTGTGCATCCTCGACTTCTTCCGCCTCCGATGGCACCTCTGTGGTGTCCTCCCCTCCCTTCTCTCGGTCGATGTCGTGGATCTCCAGATAGTATGGTCGCTCATCCAGCCTTCGCCATTGACTGAGGCAGTCGGTGAGCCAGTTCTGATTCACAATCTTAATGCTGGGAATCTTGGCTGCCTGCTGCACCTTCTTTGTGCGTGGGCGTGAGGAGGCCACAACAAGATGTGTCACCCGCTTTGAAACAGTATCGAGGACTTGAGCACCAAAGCTTTGAGCTTGCATCCCGATCTCTGACTCCTCCACCTTGACTCCAAGCGGTACAAGACCAGACAAGACAATCACAAGGCCAGAGAGAACACTAGACTTGAGTTCGTCGAGGATGTCACCAGCGTCAGGAACCATAGACAAGTCAACACCATCGTCCACAGAAGCCCTTCGCTTCGTTTTGCTGTGTGCGGGTGGGTGTGTGCCTTCTGATTGTCTCCGCTCCGCTCGTCGTCGGTCATATGTTTCGTAGAACGAGGTGTGTAGATCAGTAAGATGGTCCTGGAGGGCGATAAGCTCCTCATCGTCGTCAACAAGGAGATTCCGGTGGTGGCTGTGCGAAGAGTCGCCATTCTGGGGATCTTGTTGCTCGTCCTCCTTGTCCAACTCCTCTTGCATGTGCAGCAGGGGTCGATCCGTCAGCTGCTTCTCCAGCGTCTTCTCTTGCTCCTCAGTCTGAATCTTCAAGTTCATGGCATCATCGCCGCCGCTCATCCTGACAAGCTCGTCCAGAGGCGAGGCCTTAACTGCTGCCTTTGCCTTGGGACTTGTAGGCTTCTGCTTGAGTGTCGGCAAGACATCCTGTCGCTTGGGTAGGAAACTCGAGTTGATATCGCCGATACCCTTGAAGAAGTCGTAAGGCACCACCTTGATCAGATTTGGTCGGTTCAGCGGCCACACGTCGGCTCGGTCGTCGATAATAACCACCATGTCGGTACTGACAGGGAACAGTCGCTGAAGACTCTTGGAAGTAATACTACCGTTCTCATCACGACTGATGACGCGGTTTCCAAAGAGCTTCTTATCGGGGTCGACAATACGAGCAATATTGAGAGCATAGGCGCGTGTACCCATGGTGTAGACGTGCAGCTCGTACATCTTGGAAATCTCTTCGAGGAACTCGGCCAACCCAGGTCGCAACTTGATGTAATATGTGCATCCGCTCGCGAGGCCGCGCGGGCCATCATCGTTAAGCTGAAAGCTCTTGACGTCCTTGACAGCCTGATGGTTGGGGTTCGTCGGGTCGCGCTGCCACTCGCCGATGGTAGGCTCGATACAAGCGTGGATGATGGTCTGGTCCAGATCGACGACCAGGGTAAGTTTTCGTTGCCGTAAAAGCCGCTTCTGGGACTCGTGCTCGGCCCTCGCGGCAACGTTCTCGCTGACCATGAGAGCGGTCTGGTCGTGTGTCATGTTGATCATGGCACGATCAGTATCCCGCTCCTCAGTGGCCCAGTTGATCTCAGTCATGTCAGCGCCGCACAAGCTGCATAAGCCCTGCATCTGAACCTCATGACCACACGCCTCCTCGACCAAGAAGCAAGGCGCGTCGGCCGCGACCTCCATGCCCTCTCGGATGCGCCATTGTTTGAGGATGCCCTCGGCCGGGCTGTCAAACTCTGTGTACGTGGTTTCGTCGACCCAGGTATCATCGCCAATCTTGCGCTTCCAAAAGAACTTGTACTCGAAGAGGCTATCCTGCTTCTTGATCGTGTCGCCGGGGGACTTGAGGAGCTTGGTGATGGTGATGGGGTAGTGTAGGCGCGTGCCTAGAGGGACTACCTTGTCGAACATGGTAGGCTTTGTGAATAAAGTCGATGTTGGTGTTTTGTGAAGGGCTTCTTAAGACGGCGGTGTGCCTCTACAGTCACAATCGATCCTGTTAGCGCGTGTTCTTCTCTTCCGTAGTGGTTGACCTCCGATGTCGCGTTCACGATGCCAATGCGGCGCCATCAAAGAGACGTACCTAGAGAGCTCCCCTTTTCTTAATCCTTCTCGGCGCAGGCCCTCCAGCCAAGCCCATGGCCTCACCAGAATACGGCGCGGAAAGCCGATGTGATTCGGCACCAGAAAGACAAAGGTTGAAGATTGTCCCACGTGCAATCGCAAGCCGTAGAGTTTCGCGTTGTATCGTCGCCAAAGAGTCTCAATGGACGCTTTCCGTGAATTTATGCCAAGCGCAGATGAATTCTCTTGATGGACTGCAAGAGATTTTTCGTTATTCGCGTCGCGATGCGTCGCTCGTTGGTTGTCGATGAATCTTCTTTGAGCGTCCTTGCTCAAGGTTGGTAAGAAAGCTTGCACGGAGGTGACGCACTTGGTACGCAGCGCAAAGCTCACAGCACTCAAGTGCACTGCTCAGCGGCCAGCTCTCGCCTGTACCCGCAAACGGACCGTGGAGAACGGTTGGCGCAGCGTCACGTGGGTGAGACAGCCCACTATACGGAGGAACGCTGGAATAAAAGTCCAGCGCAAGATAGCTGGGTGGCGCAGCAAGTTCCCTGTTCGGGGATTGGCGATCGCGATCGATGGTCCAAGCTTCCGCTGTGTCGGGGAGAGCTGTATATCCGAAGTCAATCCCAAGAGGACTGAGAAACTGGAGACGCAGTGAAGGTGGATGTCAGTTCAGACAAGGTGACTTGGGTCCTTGTTCTATCCTCTTTCCCGAATTGAACTGGATCAACGAGAAGAGAATTCAAAAAGAAGCACAATCAAGCCTGATGCCTGCAACAGCCAATTGAGAATGCGACGCAGAAATGCGACAGAAGGAGGGGCCGGGGTTGTGTCGTCACACGAATCGCGGGGGGGCGGAAGATGGTATGGAGTATAAAAAAAAGAGAGTTGATGATTGTCAATCAAGTTTTTGAAGTTCTTCTTTTTGGGTTATCGGAAGAAGCGGGTTCTGCAATAGTAGCACGTCAGCAGATTATTTCCAGAGACTGACATCCATCAGACAAAAAAAAAAAAGATGTCAATAGCCGCTCCGGAACGAGAGGGAAGGAACGGGGGTGTCGGGTACCTACCAGAAAAGTACACTAGGATCAAATGGTTGTCCTATGAATGGGTCGCAACTGCCGCGAAAACAGGAGGGAAGACCCGCCCTTTTTGTACTTTTGGGGGGCCAGCGACTGAGATGCTAACCTGACCCCCCGGACGCGCGCAAAGGTCAAGCAACCCATAGCTCGTCGCTCCCGCCGCTTGGGGCTTGGGGAGCTCCAGAGCTTCGAATCAGTCACATCATCCATTTTCATTGAATCATTCACAATCACTCACTCGTCGTTCCCTGTATCGGGAAAGCCTCGGGACAAAGAAAAGAGAGAGAGGGAGGTCTCATCATCATGTAGTAGCGCATACATACACACTCCATTATTTAATGCTATTTGCCCTTTGTTCTTGTTGCCTCCATATCTCGGCTTCCCCCATCCCATCCCTGCTGCTGCGGAGGCCCGTGGCCGAGGCTGTCACTTGGACACAAGCTCTGTGGGGCGCTACCAGTCACGATGGCTCTCGACGCAAGAGTGGCCTCAGACGCTTTTGGTGGCGCGCATCATGCCATTGGGTTACCCTAGACAAGTGAGCTGGGCAGACCACAAGTTGTCGTTATTGACTCAGTTTGTGATGATTCAGACATTCTGGGTAATGAATATAGTTTCTGCGACATTTGCAACGTTTTTTCACGTGTCTTGAACAATAGTAACTTCTTGGTGACGCGTTGTGGAACCTCTTCATGTTTCAACTCTACCGAACCATCATGAAACTTGGAATTCCACAACAAAGAGATACACCCTCTCGAGCTTTTCACCGACTTACACACAACAAAAACACTCGTCTACCAGCCACCAATACAAATCAGGAAAGAAGTGGACGAAAACACACAAATATCAAAACATCAAAAATTCATCAATGAGACTGGTATCAATATCGCGACAAGACAATGCACCTCCAGGCCATCAACCCAAGATCTATCGTTGCATCCCGTCCCATGTCATTCATGCCATCGTTTCAACCCAATCCAGACTCCCGCTTCCAGGCCATAGACTAACACGACAGGACAAAGCACATACAGCAGTAACATCTCAAGCCGCCGATTGAACCATCTTGTAACCCTCAGACACCAACTTTGTGATCTCCTCGTTCTTGTGCTGCAGGATGCCCAGCGCAAACGCGACATCGTTCCACTGTCGCTCCGTCTCACATCGGCTGAGACGCGCCGCAAGCTTCTCGGCCAGCTGCTTGGCATGTTTATCCTGGTGAGCGCGTTAGTTATCACTGATTGAGCAACAAAACGAATCAAGGGACTCACCTTCTCGACAAAACCGAGCAAGAATCTCACAACCCGGCGGAAGCTCTCCTCTTCCATGTTGCCACCAGCACTCAGCAGACTAAACATGTCCACAAAGTGGTTGTACACAGCATTGTCCTTGGTGCTGAGCTCAGTGAAGAACATCCTGGCCAGGTCTGCAATTCTGCGATCATCATCCTCCATGCACTTGGCCATCTCACCGAGTTGACCCTTGACCTTGACCTGACCAGCAAGAATCAGGAAGGTCAACGTCATCAGACATGTACGCTTGACCGACGTATCAGCGTCTGCCAAACGACGGTACAGGAAATCGGTGTTTTCATCAATCAGGTGGTTGAAGCAAACCGCCATATCTCCCAGAGCAATCACTGCGTTGGATCGCACCGTCGCGTCAGGCGAGCGTTCCATGATGGTGATGAGCAGAGGCAAGTTGGTCTCGCAGTATTCTGCAGACACGCACATGAGCTTCGCAAGACACAATGTCGCGGCCGCTTGAAGACCCTTGTCGGCATATGTAGTGTTGTTGGCGCATATCTCAGAAACAAGGGGACCGAAAATGGCCAGCAGTGAGTTGGGTCCATACAAAAGCTCACGCTCACGAATATGAGCCATAGCCTCTGTAAAGTCATCCTCTGTTGTGCCTCCAATCAGGTCCAGCTCGTCGGCATCCTCCTTGTCCTTGTCGGACTTGGCTGGTGCGAGCTTCTCTTTCTCCTGCTTTCTGCGCTTGAAGTCAAGTTCGCAAAGTTCAAGGTGAACGATCTGCTTGATGGCGACGTGGCCAACGATGAAGAGAAGTTGTGACAAGGCAATGGCGTTGTCGCGCTTCTTGGGCTTCACATCCTGGGTAGCAGTCGGCTCCGTGGTAGGGATAGGCTTGGTCTCATCTCGAGATCCAGGTCGCGACCCGGGTCGTGAACCTGGTCGAGACTGAGGTTGACCAAAGACTTGTCGTGTCTTGTGTCGGATGATATCTGAGCAGAGGGTATCAGGGTGCTTGGCGGTGGCATATATGGCATTGATAGCCTGCTCTGCGACCCCATACCACTCCTTGCTGTCCGAAGACACTTCAGTGATGGCAGCCAACCTAGCCGAGACAGCGTGGTCATTGGGCAGACGAGAAAACTTGATGGCCGATTCCTTTGCCTGGCGTCCTGTGGGGTTGATCCTCCTCAGAGCGATGCAGGTATACTTGGCCAACTGGAGATCGTTGCGTCCATGGGCTCCAAGACCTGTTCGCAGCATCGTCTCGATCTCTCCAACCACAATCTCGGGGTTTGCAGTTGCCAACATGCCCAAGATGATGATGGCACCTCGTCGCTGGGTGCGAGAAATTTCGCGCTTCTGAACACCATAAACCTGCCACAGCTTGGTGATGACGACCTCGGGAATCATGCCGCCCTTCATCATGGTTGCGAGAAGCTGCTCGAGAGATGTGAGCTCAGCAGGCGTAGCGCCCGAGGTGAGACTGATCATGTTCCGCGCAATGTAGTTGGCCGCATCATTGGGGCTGAACGAGTCAGGGGCCTCGAAAAAGAGTCGTCTGTAGCAGTCGATCAAGTGAGCCTGAACTCCCTTACCCTCATCACTGTTGCCCTTGGTCCAGATAAGGCGAAGCATACGGCGGATGCCATCCTTGTTCTGTTCAATGTTGTAGGCGTCGCCAACCTCAAAGAAGTCGATAGCCTCAATGACCTCGCTCTTGTTCCTTGAGCCAAGAAGCTGGCAGATGGTGCCGGTGGCTTCATGGATAACATCAATAAACTTGAGCGCTTCGTTGTAGTACCTCCTGGTCAAGGTGAGCTTCTCAATGGCCTCGCTCGTGGCAGCCTCCTCCTGGGCCTTCTTAATAGCAGCCACCTTCTCCTCTTCAGTCATTGGCTTGGGCTTCTCAGGCGAACCAATCTGTGTCGCTTCGTCCAACAACTCGTTGTCGACAGTGGTATTGGCCTGATCACCCCCAAAGCCAGGCATGCCAGGGGGTGGCTTCAGAGCGTTCAACTCTTCCTCGACCTTGTCCAAGCGAGCCTGCCATTCCTTTCTTGATAGTTGAGCGCCGTGCATGACAGTAAAAGGATGGGTCTTGATAAGGGTGCCAAGTAGCTTGATGGCATTTCTCCTAACGTTGCTGCTCTTGTCCTCTAGACTTCGGCAGGCGAGCTCGGCAGCCTTTTGACGGCGCTTGGGGAACTTTTGAGCAAGCTCGCAGAGTTTCATGTAGACCTGGAGGGTTCTGCATCGGCAGTAAGGGTTAATATCGAGGAAGCGCTCCTCCAAAACATCAAAGAACGCGTTGAGCTGAGACTTGTGGTTCTCGCTACGCTCATCCTGCTTGCTGAGGTGGGCAACCATGTTCCCGCAGACCTCAATCAGAGCGCATCGAAGAGTATAAGACTAATTGGGTCAGTTTCAGGACGGTCCATTCTCCAAATAATCTTACCTCGCTATCCAGTTGCTTTGCGAGCATTGTCATCTGCTTGATTACCAGGCGTGGGGCCAGTTCAGACAACTTGGCGATGAAAGAAGAGACGGACTTGGGTCCTCGTGTATCGTTGGAGTTGAACTCCTTGTTGCTGATTTCTCGCAGGACCTCGTCGGCTAGCTGTGGATAGTCGTATGTCTCGGCCAAAATGTGTAGAAACTCGGCCATGGGTTCCGACAGGTGTTCAAAGTAGGTGAGGTTCTGGATAATGTTGATTTGCGCCGCTGATCACTGTGAGCCATTTGAATACACTCAAGTCCACGTTGGTAAAACATACCATATCCATGGCCGTGGTGCTTGACAGCAATGCACAACACCTTGAAGCAGTGCATGCGGATAGTTGTAGCCTTTACCCGCTGCTCGCTCTCCAACACCATGTAGACCGGCCGAGTAAGAAGTCCAATAAATGTATCCCTCTCGCTCGTGGTGAGGAAGATCTTGGACAACTTGAGCTTCAGGACCTTGCACATAATATCCAGAGCGGTCTGGAGTTGTGTGGCCGAGTCCCATGCCGCCTCCTTGTCCTTGGCCGCACCCTTCTTGGGCTTTCCACGGCCCCTAGAGGCAGGCACTGCCGAGGACTTTTCAGCCGCCTTTGTCTCGACAGCTGCAATGGTCCACTGCAGGAGAAATGCGTATATCTCGAGGAGCTTCTTGTGGTGGGGCACCGAGTCCTGCTCATCGGGCGAGTCGATGTCGCTGTGGACCGAGTCGGCCTCGGCGCTCAGGCCGCTCATGATGAGGTCGAAGATCTTGCTGAGGGCGTGGGTGGGGAGGTGTGCTGTGTATCTGGGAGTTTCAACTAGCTCAGAATCGCGTCCCAACGATGTCGGAGGTTCGGGAGAGGAGGGGTGAAGGGAAATGGGGGCTAACTTGAGGAGGAATTGCAGCGAGTCCATGTGGGAGGCTCGCATGATCGCGTCAGGGTTGTCGGCGACGGCGTCGACGATGGGGTTCAGTACCGAGTTGACCACGGGGTTTGTGAGCGCCTCGGGGTCATTCTCGCAGTCGAATAGGGCGCCGTGGGCCTCTGGCGTGGCGATACTCGCCGGGTCTGACATGTAGTGCTTGAGAGCATCGTTGAGGTCAAAGTCGATTGCATCCATGATGGGCGATGCGAAAGAGTCGTCGCCGCAGAAGCGTGCGCACGACGGTGAATAGAGGGGAAGAAGCGGAGGGGAGGTGAAGTGCGGGACACCAGCACAATCAAACTATCATCCAATGTCGTAATTGTCGTTGTATAACTCTGCGCCAACCGTATCCTGCGATGGCGCGCGCCGTCAAATACCGGATCCGTCGGTGCTGGCGGTGACGGATATTATTGTCGTCGATAGCTTGTATGGTGTTTTGGGGGGGTTATTTGTGGCCCCTTGGCAACGATTGTTTTTGTTTTCTTTGGACGCGCCCACTCAGGGCCCTTCCCCGCCATCATCCACTAAAACGCAGCGCGTTGCGCCGTTGAACCCCTGCAGCCACCACAGCCCGAGTCGAGCCCCTCCAAACATCGACGTCCCCAAGCCTCTTGTCATTTATCAGTCTCTGTTTAGACTCTTGTTCTTGTCCTTTGTTTGGTCTTTTTCCTGCAGGCACCCGATTTGACTACCCAATAGCCCTGCTTGTGCAGAGCCTAACCTGTCAGAAATACATCCCGAGTGGCAATTTCTGGGGAATCGACATGGCTACCACAGCGCCTCATCATCATGACAGGCAGTTCGAGATCCACGAGGACATAAGGACGGAGGATACAGAGATGATGGTGGAAGAGGAACGGACTGAAGAGGCTGGGCCTAACGAAGAGGACGAACATGATCAACACAACCATGTGCATCAACATCATCACATGCAGCACCACGACCGGCAACAACAACACCGCCTCCAACAACAAACACATGTCGTCCAGGAAGAGGAAGAAGAGAGGGTAGAGGAGTCTTCCGAAGAGGAAGCTGTTGATCGCGGTGTTCAAGAAGACATGGACAAGCTACAGAGTGACTTCCCTGGCTTCCGCAATCGGTACCGTCTGATCAAGCGCATCGGCGAAGGTATTTACAGATCTACCATGACACCTCTGGATGCCCATTGAACTCGACTAACATATCCAGGAACATTCTCAACCGTGTACAAGGCTGAGGACATCATGTACGACCACTACGACAACAGTTGGGACTACGAGGACGACTCGTCAAAGTGGACGCCACCTCCAAACGCAAAACCAAGCAGTCCTGTTCACCGACCCCGTCGCAAGGCACGCTACGTCGCCATCAAGAAGATTTACGTCACCTCCAGCCCTTCCCGAATCCTCAACGAGCTCGAGCTCCTCCACGACCTACGCCAATGCCCCTCCGTATGTCCCCTGATCACAGCCTTCAGACACACCGACCAGGTCGTCGCTATCCTCCCGTACTTTCGTCACGGAGATTTCCGCGCCTACTTTCGCGACATGACCATTCCTGAGATCTCTATATATCTCCGCGAGCTCTTTACCGCTCTCAAGAGCGTACACGACCACAAGATTCTCCACCGAGATATCAAGCCCACCAATTTCCTCTACGACCCTACCACCCAGCGAGGTGTCCTCGTCGATTTTGGCCTTGCCGAACGAGAAGGTTCTGATAACAAGCCCTGTCTCTGTAACGAGGGCAGGGAAGTGCGCAAACACCGCCAGGCCAACTCAGTGTGGGCTCAAAACTCGACGAACCCTCAGCCAGGCTATCCCAAGTCTGATACTCGATCCTCCCGCCGTGCCAACCGTGCAGGCACTCGAGGTTTCCGAGCCCCTGAAGTTCTGTTCAAGTGCACAGAGCAAAAGACATCCATCGACATTTGGTCCGCTGGTGTTATCCTCCTGACCATCATGTCGAAGCGTTTTCCCTTCTTCAACTCAGCCGACGACGTGGACGCCATGATCGAGATAGCAACCATCTTTGGCTCCAAGCGTATGAAGGCTGCGGGTCTCCTCCACGGATGCGTCTTTGAGACTAGCCTTCCCACAATCGGTCAGGGCGGTTTCTCTATGGAAAAGATTATCCTCTGGAGCACATGTCGAGGAGAGGACAAGCCCCTGACACCAGATGAAAAGATGGCTATTGGCTTTCTTGAAGCATGCATGGAGTTGGATCCTGGTAGGAGAATAACGGCAGAGGAAGCGTTGAGACACGACTTCCTACAGCTTGGAGAGGTTGAGAGTGACAAGAGGTATTATGACCAAGAGTCGGCTGACCAATATTAATGTCCCGACATTGTACATTTAATGTAATCATAGAATCATGACCAAGGGCGTTGGGGGCATCAAGATGTGATTGATCAAGTGGTTGGCTAGATATCCATAGGTGCCAACATGGCTGCAATACCCGTCAACTCGTCCGTACCCAGTGTTTCTTCAAAGTATCATCCAGGGCGTCCCCATTGCAGCAAACAACATGTTTCGAGACGAGGTCATTGGCTAATGGGCGAAAATCGATTTTTATTTCGTTAAACTCCGTTTCGAGAGTCCCTGATGCAATGCTCGAAGCCGACCAACCCAGGTCCCAAGTTCCCTACCACCCCATCTTTCAATTCTTCGGCATTCCAGGGGAGCATTCATGGGGGTGACCTTTTATTCCCGGCTTTCCCAATTCCCAGCCCCGGACTCCTAGCCTAGCCAGCTCAAAGGACATGGCATAACTTTGATCTATGCCACAAGCTCAACAACACCGCCGGCCTCGGTGATCTTCTTCTCAGCCAGACGGCTCACCCACCGCGCGCGGACGACCAGGGGGATTTCAGGGAGGCGGCCCTTGCCGAGGACCTTGGAGTAGCCGAGGGGGAGGAGGTCGAGGACGGGGACGGTGTCCTTCTTCTCGCCAGAGACGTAGGCGTCACGGGTCTCGACGGGGACGAGGGACCACAGCTGTATGGAGTTAGTCATTTTGTTTTTCGCCTTGCCTCGATCCGTCTCATGTTGAATCGGATATCGTAGGCTCGAGGAGGGGCTGTATGTACCTTGTCGAGGTTGATGATGGGCTTCCAGAAGTGGTTCTGCTGCTTGTGGAAGTATCGCATACCAACCTTACCGAAGTAACCGGGGTGGTACTATCGCAGAGTCAGCCATTCCATCCTCTCTTTCGTATCTCGTCGTCTGGTCGTCGAACCTTGTCCATGTTGGTACGGTGGTGGTGCTGACCACCGGCAAGACCACGACCACCGGGGTGCTTGCGGTGCTTGCCGATACGGCCCTTACCGGCGGAAACGTGGCCGCGACTGTGAATAGAGTCAGCCCATCACGAGTTCTTTCGATATCGATTTCGTGGTGTTTCTCTCCGCCGCCGTCCACGGAACGTTCAATGGCGAATTTGAGCGCCCTCGTAGACGTCGGCGAGAGGGAATCAAAACGTACTGCTTGCGGGTCTTCGACAAACGGGTAGGCATGGCGACGGCTGTGGTGTTGTCGCTTTTCCGGTGTTCACGGGTCGAAGCTGAAGTGGGTGGTGATGTTTTTGCGCTGGGGGGCTTCCAATGGCTAGCACCGAATTGTTAGGCGAGAGGGCAGGGGAACCCTAAAAATGGGATGGGAAAAAGTGTGGGTGAATTTTCAGTGGGTCAGGGCATGGTGAGTGGGCTCGGTGTGTCAGGTGACTTCGCGGTCAGACCGTGGTGAATGCGGTGTGGCCCCACCAATGACGGGTCGTTGATGTCAAACTTGAGACGCGAGTCTCGCGACGTGAAGAAGAAGGAAGTTATTTCAGGGAAACATTGTTGATTATCGAGATGGCTCATACCGACGTTGATGATATTTCCACGGGGTTGGAAAACCTCGACTTTCATCATCCTTACACGCCTTACGATGTTCAGGAGCAGTTCATGAAGACAGTTTACAATGTCTTGGAGACGGGAAACGGGCAGGTCGGGATCCTGGAGAGTCCAACTGGAACTGTAAGTGGATTTTCATGCAGCCTTCATATATGCACTTGTGTTGAAGCAAAACATTGGCAAAGTATCGCGATGATTGCTCCCCTCATGCGCTACCCCTTGTCTGTCAACTAACAACCAACAGGGCAAGTCTCTTTCACTCATCTGTGCATCCCTGACCTGGCTACGAAATCACAAGTCAAATCAGTTTGAGAAGTCAATTCAAGAATCAGCAGAGGCATATAAAGACGAGCCACCTTGGCTTGTTGAGCAACTCCTCCGACGAAAGCGAGAAGAACTCGTGGGTCGCTGGGGAGAACGAGAGAAGCGTCTTGAAGCCCTTCGACTGAAAGAAAAGGCCCAAGAGGAACGAGCACGAAAACGACGTCGTGTTGAGGATTCGGGACCTTATCATCGATCGCGTGTGGAAGACGAAGATGCGGAGTGGCTCTTGGACGACCCTGATGATCGCGACACTGGTCCCCAGGATGCACTCTCTGGTCTGAGTAAAGAATCCCGGGAAATCCTTGCGAGTATCGGACTAGGTGGTCCCATGAAGCCAGAAGAGGAAGAAGACCTCATGGAGGAAAAGATCAAGGTGTGGACCTCCATACCACGTTCACTTGCCAGCATAGTAACATCATTAGATCTACTACACCTCAAGAACACATTCCCAGCTATCGCAATTCATCAACGAACTTCGCCGACCCACATTTCCGCCCTCACTCCCGACATCTCTGGCCAAAGATGAAGAGTCGAAAACAGAAGCAGTCAAGCTTGTACCGCTATCATCTCGTCAACGGTTGTGCATCAATCCCCAAGTCTCTCGCCTTGGATCTGTTCAAGCAATCAACGACCGCTGTGCAGAGCTTCAGCAGCCGAAATCGGGAAAGAAATGTCCTTTTGTTCCCAAAGAAGATCTTCTCTCGCAGACGCATCAGTTTCGTGACTCTGCGCTGGCTACTCTTCCTGATATCGAGGACCTACATCATCTTGGCAAATCACTTTCTGTGTGCCCATACTATGCTTCTCGAACTGCACTACCGGGCGCTGAAATCATCACACTACCGTATCCTCTTTTACTACAGAAGAGTGCACGAGATGCACTTGGAGTCAAACTGGAGGGTAGTGTTGTCATTATCGATGAGGCGCATAACATCATGGATGCAGTCGCCAATGTTCATGCAGCCGAGATTCGGTTAAGTGATTTACGGAGAGGACGCGGCATGTTGGGCGTGTACGTGAAGAGATTTGGCAAGAAGTTGAAGGGCGTCAACCGAGTCAATGTTGGAAGAGTAGGAAGGGTCATTGAGGGACTGAGCGAGTGGATGGATGGTGCTCTCAAGTTCAAGGTGAGTTCTATCCTAACTCTGGTTGACGGTGTCTGACTCTCAACAGCAAGAACATGGAATCGTGGATCCAAACGATCTCACTCGACCAAAGGGAATTGATCAGATCAACATGTTTGAGTTGATCCAATACATCCAGGAATCGAAACTCGCTTTCAAAATCGAGAGCTATGCCTCTCATGTCGAGAACGAGGAAGCGCCTACAAAAACACCCAAGTCAACCACTCCAGTGCTTCACACTTTGGTTTCGTTTCTTGTTGCTCTCACAAATCTCAGCTCCGAGGGTCGAATATTTTATCAGAAGATTAGAGGAGGAGCTCCTGATATCCAGCTGTCCTACCTCCTGCTATCGCCAACTCATGCATTCTCTTCCATCGCATCAAGCGCTCGGGCGGTGGTTCTCGCTGGTGGAACAATGTCTCCATTTGACGACTACAAAGATCATTTATTTCCTTCATTGGATCCCGAAAAGGTGACAACACTGAGCTGTGGACATGTTATTCCACCTGAGAACCTCTGTGTTTGGACATTAGCTTCATCACGACCGGGGATGCCGCCCTTTGAGTTTAGCTTTCAGAAGCGAAGCGATCCAGAGATGATTTCACAACTGGGACTTGCGATTTTGAACCTCTGCTCTCTGGTTCCTGACGGCGTAGTCATCTTCTTTCCCAGTTATGGGTATCTCGATGAGGTGGTTGCGGCGTGGCAAAAAAACCAGGGAGCGAATGCGCAGCCAATCTGGGAACGATTGGGAACACGCAAGGCACTGTTTAAAGAAACAAGAGGCGCATCAAGCGATGAAGTCCTTCAGGAATACACCAATGCTATTCAAGGTGAAGGGAGCAATGGTAAAGGAGCTCTTCTACTCAGCGTCGTCGGCGGCAAAATGTCAGAAGGCATCAACTTTTCCGACCGTCTCGGACGGTGCGTCATCGTTATTGGGTTACCCTATCCCAACATTGCATCCCCAGACTGGAAAGCAAAGATTGAATATATCGAAACAACAACGCAAACCAACCTCATAGCACAAGGCACATCAAGGGACGAAGCAACGAGCAGAGCAAAGCAGGCGGCGAGAGATTTTTATGAGAACGCCTGTATGAGGGCCGTGAACCAAAGTATCGGACGTGCGATCCGGCACCGGGGTGACTACGCGGCGATTGTGCTCGTGGACCGGCGATACGGCACGGACAGGATCCGGGGGAAACTTCCAGGGTGGATCAGAGGGGGGTTGGTGGGGGATAGTCACGAGAAGGGACTCGGAGGGTTGATGGGTGCTGTCGGAGGTTTCTTCCGAGGGAAGAAGAGCAAGCTCCAGTAACAAGCAACCGGTTGACTTTGCAACACGATCAGGTTTTGCCTGATGAGCACAGCCTTGTACAAAGATGGGAGCTCGTTGGAGAGGGTCGTCGCGCCAGGAGATTCGAGACCATTCTTAGACAAACGGCGTAGGCGAGAGGCGAATCAGAGGAAATGCGGCTCGATCTGCGCCGCCACTTTGAAAAAAAGCCCGTCATGTTGGACAGACGCAGAACACGCGCCGAACATTCGACGAGTGACAGGGTTTATGGTCGCTAGTTCATCAGTGGGCAGGGGTGCATCAAGGGCACACCTTGAGGAAGACTCACGCCATAGACAACAACCAACATGAGAAAAGGCGAGACCGCATTTTCGGTTTATGAGTATGGCTACAAATGGGCAATCCTTTTTTTTTTTTATCACCAATTTGGGGTTTAACAGCTTTCAAAGACACTAGAGACGATCAAGTCAAAAGGGTGGGATCGTGTTAGTCAGTACAACCCGCGCCCTATGACAACCGAGAGGTCCCATGGGGGGCGAGGTTTTTATCGCGCAGATTTGTACTGGGGGGAGACATGACACGGTCGATTCGCGATTAGCAGCCAGTAACAAAAAGGCCCGAGTTTTGTTTTATCAGACCAATTTTGAAAAGAGGCGGAACCCGGCACCGGACCGGGGAGAGGGGAGATTCAGACTTGTCGACTCAGATTCATTCCATATATAATTACATCTTTTATTCTCCCCAGATTTCTCCATCTCGTGTTGCTTTTTTTCTTACCGATTTACTACACTGGTTTGAGAAAAATGGCTGCACCACCGACAGACGCCGAAAAGGCTGTCCCGGCTCAGACTGTCCCACCACAAGTCGACCACGATGATCACAGCGACACAGAGAGCATCAAGGCAGCGGCGCTCTTCCACAAGGCTCTCCGAATGGGAAGAGTGGAAGAGAAGGGTATTCAGCCTATCCCCGTCGAGGAGAGAACCGTTACGCGGTTTTACAATATCTTTACTGTGTGGTGTTCCATCAATTCGAATATTCTAGGGTGAGTCAAACTTTTCACCTTAGATGAGCGAGAAAACTGACGATTGTAGAATCACATTTGGCATGCTTGGTCCTTTGGCTTATGGCCTCAGTTTAAGGGATTCATCTCTCATTATCCTCTTCTTTTGCATGTTTTCAACGATTGCGCCGGCGTATCTCGCCACTTTTGGTCCAAAGACGGGAATGAGGCAGATGATCCAAGCGCGATACAGCTTTGGGTGAGTCAATCCTAGTACACAAACATCACCGAATTTTTACTAACAATATTCAGTCGCTACCTCGTTTCAATCCCTGTTCTACTTAACCTCGCCACCCTAACCGGCTTCATCGTCATCATCTACGTCGTAGGCGGACAATGTCTCTCCGCAGTCTCAGGCGGCAGTCTATCCCCAGACGTAGGAATCGTCATAATCGGCCTTCTATCCCTTTTCATCTCCTTCTGCGGCTTCAAGGTCCTACACTACTACGAGACCTACGCCTTCATCCCCGCCATAATCGCCATCACCATCGCAACAGGATGTGGAGGTTCGCAACTCATGAAACAAGCTCCTCCAGCTGCACCACCTACTGCGGCGGCGGTTCTCAGCTTTGGCATGATTGTTGCGAGTTACATGATTCCTTGGGCGGCTATCGCGAGTGATTTGACGACTTATTTCGATCCCAAGGTTCCATCTTGGAGAGTCTTTACGTACAGTTACTTTGGCCTCCTTACGCCTACGATTCTTCTCATGACTCTGGGAGCTGCTATTGCTGGCGCTCTTCCTAATGTTCCCGAGTGGGAAAAGGCTTATGGAGAGACACTTGTCGGTGGTGTCCTCGCAGCTATGCTTTCCAGCGCAGGCGGCTTTGGAAAGTTTGTCGTCGTCATCCTCTCCCTCACACTCCTCGGCAACACGGGAGGAACCATGTACGCCATCACTCTCAACTTCCAGACTCTCATCCCGGGTCTTATCAAGATCCCCCGTTACGCTTTTGCCATTGTGGTTACTATCATCGTCATCCCGACAGCCCTGCGCGCTCAACGAGACTTTTTCGTCAACCTCGAAAACTTTGTTGCCCTCATCGGATACTGGTCCGCCTCCTTCATCGGCATCGTCACAGTCGAACACCTCGTCTTCCGTCGTGGCCGATATGAAACCTACGACCACGCAATCTGGAACGTAGCCTCGCAACTTCCCCTGGGTGTAGCAGCGCTCGCAGCGGGAGTCATCTGTTATGGACTGGTGGTACCGTGTATGGCGCAGGTGTGGTGGACTGGACCCATCGCCAAGACGACGGGAGACATTGGTTTCGAGATTGCGTTTGTGCTAAGCTCGTTGTTTTATATTCCGTTCCGGTTTATTGAGAAGAGGGTTACGGGGAGGTGATAGGTGTAACTCTAGGCTTCAACGCCGAGAGCAAAGTTGTGTTATGCCTCTATGAGCGACGGCCCAAGATAAAGACAGATAGGTAATAGATAAAAGTATCAGACTTGACTATTGAGCCCTTTCTGATGGCGATTGTATAGTGACCAATGCTACAACTCCAGGGTTCTCATTTCGCGGGAGAGATGCAGACCGCGGAGATTCAGCGAAGGGCAATTGAGTCATTGATAGTCGCTGGTCTTGCTCGACTAGTACTTAATATCATGTCAAACACTCAATTGACGGGCCAAATACCTAGGCGTATCATGAATCCACACAGAAAGACAAGTCGTCCTCAAAATCCAGCTTCCTACCGACTCTCTTCCTCTGCACATCCATTCATGTCCGCTTCTTAACAGTCATCATCATCCCACCCCTAGGCTTCGCTTCCAACCCCAACTCCTGAAAAACAATATCCCCATAAACAGTATCCAAATCCGTCCACGTAGTCTTTGGCTTATCGTTAGGCTTCAACCCATCGCACTCAAACGAGTAATCCCGAACAGTCATGACAAGAATGACCTTGAGCTCGTTGGCTGCCAGGTTCTGACCCAGACACGCTCGAGGACCACGACCGAATGTCCTAAAATACGATCGTGGAATCTCTTCGGGTCCGAGCCATCGTTCTGGTCTGAATACTGTTGGGTCTGGGAAGAAGCGTGTGTTGTAGTGTACGTCGTGACCTTGAGTAGAAACAGCGACGCCGTGGTCAACGGGGAGATCACGACCTTTGTAGGTGACCTTTGCTCCTGGGGGTCCTTCGCGAACGCCGTAGCCGACGGGGAACATTCGGAGGGTTTCTTTGATGACGGCGTCGGTGTAGGGGAGTTTTTGGAGGAGTTCGGGTGTTTCGACCATGGTTTGGGTGGATACTTCTGTGTCGGGGCCGAGTTGCTCGATGTGTTCTTGGAGCATCTTTTCTACCACGTGAGGGGATTTGGAGAGGAGCATGTACATGTACTATATGATGTGAGATTGCGAAGAGTAAAAGGGGGTGTTACTTACACAGAGAGTGTCAGTTGTCGTTCCATGACCTCCAACAAGCAACGCCTTGATGCTATTCCCCTATTAGCATGGTCACATAACATATTCATGATACTTACTTGGTCAACAACGAATCAACATCAGCCTTTGAAAGCTTAGTATTCGCCTTGGTCATGCCCTCCTGGTCCACATGCTCCCTCAACATAAGATCCAAAATACTATTCGGATCCTTCCTCGAAGGAACAATCTGTTCATTAACCAACATCTCAAACCTCTCATGGATCTTGCCCAGAATAGAAGGATGCAGTCGTCCGAGAACCTGTCTCCTCCTCCACCACCGTTTAATCTGCTCAACGGGGTTATAAGCAATGGTAATGTCCGATTGTCCTTCAACGAGGAGGATTAGTTCGCGTAGGTCTTCGAGATCTTGGCTTCCTGTTGTTTGAGCGTGGAGGGGAAAGTTGAAGACGATTCGAGCGATGATATCAAAGATGAGTCTTGCCGATAAATGTTCCATGGAAAAGACCTCGCCTGTTGCAGCAAGCTTATCCAGATTCTTCCGAAACTGAACACACTCATCAACAAAAAGCCCCGTCAAATGTCGAATATGCGTCCACGAAAAGGCCGGATTCATAGCATTATGCAACCTCTTCCACAAAGCACCATTCGCACCTCCAATACTCCCCCTCCCAATCATGGTAGATAAGAAATCCTCAGCCATGGGGTGGTGAGGAAGAATCTTGCGGACGGTGATTTGATCGAGAAGATCCGGGTCGGTGACGAGACAACTTCCTGGACCGACGGGCCAGAGATCGACGTAAAAGATGCCTTCGAGGTTATACCGACGTGCCATTTCTGTAAAGTACAATTGAGGATGGCAGTTTGGCGGTAAGAGAGCTGACATTTCGCCCATGACCTTGAGATGGCCGAAGAGCCAGCTGTGAGGGGGTCCAGGCTATCTACACGTCAGCGTGTCTCTGGGGTGAGATTTGGCAAACTCACCAAGTTCCGATAAAAACGACGCTGTCGATATCCCTTGTATATGACGTTAAGTACCAGAGCTACCGTCAATGTCCAAGCAGAGACAAAGACAGGTCTCTGCACGGCATACGCCGTCAACTGGTTGAGAACATCCATGGTTAAAGTCCAACACACAGAAACCTTCTCTGCATCAGCAGAAACAAGATGACGACAAAAACAAATGAGAGGAGCTTAGACATGCTTATATACACCGCAATCAGCATTGGCGTCTCCCCCCCTTGGCGGTTAAAGTCGAGTGCAGCGCCCGTCAGCCCTAGGAGCTGGCGATTGACCAACCACAGAGGCCCAATTCATCATGACCCATGAAAAAGAGGGAAGGATTGCCAGTAAGCAGAATCCAAGGAAATGTGTCTAAGCGATGGGTCGGCTATTTGGCGAAGCTGACGTCTTTTGGCGCGGGATTTCACCAGGTAAGAGTATCTCCTTGCTTGCGCAGGGGCTACCAGAGTGTATTCGTCCCCTCTGTGAGAGCACTACCTAAAGCTTCACAAAAATACCACAAGCCTAGGTTAATTTCTTATTTTAATTTTAGTGAGTATATCAAGAGACTTCTCATAACTGGCCTCAATCCCTGCGCAGTACCTAATGGTAGTCCCCGCGTAAGCAAGGAGATATTTGAGGCGTTTCGTAAGATTATCTACTAAAGCGGAGCTGGAAGGATGTTGTATTCGGGAGTCGCGGAGAGATGCCAAGGTTAGACACGTCAACTTACGTCTTCTGGGCATTCTTCATTCTAAGATTCATTCCCATATATCATCCGTTGAACAGTATAAATGGTCCCATTGCTTTAATGCATGTTGCGAGACGTCGTAGTCTTTGCAAGACTGTCATTCAAGGTGACTATTTTGTACAACGCAATCCATTCACCAACAGGTCAAATCTCAATTGATGATTCATTGCATTCATTACTCAAGAGTAAAAAACTCTCCAGAATACAGTCTAGTAGGTTACATCGTAACTCATCCAAAAACATACATCTATAACGACAGTCATTACGCGAAAAAAAGACGAAACACCCTCAAACTTTCTCCCCTAAATTAAATCCATCTAAGCAAGCATCAGAGCAGCACCGACAACAACAGCACCAACTCCATAAGGAGCAAGACCGGCAGCAGCGTTGGTCTCATCCGGACTGGAAGAGTCGTCGGTGGCAGAAGCGCTGTTGTCGTCGCTGTTGTCAGCGTTGGTGCGGGTGGCTGTATCAGCGCTGTCGGTTCCGCGGGCTGCGGTGCCGCCGACGATGGTGGTGGTGAGTTGGCTGGCGTCCGTGGGGCGGGTGGCATCGACGGTGATGCTGGCGACGATGGCGGAGGCCGATGAGGCTACGTAGCTGGTGGAGGAGAAGCCGCAGGTGTAGAGGATGTCGTCGATATCTGGTGAATTGTTAGTAGTGTCAATCTCAGTGTAGAACAGTAAACTTACCCTCCATGTGATCACGCTGGTCATCATCATCATCGTCATCGTTATCATCCCGCCAGTTCTGGCGAATGCAGTCGGCGCAGAGAGCAGCGATGCGGCCAACATCAAAAGAATCGTTTGTGCAGACGCACTGGGCCTCGAGGCGATCCTCCTCGCGGTCTCGGTCCCCGCGGAGGTCGGTGTCGCACTTGCGGGTCAGCTCGACGATGGGGTCGCAGATGGCATCGCAGGCACGGGGGATGTCGTCCCGGTCGATGCTGACGTCGGCGCGGGCGAGGTAGAGGAGGGGAGCGAGAGCGAGGGCGATGTTGGTGTACATGATGGCGGTAAAAGTAAAGATTTGTGTTGTTGTGGTGTTGTTGTAAGAGTTGCTGTGTAGAGCTTGTTACTTGAGATGATGGTGATGATGATGTGAACAGAATCTCAGGGGACCCAGATTATTTATATTCGTCCCAAGCCAAGCCAATATCCTTTGACTCTCGGCTTGTAATGCAATGCAATCTCTCAACAGCTTCCCTGCCATGTCTCGTCTTGGCCCGAGACGGGATCATCCTCACACCCGCCGATCTTCCCAACACAACAGCCGAAGCCACAGCGCAGTGACTGTCCCTCCTCAGCTTTGGTCTTGGCAAAAAAACCGATCCTTCTAAACCCCCAAGCCACGACAGTTTCGTAATCGTGGCCAGCAGAAGGCGGAGTAATGTCTTGGCAAAGCGTCATGATGGTGATATGCAGGCGTTTCTCTGGACGGCTTCTCCTAGCTCTTCTCCACAGAAGGTTTTCCTGCGTTTCCATGCAGTGAAAATCTTGACCTTGTTTGACGTCAAACTCTCCAGGGGTCAAGGGTTAGACCCATGGGGATGAGAAATTGCGGCCCGTAATGCTCAGCTTGCAAGGCTTGCTGCCTTACCCGGGTGATATACCGGGCCCCGTCAAAAACAAGCATGAAATAGCGATGATTCCGAGGAGCCGAAACAAACAAGGGAAAAGAAGATTGTCACTGCCAAGAGTTTCAATCAAGCATACGTAAGTGTCTGTGGCACTTTTGATTCCTTTTCAAGCGCCAAGAAACGGTAACCAGCAGTCCAACAGAAAACAATTGGAGATCGCCCAAAGGCCGCGCAACCAGTCCCTCCCCCAGCCCAAGACAAGGTTGGGTTATGCTTGTTTTTAGCTCCCCTCTGTTTTCTCCCTGCTACCTACCTGTCACTGTTGTTTCTCAAGGCTGCTCGCGTGAGGGCTTGCCAAGTTAAGCCAAGCCCATTTTCCCAGGCCAGCCAGTCCATGCACTTGAATTGCCCACGCGGGATCAATCAAGCATTTTGACACGCGGTTTCAAAAGCTGCAGGCCAAGAAAGCTTCTTAAGCAGAGCCTCGCTAGACACGCGTTTTCTTTCATTCATCTGTTTCTATCTTTAGAGTCTGTGTAAATCTTCTCTTTTTGATCGACTCTCATGGTTCGTGAGCGGTGAATGAATGACCTCGTGGTTCGCTGTGCCAGCGCATCATTTTGGGGCTGCAGTGTTTAGAATGTTTCACCATGTCCTACGACGCGTAAAGTCAGCGAGGCTGTTTCGACGATCAAAAGTGGTTTTGAACGGGTAGAGGTCGAGTGTAACTCTGCATAGCCTCTTGTTTCACAGAGTACACGGCTTTCGGAGGTGAAGAGCCTTGTTGTGTGTTACTGTCCACTGGTGGTACATCACTCAGCTGACTCACTGTTTCTCATGGCGCAAGCAAACGGGTAGGGCTTGCACTTGTGTTTTAGATTCATCCCGACATGGCTGGCAGGCTCGTCCATGTCATTTGCTGTCTTTGTATGGCATTTATTTGCTATGTGTTAGTTGCCTGGGATTTTGCTTGCTATGGCTTCTTTCGACATTGCAGGGGCTTATCTTCTTTAGTGCACCTTTCGTGAGCAGTTAATGCGGTGGCAGGGCGGCATTGTGGCACAGTGAGTTGACGATAGCTTCAATGGGGTGTAAAAGCGACATAGCCGGATGACAGTGAGCAAGTTGCTCCGCCCAGTATGGCATGCTCTCTAGAGTACATGAGAATTGAATGCATTGTCCACCACCATCATTTCTTTAATACTCCAACCTCTATTCTATGCCACCACCTTTGCCTCCTTTTCCATCTCAACAAACCCCAACCCCTCAGGCAACGCCCTCCCATTAAGCTTGTCCACAGGAAACGGCGTGATTTCACCTGTCGGGACATATCCACGCCTCATGTACCACGCAATAAGCTCCTTGCGCAACGTGAGCGCATCAAGCCCCAACTTCTTGACGCCCCATGTCCTCTGACAATACCCCTCAGCATACTCAAGAATCTGTCGTCCAATTCCTCCACGGTGAAGAGTTTGATCCACGGCGAGGTAGAAGAGACGGGCCAAGTCATTGCGGTGGAATACGCCGACTGTTCCTGCTAGGGCGCCGTTATCGTCAAAGGCCATGATCATCTCGCTGTTGGGAGACGTAATCTTGGGTAGGATCTCATCGATGCTGATACAAAAGTTTGCAGCGAGTTCTGCATCTCCGACCCAATCCTTTCTGCTGTCTTCAGCGCGGAACGCAGCTTGAATCAGCTGTTGGAGCTGAGGGGCATCGTCTGGTGTTGCGATGCGGAATTGGAGGTTGGCCATTTGGGGCGAGAACTGAAGCAATCCGTGTGCTGATTCGTAGGCGGCTGGGCTTTGTGGCATCCCGGGGGGGGGGGGGGGTTGGTTCTGCACTGCAATTTTTATGATTATGGACGAGATTAATGTGGTGTCGCGTAAGTGGTCGGTACTTCACTGCATTTTTAACCCGTCCTGAGTAGGGACCCGGCTTTGAGGTTGAGAATTGGCAAAGTCCAGGGTAGTTCGGTCGCTTGCAAGACTGGAGATGCCACCATGAAATGAGTTGCGATCTCTCTTTATATATTTGAAGAATAAGATATCGTCTGACTTGCGGAGCTCACTGATGGATGAACAAGGTCAAATCAAGGGCGCGCCATAAGGATAGCAGGGGTTCATCTGTCATCGCTTATTCCCGGCACGCAGTTCGCGTCATCTATTGACGCGATTGCTTTCTTGTCTTCATATCATAAAGAGGTAGTCCTGTCAGTTAAAACTACCTATCTATCCAATCCTCGATTGATCAATGGACATGTAACTTCCGCGGTAGGCGACCTTTGTGGCGCAACTCTTGTCCCTGCTCTAAAAGACAAACCTAGCATTGGACGGAAACACACACCTGCCTATGATTCCTTCACTTACCTAACTACATAATAGGCCAATTCCCTCATGAGCTACCTGGTGCTCCTCAGCCTGTGTACCCCTCCCAGCATCAGATGTGGGCGAGCCTGTCAATTCTTCTATTGGATTGAGGGCCTCCCTGCACTGCAATCTTAACACCCACTGAACAACTTCCCCTGCAGCCCATCACGCACGTCTTCTTTTATACCAATTTGCACTGCGATTTTAACCCAAACTGAGCTCCTTCAGCTGCAGGGGTTTCTTCCACTGTACCCAACCAAAGGCCTAACATTCACTTGGGGGCCGACCACCAAATTTCACTGCATTTTTAACCCACCCTGAGCAGTCGGCCGCCTCTATCTATTCTCCTGATCAACGCCTACCATCAGCATACCTGTTATAGTGAGTGTCGGGCGTGAGTGCAGTCATCTTTTTGCACTGCAATTTTAACCCACACTGGGACAACTTCCCTCACAGCCCATCGTCGTGTTCTTTTATACATTTTTGTACTGCGATTTCCCCCAACCGCCTGGATCGAAGTGCCATTAACCCACGGGGACCTATCTTGTTCCAATTCGCCCTTGGCTGTCTCATCAACGTGTGTCATATCTCTTCAGCCGCATTCAGCCAGCAACAATTCATGGCAAGGCCAATACGCACACCAGCCTTGGGTGGGATGGAAGCAACATGGCAGCGAGTTTGGGGTTCCGCCACAGGGGATAAGCTGCCCGCCCGCCTTGAGTCCCCTCACAGCCTGATAGTCACTGATAATCACCGTCAAAACTCTTCACTGCATTGTTAACCCTCTCTGAGGAGTCAGGCCCCTCCATTCATTTTCATCACCATGCGGTAGGTAGCCAACATCTATTCTTGACTCCAACTAAGATGGACAACTCCCGATATTGGCGATACAAGATTTGCTTAATTTCACGTCGGCTCTTTCTACTGCAGGGTCCCATTGCATCTACACCACGAGTAGATGTCAGTGCCCTGGTTGGGATTTGTTCACTCTCACCGTTATCATCAGTACCTGTAGGGAGTATGTCAGCAAGTGAGAGTCCCTTTTGTCGGTTTGAGTTCCATCCCGCCCACACCTTTTTGCACTGCAATTTTAACACACGCCGAGCTCTCTGGTTGTATCAGCCACCTGGCGGCATTCGTCCTCAGCTGCGCGCGACAATGGCCAGAATCATCTTTTCATAGAGGGAGTAGATGGAGGCGATCGCAAGCGAGTTCTCAGCGTGTGTTAGGATTCAGAAGTGAGATCCGGCTGTAGCAAGCTTGGGAACTGGGCTCTACTGAGGGTGTATTACACCCATCAAAAGCACTTCCCGCATTGGTATCGTATCCTCTTCAACATTTAGCACGCACGAGTAGAGACTGGCTTCAAGCTACTATGGCCATCTATCTATAGTAAACTGCCCTTTGTAGGGTTCTCTGATAGACATTTATTCCCGCGAGAGGACACAGCGGTGGCATGCGGTGGTGTTATTTTATTTACACTACAGCTTTGAGTCACAGACAGATGTTCATCGTACTGGTTCCCTGTAACATGTCCGGAGTGCAACGACTCTCCAGCACTGCAATTTTAACCCACGCGGAGCTCTTTCAGTGCTTCGGTAGTTTGGGCTATGTTAATTAGGCGGAGTCCACTGCCATGAGGCCTTCCCACACAGAAGCCAGCATAAACCTCCAACTCGGTCCTCGCAGCAGAGTTAAGCCAATCACATCTGCTCTTTTCTGCGATACTTTGGTCAACACATGGTCTCACCCAAACGAGAAGTACTTTGCCAATGAGGGCGAAAAGATAATCTCATGTTCAGTGCATTCCCCTCTCTAGTATGACGATAACACCGGGGTGAGGTAAGGAGCGGAGGTTTTTGTCAGCTTTGAGAGAAACCGTGACATCATCTCCACTCCCTTCCGTCGTGAGGTCGGCCTCCGATTTCTTCACTGCAATTTTAGACTATGGCTGCTCGTGAATGGGAGTTTGCTCTTGCAGGGATTGTCTTTACCTGGATCAAACGAGTCTAGGATCACAACTTGTGTTCCTGGCTTGTCCTTTCACTGCAACTTTAACCTGACCAGAGCATACTGCTCAGCATCACTCAATTGCCAGCTAACAACACATCTCATTGGTAATCTGCGTCCCGTAACCAAGCGAATTGAGTTGCAAGGCCACCACCAGACTCACAAATCCAACGTCGCACATACCGTAGCGTCGACTCAATTCCTGCTGCGCCTCTTATCTCAAAAACGTCGATCATGGCTGAGAATAGCTTCACCCAGCGCCCCTGACTCACCATCTGCATCATCCGTGTAATACCCGCGCACGGAGGTCAAGAAATAAACGAGACACCAGAACGACAAGATTTAATCTAAATCTTTATAAAGCCTGGGGGAAAAAAATGTATAAATATTCGTAAAAAATGTTAATTTAATGAAGATATATTATATATTTTTTTTTAGTATTATCATCATATCCTAATCGCTAGCTTTAGGAAAGGATAAGCTAACGTGAATCCTGACCTACCCGGAGACCCCGTGCTTCATGCTCACGCCATGCATGCCTTGTGCTTCTTAGCGTCTCTCACTGTGCCGCACTGTAACGTATCACCACACTGTACGCTCCATCTCATCTCCCTATAAAGCCGTCAACCTCATCCTCTCCTTCCTCCTCTCCTCTCCTCTCTCCTCCACAACCTTATCTGGACCGATCAACATCGTCGTCCTCCCCCCTTTCTTTTCCCTAAAGCCCTAACCGGCCTCTCTGCAAACGTAGGGGAGGCCGCCGCCCCCTTAACTTGAATCAATGGCAGCAACAGGATCAGCAACGGCCTGTTGTGTCCGCAACGGTATGCCATTCTGGCAGTCTCAGCAATGGGACGCCGACAGAAGATTACCATAGTACCAGCGACTTTTTCCTTCCAAATAGTGGAGGTTTTCTCGACTTATTACCCGATAACAACGACAACTACGACTTTGCAAACTTGGATACGGACGCCATCTATCAGAGCTTGGATTGGAACTTGGATACATCTGTTGGTGGCGTTTTTGACGGTGCTGTTCTGCCCGATATGAACACCGGTGTTGGGCAGGATCTTGGCATTGGGGAGGATTTCCTCTCGCAAGAGCCTCCTCTCATCAACACTCTACAACAACAACCAACATCATCACCACCCCTTGCTCCCCCAACGACAACAAGCAACAACAAATCCCCCTCCATCCCAGGAACATCCACATTTTCTCTCCACCCCTCCCCAGCCGCATCATCATCCTCCTCCGGCTCTTCATCCTCACACAAGCGCAAGTCCTCACCAGAGGATGAAACCGCCGCCGTGGCCCTCAAGCGTCAACGCAATACCCTCGCGGCTCGCAAGTATCGACAAAAGCGCCTCGACCGCATCTCAGAGCTCGAGGCTGCTCTGGCCGCCATGACAAGCGAGAGGGATGATATGCGTCTGCAACTGGTACGCCGAGAGGCAGAAGTGGATGCTCTACGGGAGATGTTGAGCAAGAAGTAAAGTCAATGTCAGTCGTATATCGGGAAAATTGTTCCAGAAAACTTCCCCTTTAAAAGTCACAAGGGGATAGAGGTACTATCGGTGGTTTAATCTGTCGGCTTTCCGGCGTTGAGGTTACTAGAGGGCATACCATTGCTGGATTAGCAAAACGGACCAGTTTTTTTCCTTATGTATAGTTCAAACATGAAATATTTTGTAAAGCATATTGAACCAATTGTGATCAATGAGTGTGTCTTGCTGGTGTGTCTTTGGGCGATGTCGTTCTCTTCCTTTATCGGCTCATGCGACTCATGGGTTGATGCCGTCGAGTTCCGTTTCTCTCTTCATGGACACGGGGATAAACATATATAAGGAGATCAATGACTTGCATTACCTGAGTATCATGAATCTGTTGATTCTGTCTACTGAAGTCATCACCTTAATCTTATACAGCTCCAGTTCCATCACTTCTTCTATTGCATCATCTCTTCCATTCCGCCGTACCCCTCACCATCCCAACTTATTATTTGTACCCGAATGCAACGGTCTTGTCCTCATCTTCTGAGTAATAATGATTCATTCTGATAGACAGTCGTCTAGCTCAGAAGATAAAACGAGGAACCAGGATAAACATGTTAGCTTATCCTTCTCTAAAGATGGTCTATAAAATAGATGAGAGAATCCTAAAGTATCACTATTATTATACTATACTTATTAATATTTTACTATATTTTATATACAATTATTTATTAAATTTAGGAAGAGTTCGTCAACACTCCCCGCCGTCCCCGTGTCGTTCATTTCTTGACCATCGTGACAGTGATGCCCTTCGTCGAGACACCAGCCCAGTGCATCGCCAACCCAGACACACTGTATCTTAGCGCATGAGTGGGGTATCACATCACTCTGATTCAGGATGAGCCAGAATGACTCATTTCTTGCATTTCCTAATCCGTCGAAGGTACACCGCGGCAAACATCCGGATGATGCGGGTTGAGACGACGAGTATAACGACAGGGCTCCCCAGGAAGCTTCATCATTGCATGTCAAGTCTTTGATACGGAAACCAATGTGAACCTTTTCATTTTCTAATCTTGGCCGGTATCCTCATCTCGCAAGTCACACCACAGACCGAAGAACCATTTACAAACATCCAGCATGTTCGGTAAGGTCTCCTACTAACAACGACCCCTTTGAGAGTCGGCAGCATAGAATCATGAGCCTACAGATCTTTCCCGAGAACGAACCCATCACTTGACAGGAATGTTCACGACTCGAGCAACGCGCATGCAGAGGACTTCTCCTCACCGACTCTGACATGGAACCCCGCGACAACGTCAAAGACCTGACTCGTCTCGCCCTCCAGGACACCCTCAACAACAACAATCATATCACAAGCATGTCAAACCCGGGCCTTGGTCGCCACCCATAGAACAAAGAAACCGGAAAGTTGTTGTTGACTGTCAAGTTGACGAGTACCACTGGCCACGCCCCGTCCTTTGCGTACTCAAACATCCCGCCTCTTCCGAGCCAAGACTCCAAGCAAAGGTGGGATTGGAATCATTTCCTACCGCGGAATCCCCTCGCGAAATCCCCTCTTTTCGATCATCGCTTGTGACCTGAGGTGTGAAGCGGTTGCGTGGAATGTCGGCCATCAACTCTAGCACTACCCTCCCGTTGCGAGACTCCACTGGCATCTTGCCAGGTTAGAACTGCACTCGTAATCATCATGGCTTTGCCCTTTCATGGCTTGTAAACCGTGTTTCGCTTTCGCTTCTCCCACAGTTGCGGCGTCACCACGAGGCTCATATTGAGAATGCGGATAGGGACCAGACCGCCATTGTGTTTCGAATCCCAGCCTAGAATATTCAGTACGCCACATGTCGTCATCTTCACTTACACACCCATGTGCTACTGGCCCGGGAATGCCAGTCCACAGCTGCCAAAGACGCGACTGGCAACCTTCTTCAACGTGAATGCAACATACTCAAATGTCACTCACCAGGGTCTGGACAGTAGCATAGTAGAGTCTCCCCCGACAAAGGCATCCCCTACTCAAAGACGCGGCTCGAGACGCGGCTCGTCACGCGTCCCGCCTCTGTCGGACTCTCGTTCAACTCACCTTGCCGGCCCGTCCCTCGTCCCCATTCGCCAACTCTCCCACACCGTGATACGAGGCCGTTACGCCCGTCAAGGCTACAGCTTGCCTCGCGAGCCTGAAACCTGGTCCAAGACACACCCACTAAGGTGTCACCTGCGCCGTAATCCACCAGCCAGATCCGGCGTGCTATTGGGTGTACTCTCCATGAGGCGTGGGTTTGGGGTTCTGTAATCCTTTGTCGAGAGGTTATAGCGAGACGAGGCTCCGTGAGAGGAGCTGACCAACAAGGAGGCGTGCTTGACCGGTCTTGTCATGGACTTGGACCCCGTGAGACACTCTAGAACGCCTAGACTCGTAATCGTAACCAAGACGTCTTGATGCCATAAGAGCTATGTCATAGTCGCCATGATATTCTGATGTCGCTCTTCAAAGGATCCTCGCATGATGTTTTCGAAGACGCCAAAGATCAGATGGGTATGAACAGCATGGGTCGCAACGATCTCGGCAGCGTCGGCCCCTAGCACTCTGCCGGCAGCGAGATGACACGGCCGAAAGGATGAACAAGGGTCATCTTCAGGGAGCAAGACATGGCGGCCGTTGAGAGATCGTCGCAAGGGTCTCTGCAAGAAGCGGTTCGGTGTTGGACCCCGAGAACCCTGCTTCGTCAAGGGTTCAATATGTCATCACTCACCGGAGTTTTCTCGCCGGATGTTGTCTCCTACTTGCTGAGACAACCAACCACCAGCTTCACCCTTTTGCGGAGACATGTCAACGGGGCAAGGATATCGAAGCCGTAGCGATGGATGGTGTGGTACAAGACTGATGACTCCGCCGGGTTTCCGGTCGGATGATGTGGGGCAGGGATCATGAGATTGCTCAGAGGTGCTACTCTGTAGTCGGGGTCAAGGAATAAGTCGATCTCGCCAGGCCTGATGGTGTGGTGGCTAGTCTTGAGGCATGTCGATTGAGTGGTGCTCAGGTCGATCGAGGCGCGCACGAGGGCGGGTGGTTCATGAGAGTGGGTGTCGCCCTGCTTAGCGCAACACTTGCCGAGCGCTTAATCCGGATCATGAAAGCTGCCAAGTTGCCCAGGTTTGACCGTCACTCACTCAAACCTGAGAGAAGTGGAAGAAGGATCAAAGACATCGCATGGGAAACCCAGGTTGGTGGAGAGAGGGGCGGGTCGCACGTTCGACAGGACCGCCACATGGAGAAAGGCTGTGAAATCTGGGGACGGCAGCCAAGCCACTCGGCAGACCGATGCTCACCTGTACGGTGCGGCAACCAATAACTCGTTCCAAGGCTGCGGAAGTAGTGTATGCCGGCAAGCCTCAATGTTGGAACCATCAAAGATTCACCCTGGAATGCCATCTCCACGGCAGTGAGCAACACGAGAGAATAATAATCAGGGGGCAGGGAGACCCAACGAGGCCCAAGAGTCGTTGAAAGAAGGGTGTGGTGGAGTTGCGGGAGCGACGAATGAAGGATGGAGGCGTCGATGAAGTTGGGAGTGAATGGTGGTGGTGTTGGTGATCACCCGCCTGAGACAACCAAGGCTGATGGCTGATGGCTTGCCCAAGGCCGGCCCGTGGCGTTATGGGGCCAGAGAGTTGGAGAAGCGAGACGCACCGTTGGTCCTTTGACTGTTCATCACGACCATCTTGAGTGTTGTGCTGCTTGGCGAGGGTGTTCTCGTGCCTTGGCTTGTAAGATCGAACAACTGGTCCAAGGATGGATGTAAGTCAAGCTGACTGGCCAGATGCGTATTCAGTCTGCAAGGTCAAAACTCAACAGCCCTAGAAAGGCTGTCTTGGTTCACAAAACGCTGCGAACGCCTGCAACGACAACACCTTGTGGGCATATTAGCTGAGGTTTCGTAGGTCAAGGGCTGAGCAGGCAGGGTTGTCTGATGCAGGATGAAAGCCGCGAGACAGAAGCTGACCACGATTGGTCTAGACGCATGGCGGATGCAACCGAGGAGGGTGTTGGGTAGAGATCGATATCAACCCTAGCTCACGGAGCCTGACCGCACGCTGATACCTGCAGAGCAACATGGTCGACGGGTAGGATGCGGCGGAGACAGCGGCATCGCGGCATGCCTTTGCGGAGAGTGGAGATGAGCAAGGCTCGGGATGGAACGAAACGAGCCCGAGGGAGGTTTTAGCGGAGGGGACGATAATCAGGATCAGGCGTGTTGGTGTGATAGCATGGGAGGTGTGGATGCAGGAGCCCGCGATATGACGACAAGGACAGACGACGGTGGGAGAAGTCATGTGGTAAAGATCGTGACGAAGGTCGACGCTGCTAAGATCCGGCTTCACCCGGACGCTGACAGAAGACGCATCATGCCCACACGCGTTTCCGCACAGAGAATGGCTGAAACGGGTATCCCGATTTAGTGGGTGTGCATGTGCCCACGCGTTTTGAATCGTGAGCAGACCAGAGTCCTACTCGTTGTCCTAGGCAGGGCATGGATATTGGATGGCGATGCGGTTGTTGGAGTTGAAGTTGCCTGCCCACGCCCGCCGCGGGGCTATTTCTGGACCCAAGGACCCACTTGGGCGCTCGGACCCCCGCTCCGTGAGGGGTTGTGGAAGCCCCCTGTAGACGCACTGGCCCTGGGCGTCTTTAGGGGACCACCAGCCACTAAGACCGCTGGAAGGAGGCACTGATCGACTGGCTGTCAGTGATTGAGTTCCACTAGAGCGCCGCGCCGCGCCCCAGGTCCATCCATGCATTTCCCGATATGCACCTCACACTGCAGCAAATACCTACATGCAGATGGGACAGGATGCAATCCGAGCAACTCAATCGCTCTCACAAACTTGCACATTCTTTGTATTGTGTGTATTGTGTGTATGAGTGGAATGCTCTGTGTCCCACGCCCATGCGACTCTGTCAAGGTCCGGCGACGAGGGGACAGGGGTTGGTGCCAGGATGCATGCAGAATGTCGTCAGTCGACGTACAATAATGAGCTGAGGTAACACCAACAACTGAAAACATGGGGATGGGAGACGGGGGCATATCACGGAATGGAGAAGCCGGGGTCTCTCGTTTCAGCGCGGAGATATTTCTCAAGCCGGGTTCTACATATCTAGGGCGTTACGAGGTCACAGTAACACAAGCGAGCTCTTTAAGCGATGCCATCACCAAGATAGGATTCACTCGCAGCAAAAGCAAAGCATGATCTTGATCAAAGACATTGGATGTTACAAGAAACGACACGAGAGAGTGTGCATCGCCACGGCAAGCTGCGCAAGCGCAACGCGTCGCAATCCGAATCGAGCCGGCCCTGTCTAGTCTGGGCTGAGCAGCGACGGACAACTGACGGGCTATTGGGAGAGGCCCTTGTACGACCTTCTGTGGATGCATCCAGAGGCGCACATGGGCAGACGGGGGCCTGGTCCGGCCGAGTTGGGGATAGACGCAAACTTGCCTTGATTGTCGAGGCTGCAGTGAACGGTTGGTGGGATTGGAGAGAGACGCATGTAAGACAAGACAGGGGTGCGCTCCTTGGGGTCTGACAAGCTGAGTCGAGCCGGCATGCCTCCAAGGCCATATGATTCTAGATGGACTGGTCATGATGCATGGATATCTGATTATGGAGGCCACGGCATTTTACTACTGAGCGATTAGATCGAGTTGAGAAGACACGGCAGATGATTAGGGAGGATCTGCAATCGTCATTCTAGCGAAATACGGGAGGCTGTCCAAGATTGACACGCTCGGATCCTGGATATCCGTTTTCTTGTAAGTGGATGACCAGCCGGGCCTGGCGCAGGTGGCGATGATCTCGACGACCCTGGCCAGGAATACCTTTTCCTCAGCTTCTTGACATTTCCCCAACGAGGAATAGTACATGCATACCCTCCAAAACGCCAAAGAGAATGCACAACAACATCGGCATGTGGTTTGACGGTAGGTTGGACGGCATCCCCGCCACCCAGATTCCAGAGCTGCGGATGGGCGGGCGAGCCTGGATCTAGCCGCGGACCTCGACGCCATCCGGTCCCGAGCAAGTTAGAGCTTCACCGGCAAGCTGGGTTATGCGGGATGTCCCCCTGAGGTCTGGAATGGTGTCATGGGCTGAAGTTTTGGCCTCCTGGATGTGAGTGGATGGATGAGAGCCTTCACGGCAGACCCCCCGGACCGGCTGAGATGAGATCCACGAGTGTAGTCCAAGAAAGCGCAATGCAACCCTCAGGGACGGCAGAGTGCATTCTATCAAATGCATCAGCTCTCTTCGACTGCGTGTGTGACCTCGATATGGCCTGATTCCTCCATGGCTTGTCAGTCTGACGGCTGCTTTGGGACGAAGCCACAGCGGACGGGAGACCAGTCAGGAGAAGACGAGAGAAATAACCTAGAAGTTTATTTCATGGCTTGCCCGTTTAATGTACAATATACAGATCGTACAGAGGCTGTACCTGTAAATCCAGATCCGTTCTGCATATTTGGGGGTTCTCGTCCGCGGTCCGTCCGAGGCGTGAATAGGCAGAACGCCCGCGAACCAGGGGCCATCTAGACTCCTGGACCCTGCTCTTCGTATCTATCCGTCTCCTGTAACCAACAGCCAAGAACCAGAGGAGAGGGGATTGAGAAACAAGAGGGGCTGTGAGGTTTCAAAACTTCCCGGCCGGATGCCTACCTATGCTCCCCACGGTGGGCAAGTAGACGAAATTCAACACCACCATCACCATCGTCAACCCACCACTTCGGCCTCTACACCCAACCATCCAACCATCGTGGACCAACAGACACACGGGAGATGTTTCTCCTAGCCCGAGTAGTCACGCTCACTATTCTAGAGTTGAAGGGGAGTGCTATGCCTGCGATAATCCTGTCTGACTCCGCCTAGCGGCTCTAAGCCAGGGTGGAATAAAAAGGTCCCTTTTGCCCACTCATATCAGACGGTTCCATTTTCATCTTGTTATGTGATGGTCTTTTAGTCGTTCGCTCCTCGACTCCTTCTTATCTTTTTCTTCGCATACTACCGATGACGATCAGGTTCGGTCGCGTGCCAGACCAGACTACCACCCTCACGAGGCTCAACTGCAACATCGTGCTCTCACCTCATCCTGCTTATTACACCTGGAGTAGCATCCCGACGGATCCGCACCTCGATCTGCTTATTGATCACTCGCTCCCGGTCCTCTTCTTCCCACGTTGAGCGAGATTTTCTTTCTCATATAAGCCGCCTGGGACGTTTGCGGATAACTCGAGTCCAAATCTGTCTATTGACTTGACAGTGGAGGCTTACAAGCGTCGGTGGAGAGTGCCCGTTCTGAGCTCTAGCGGGTATCGAATCCACTGACACGCTGGAAGCACTCTTTTCATCCCCACTGAAGAGAACCTGCCATCACATTTTGTCACGTCTTGTCAGTGGTGCTCGTTTCTGGTTGCCATCTGGTTGCAAAAAAGGCTGGCTGAGAAGCAATATTTTTTCAGCTGCTGCGATCAGCGACCAACCAAAAAGATCATCTCCGTCATAGCACTGTCTTTTTTGGAAGGTCTGGGGTACCTGATTTCTTCTTTCGTACCTGCCCACCTACCAGGTTTGTCGGTTCCAGTTCGTCAGGTGCCTTCCATCGTTTCCGTGCAGGAAAACACCTTCCAAGGCCACGCCTCTTTTTTCCCTTCTTCTCCTCAACACCAAAAATATCTCTCTCAACATCTCATCCTCATTATCTTTTATCGTTATTCCCGCCGTTCCATCGCGCTGGTCCGAAAAGCCCCTCGACCCATATTAGCTCGTTCGCCCGTGGGTTCATTTGTCGTTCCCCCCCGGGTTGCACCACCACGGAGTCCGGCGTTTGACCCCGAGGTACAAGGCGCTTGCATACTACAACCGCGTGTGAGCAAAGTCACACTTGGCCACCCTCCACATCCGTCGCCCTGACCCAGGCCCCAAGGCCCAAGAACGTCCAGCGCCCGCCCCCACCATCAACCCCATCGTCCATCAACCCACGCCCACCTCGGCCACCCTCGCCCGCTTTCACCCACTACGGCCCTCCTTTGCCGCCCGCTCCGCCGCTGGGCTTCACGCAACCTTCAGCCTCTCCTCTTCTGGTCTCTAACTGGACTCTTTGCTTCCTTTTTCCCTCCCGCTTCCCTCCTCCTCCTCCACCACTCTGGTTCGCCCGTCTCCCCCCCTGCGAATCTCTTCGCTCCTCTCCTCTATCATGCCCGAATACCGCCACGCTCGGAGCGGTAGCCTCAACGTCGCCAACGGCTCGCAGTCCAATTCCATGGCACCCGCTCCCCGCTTCGATGGGCCCCGAAGCCCTCCGAGTATGTTGCACACGACCCCCCGCGATCGTCCAATGTCGCCTCGACTGACACAAGCTTCGTGATAGACACGTCCCACGTACCTTGCAAGTTCTTCCGTCAAGGCGCCTGTCAGGCTGGCAATGCCTGTCCCTTCAGCCACGATCTGAGCACCGCTGCCGAGAACGTCTGCAAATACTTTGCAAAGGTGCGTGCGCCATATCATGGTCGCCGATTCCCGCCCGCCCGTCAACCGCATTTTCGCGTCGAACCAGTCGCATCGTTTATCACGCTTTTGAGAGCAAAACTAACCATTGTCTTGTCGCGTAGGGAAACTGCAAGTTTGGACCCAAGTGTGCCAACATTCACGTCCTTCCTGATGGCAGACGCATCAACTACGGCAAGAATGGCGTCACGATAGGTGCAGCTCCCGCTCTCGCAGGACGTTCCAACCCCACATCTTCGAGTAACAATCAGTCCTCGACCAGCGCCCTTACCACCTCTCTCTATCACGCCGACGCGCCGTCATATACTCCGGCCTACCCTTACGATGAGCAGGAGCAGCCCTCCTCAGGCCGTCAGCCCAGCCTCGAGAATGGGCTACCCACCATCGACATGTCCTACACTGGATCCAACTACGGCTCGCCTCGAGACGAAGATGCTGTGCGCTTTGGATTTGGATTATCTCCCGTCAACAAAGGTCTGTCCGTCCTGGACGCTCCTCTTCCCGCCTCTTTCGATTCAAATGGCATCTCCAATGCTGCCCGATTTCCCGCAGCTCCCTGGCCCTCCTCCGTCCCGTCCCAATTCGGTATCGAATCTCCTACGCCATCGCTTAGCAACGCCAAGGACTCTCGCACTTCTGAAACCCTGAAGCTGCTTCACACCTCCGCTTTTGGCTCCTCTGAGCACCTCCTTGCGCCGTTGGATAGAAGCCCACCCAATTCTCACGCCAATGGCGAAGAGTATTTTGGCAAGCGAGCCATGCACTCGTCTCGCTTCGCCAAGCCCCGGATGCTCAGTTCCAGCATGCCTAAGACGTCTGTTGATCGAGACTGGGAGGCTGGGTTCGCTTTCGGCGATGACGATGATAATCTTCCTGAAAACTACGTGCCGGAAAATCTGCAGGATCTCTTGACCCCTGTCGAAAAGGCCCGAAGAGGCTCAATGCGAGCCGATAGCGAGGTTGACGGACTGAGCAAGTACGGCAGCCCCATTGGAACCAGCCCAAGTCGATGGGGGCCCATGTTCCAACGACAGAAGGAAGAAGAGGAAACGTCTCGATCTCTCCGAGGAGCGTCGGCGTTTGGCCATGTGGGAAGCCCCTTGCGTAACTCGGTGCTCGCCCAAGAGATGGGTGGCACCAACGGCTTCAACCGTCCTTCATCGCTGCGATCCGGCAGCGAGGCCATGTCGATGCTCTCGCAACAACTCCAACGCAACCGTCTGGATGACACTACTGGTAACGCCAGCCCTCTTCTCCACCCATCAACTGCCCGAACCGGCAGTGCCATCAGCCCCATTAGCCCCATTGGCAAGGAGCGAGGTATGGAACGCCATGTTTCGAGCGGTAGCATCAGCTCGTCCATGAACGGACGATTCACCACGCGCATCAACGAGGACGATGAGATGTTCCAGATGGATGGCATGGAGGACGATAGTGAGGCCTCTAACTCCAAGGCTTCCAAGCGCGCCTCGGCAGGCCTGGGCATGGGTGTCTGGGGCAGCTATGCAGGTGTCGTTGCCGGCAAGTCGTCGACCAATGGAACCAAGACAACCCGAGACTCGGTCCCAGTCAGTGGACGATGATGGAAGTGAAACATGTTCCTCCGATTCGGGTCAGTTGACCCGACCTAATGGGCCCAGCGTTGGAGTTGGCGATTGATAGAAGCGAGCTGAAAGGCGAAGAGTTGATGAGCCATGATCTAGGTGGACAGCAACACCACCATCGGTACTGCGCCCATTGCATTTCGTTGGACACGAGCAAGCAAGTCTAGCCTCTCTGGCCTGCCGGACGACATTTGAATTGCAGCATTGGAACTTGGGAAAGAGAAAACAAGGCGGATGCATAGCAATCTAAGGCCAGGATTCAAAAAGGATATAGGATACACGGCTAGGAGTTTTTACAATTTTTTTTTTCATCTATTCTGTTTGATAATCACCATCAAATCTTTTGGGGCGGAGGGTTATCTGAGTTTGTTTTGTTTTATATGCCCAGGCAGATTGCAGGTTAAGAGTTGGATTGTTGGCTCTGCCAGGATGTTTGCTGGATATGCATTTATATGGACGTCACGAGTTTCCTCCCGTACGAGGCTTCGTGACTTCTTTATGCTTATCGTCCAACCTGGTCAATCTCAGTTTGTCTGGGTACGGTGTTTTGGTATGGGTTTTGGGATTACAAAAACATGAACAAGGGGAGGTCTGAGACCCCGTTGAAAGTTGTCAGGGAGGAATCATGCAAGAAAATCTACCTACAGAGGATGGATAACTGAACAAGCGATACTTGCTGGGCCAATTTGGCTACTGAGTTTGAGTTCATTAAGTGTCTGATGAAGTGATGTTGAGTCCGTAGATACCCATAGCCAATCTACTACTGTTGGAGTTCTTGATACCCATATACGGACATGGAGTATGGTCGTGGCTATGATCGGTTGAACAGACCTCGGCAGGTGTCGGCTTCAACTCTGGCAACACAAGATCACAGCATATAGTGAAGCCATTTAGATCAGTAGGGTGGTTCTATACACTAGGTCAAGGTAAAAGCCACAGTAGTAGAGATTCAAACATTGTCCCCCATCAACATACATCCCCTGGAAGACATATGCCCATTCCAATCCACTTCACGGAATGCATCATCACATCTCAAGAGAATAACATGAAATGGGATTTAACAAGGACACTCGGAATCAAGCGGTGACCACTCTTCACCCGCCAATTCTTTTTATATTCGTACGAATGTCTCTCTCTCCGGGCCGTCCCCATTTGTCCGCAGCCGTCTTATAAAAAATGACAACCATTCTCATTGTGCGCCGAGATTAGATTCGAGTTTTTACCCTTCCCCTCCCCTAATTTTTTTCGGCGCCTCTGAGGGTTCGTGTCTTGGGAGTTAGTCCTTATGGTGAAGGATTGGAGGGGGTTTGCGTGTCATGGGAGTTTAATTGTACAAGGGGGAGGGGTAGTGGTGTAGGACATGGGCGCTTAGTTGGCGTCGGGCTGGTGGAGGATGTACTCGACAGCCTGGCTGACTAGAGGGGAGTTAGTGTTGAGGTCCAGGGGGAGTAGGTAGAGGGCGTACCAGAGTGGATAGAGTCGGCATCCTTGTCGGGAATCTCGATGCTGAACTCCTCCTCGATAGCCATAACGACCTCGACGGTGTCGAGAGAGTCGAGACCGAGGTCGTTGGCGAAGTGAGCGGAAGGCTTGATCTGCTGGTGTGTTAGGTTTGAAGAGTGAGTGCAAGCTATTCGAGACGTACGTTGGAGACATCGTTGACCTGAGGTGGAGTTTGTTAGCAAGTTGTGACTGATAAGTTCAGATATAGGCATTGAAGAGTCGGTAGTTGGCGGTTGACAGTAGAATTGATGTCAACTTTGACAAGATGCTCGCTTCAGCAAGATCAATGCCTCAACATCCATCAACCCGCATGTTGCCGAAACCAACTCATTCCCCCTCCTCATCACCCGGTAGACCCGAGCAGAGTACAACTCACCTTGTCAAAACCCTGCAGCAAGCTCATGATGCGACCCTCAACCTCCTCCTTGTTGAGCGCACCGCCGGCGCTGTAAAACCGCACACCCTGGAAGCTCTGGATCTTGGGGACGACGACGGCGGCGGTAGCGGCGCGGGGGGCAGCGGCGACGGTGAATCTTGTCACGGCGGCGGGTCGGGCGGCGACGCGGGCGACGGATCGGAGAACGGCGGTGCGGAACATGGTTGCTGAAGTTTTATTCGAAGCGTGGAACTTCTTCAATTGGTGGGGGAGGAGAGGTGCGGAGGTTGAACGATGAGGCCGGGTTTGGAGGTGGTGATGATAAATTTCTCGTTGTTTCTGGAGAGAGTCGGAGCTAGCTGGGATTGGGAATCATCACGTGATTTGATTGTTCGCTGTGTGGTTCGGCCTTCGGTGGTGGTTGGCCGGAGATAGAATACGTCAGCGGGAAATCGGGGGTTTAATTGGTTGGAGGGGGCCGAGGATAATTGAGATGGGAAGATGGGATTGATGTTGAGTGGTGAAAATGAGCTGGGAGTGATGATGTTGTTCTATACATTGCGATTTCGTATGAACGTGTGTTCTTTAAATGAGATATAATTTTCATGGATTTATTCAGTTCGATTTGGAGGCTCAATTGTTGTTCAACTACACTTCACCTCGCTCTCTACCCGAGTCAGCAAAATCTACCCTATCCTCATTGGTCCCACCTACACAGCAGCCATGGCTCCGGAGGAGGTTCCGAGGAGACTAGACCTGCTTGACATTGGTCTATGGACTACATACGAGACTTTATACTGTATCCTGTTTCTTGGGGGTTGAGTGTACGAATTCTCCGTGTCTCAACGGCAGGGCCGAGGAGGCGCATACCAGCTGAAGCTTAGTTGGCGGTTATTGGGCTTAATTGAGATCTAGATTACAGAATCAAGTCTGATGATATGATCTCTGCCTAGATGTATCCATCATGTGTGTACAGTTCTCCTTTAATTAACGGACCTCGACTATTCTTATATACATTGAAACAACATACAAAATATCTCAGTCGGTGAATCAACACCATCAAGCTACCCTGAAGCCACAACGCCAACCACCGGAAATAGCTGTACCTCGCAAACATCCATTCAAAGTAACCCTCTTCTGCAACTCCAACTTTATCAACATGACGCAGATCCTACCTGCCAAGTCCAGCAAACGTTCCCGTTTACGCATAAACAAATCCCGACCCGTCGTCCAACCGTCGCATGATATCCCCTCTTCAACCCTCCAATCATTTCCCTCAAACCAAAAGTTCCCCGAAGGTCGATCTTTTGTATCTAACGAATTCACCTCCCAGATCTAGACGGTTCCCCCGACCCGCTTCTTTGGACTTAGCCCCAACCATATCTCTCGCAAAAGCCCGAGGGAAGTTTATTTACCTACTCTAATGGTATGCGGGATAACGGGTTCCAGGCCAGGGGAAAGGGAAAGAGAGGGAGGAAACATTGGCTAGGATAGGAAGGAGGCTTGTGGCAGAGCATCATTCCTCTGTCGGCACAGCTCATCCTGCATGACACGAGTTTACAAGACATCCATGATAAAAAGCCATCAAACGCCCACCCTCTTCTTCCTTCTCATGCTTCTCTTCTTCATCCCTCGTGTAACAACTTTGTCATCATGAAGCTTCACCTCGTCGCCTTTGCCCTCTCCGCCTCCGCCTGTCTCCTCCCTTCGGACCACGTCCCTAGGGATTCGCGTGAGGCGAATCACTTTGCCCTTCACGCCAGACAATCCCGTCCGGAACCAGATTTCCCCATTGGAACTGGCGATCGCTTCGAGAAGGGCGCTGTTGTTCCTAAGGGTCTTTCGACTTCTGACCGTGATCTCAAGTCCATCCTCACTCCCACCGAAGTCTCGTCTGCTCTTCAGGGTCTCGCAAACACTTTCAAGGATGTCGAGTTGATCCGTCCTCCGTACAAGTCATATGAGGGTTTCCAGTTCTTGGGTGCTCAGGTTGGAAAGAAGCCCAAGCTGCTCATCATCAGTGGTGTGCACGCCCGAGAGCGTGGTGGACCTGACAACGTGGTCTACTTCCTGTCCGACCTGCTTCACGCCCGCAAGGCCAACAAGGGCCTCAAGTACGGCAAGACGACCTTTACCGCCGCACAGGTCCACAAGGCCCTCGACGCTGGCATCGTCATCCTCCCGCTCGTCAACCCAGACGGTGTCAAGTACGACCAGGCCACCAACGAGTGCTGGCGCAAGAACCGAAACCCCAAGAGCTCCAAGGGTAGACCCGACAAGATTGGTATTGATATCAACCGCAACTATGATTTCCTCTTTGACTACAAGAAGGCTTTCAGCCCTGATGCTGATCTCTCGGGTGTTGCTTCGGATGATCCTTCCAGCGAGGTGTTCCACGGTACATCGCCGGCTTCGGAGCCCGAGACTAAGAGTGTTGTCTGGGCCATGGACAAGTACAAGGACCTGACCTGGTTCATTGACCTGCACTCTTTCGGAGGTGATATCCTCTATGCCTGGGGTGACGACAATGCCCAGACCAAGGATCCCAAGGAGAACTTTTTGAACGCCAAGTACAACGGTCGTCGTGGTGTTGTTGGCGATGAGCCCGTCAAGACTGGATACAAGGAGTTCATTAATAGCCAAGACCTTACTGTCCAAAAGTCGCTGGCAAACCGCATGAAGACAGCCATGGAAAAGGCCGGCACCACCCTGTACGCCGTCATGGAGTCAGTCGGTCTGTACCCAACTGCCGGCGCCAGCACCGACTACGCCCAGGGTCGATACTACGCTGCCAAGTGCGGCGTCGGAAAGCTGCAGGCCTACACCATCGAGTTTGGCGAAGAGAGCGGATCCCAGGCTTGTCCCTTTTACCCCGGCAAGACCCAGTACCACTCTTGGATGAGGCAGGTTGCTTCGGGACTGATGGAGGTTGCTCTTCAGGCTGCGGATAGCAAGCCCGAGAGTAAGAAGTGCTGAGCGAGCGATGATGATGATATGAGCAGCAGAAGCATTTCATGGCGTTGATGAATTCGAGTATTAGTCGTAATCGAGCTGAAGAGGTAGTCAGCAGACAAGATTCCACCTAGATCAAGAGACCTACATGTTACTTGATTCTCCATAACTTCTCATGTCTCGACTCTCTTATCATGTCATATACCCTGACTCTGATGTTACCTGCTTAATCAAGTTAGACCTCTCCCTCTCACCTCACATCACCAAATGCGACTACCATATCCAATGAGTGACAAAGGGGCGATTTCTGGAGATCTAGATTATATACAACACGTCTCCTCCACCATAGTCTGAAAGGGCCTCGCCACTCTTTCAGACAATTGTTTCTTTGCCCCGTCGCATCAAAAAATACATGTTCCTACAACGTTAAAACAGCTCGAGGCAGTAGCAGCAAGGCAAATAATGCAATTGATTCGATAGTATCTTCGTCTCCCCTCTTCCCTTTTCGTAGATATGGATTTGGATTTTTGGGTTTATCGGTACGGAGCGTCGGCGCGGATGGCGGCTGCGAGCTCGGGCTCCCACTTGTCTCCGTTGGAAAGGAGCTTCTCTGTTTGATATGTTAGCCGAAGGATCCTGACAAAACTGCATATGTCCGAGATGGGATTGGATCCTCAACGTGACCCCAGTAGCTCAATTGAGCGCCTGGATACACAAAAACTCGTCGACGAAATCAATTGGGACAACGCACCCTTGTTGTACAGCAGCTCTTCTCGGGTCTCGGTAGCGTACTCGGTGTTGGGGCTCTCAACGATGGCGTCGACGGGGCAAGACTCCTGGCAGAAACCGCAGTAGATGCACTTGGTCATGTCGATATCGTACTTGGTCGTTCGGCGGGATCCGTCGGCTCGCTCCTCGGCCTCGATGGTGATGGCCTGGGCGGGGCAGATCTATCTAGGTCAGCTTATTGAATCGCCATTGTTGACAGTGGAATTCGTACAGCCTCGCAGAGCTTGCAGGCAATGCATCGCTCTTCACCAGAGGGGTATCGTCGGAGGGCGTGCTCGCCTCGGAATCGGGGGGAGATGGGGCCCTGGTGCGGGTCAGCTCATGCTTCGGTCCAGGCGGATACGTCAAGCTCTCTGGCATACCTTCTCGAAGGGGTAGTAGATGGTGTAGCTATTCCATCATCAGCATCCCAATATTCCCTCCTTCAATTCCAATGGAGTAAACGTACGGTGGTCGGAAGAACTGCTCGAGCAGCACATACATGCCCCTCGCCATCTCCGTCATGAGGAAAAACTTGCCCACACGGTCCAAGGTGCTCTCCCTATCCCACGTCCACTGAACCTGTCTGCTCGTCCGGAAGTTGGCGGGGGGAGGACCCTGGGGCGTCGCGTAACCTCGCTGCTGGGCGACAAAGACCCTCGCGGCCACGAGGGAGCTGGAGGTGAACAGCTGGCGGCGCGCGAGCATGGCCGTCGAGGCCTGCAGGGCCGGGGCCATCTTTCGATTAACTTCGAGGAGGTCGAACGACGGGTTAAACTCGGCGGAGGGCAATTGACGACGAGGTCAATTGGGTCGGGTTCGGCTTGAGGGCGGAAGGCGAGGGATTGACGTGATGGATGTGTTCGGCTCGGGAAAGTTGCTCAGCGGGATTTGGAGATTACAATGCTAGGCAGATGATTGGCGGTTGCTGTGCTCGTGATCTGGCACGTGACCAACGTCAACAAGACATCATCACTCAATAATATCATCGCCATTGACAGTCCAAAACATCCATGTTCAATTAATAATTACTTGGTAAATCTCAATTAATTCCTTGCTTCTGATTGGTATCTTTGCAAACTGGCCGTAAAGTCGAGTGGTCATTCATCATATCCTCCATCCAATGCTCGTCAAGTCGTCTCGTCCTTGCGGCTATGCAGCTCTAAGGTATCAAGTACAGCAGATGCTAATAATTCCATCAAAATCCCAAAACTCCATGCAAATCTCCGAAAACAACAATGCGACTTATATACCAGCTTAGAAGCTCCTCTCCCATGCTTGCCACCATAGACCCATGTTTGCTGCCACAACCAGATCCAACATCTTCAAGCCGTCGGGATGGATAATGAGCTTTCCTAGCTTGGCTCTCTTCCCGCGGTTACCACCGCCGGCCTTCTCTTTACCTAGGTTGAGATCGAATGGTGAAACCATGCCGTCATCGTCGTAAGAAACATCGCTTCGGCCATCTCGCTTGAGGAGTTTGTTGAAGTGCCCCTGAATCTGGCTCTTCACTTCCTCACGACCTTCAGGGGACTTGAAAAGCTCAGCCGTTGGCAGGTTGAAGCGAAGCTCGCTCACAAGCATGCTGCTGGCTTGGGGTTGACCAAAACCCTGGTTGGCGAGAGGGTTGAATGATTGCTGATCATCGTACAAGATGTGATAACACTTAAGACTGCGTCCAGAAGGAGCAGTGCGGAACTCGCATCTGCCATTCCAGGGGCTCGTAAAGATGTGTCCCCGGGGCCTCAGACCTGGGCCAGGCTGCATGGAAATCTGCGGCTCGGTAGGAGACTGAACTTCACCAGCCGAGTCCATCGACCCAACACTTCCTGATCGGCCGTGACCTCGTCCTCCCTCGTTGAGCTTCTCTCGCCAATTGGATGCCCAGCTCTTTGTGTACCCCATAGCAACCTGTCTCTGGAGAACGACGCCTCCGTCCCTCGGTTGGTTAGAATCCGCACCAGGGCCGGCGTCGAAGCTTCGCCTCGCGGGCATGCCGCGGAACTTTCCGTAACCCAGGGTCTCGATTTGGACGTTGATGGGGGCGTTTCCGTTACTCGGCGATTGCGCAACGGGTGGCACGGAGCCGAAGAGCGGGTTTCCATCCTCCTGTTCCGGCTGTGGCCCGTCGGGTTGAATCGACGAGACGTGCGCGACGTTCCACTGGTTTCCTGTGCTTGGATCACGACGGATCAGAGCTAATGTGAAAGGCTTTCCTTCGTAGGTTATTCTCGGCGATGGCGAGCGACTGTGGGTTGCTCTTCCTGGGACCTGGTTCGCCTTTATCATGTGTTCAAAGTTGGTTGCCTGGTATGGTCCAGGAGGAGGTGGAAGAGGCTTGTCGTTTTCGGGGTTCGTCGCAGGGCTGGACATTGGTCGAGGACCGATTGGTTTCTGGGCAAGCGGAGAAGTGGGAGCCTGGATTGTAGGCACGGGGGTCGGTCGAGGTGGGAGATCGGGTCTGGGTTCGTCCAGTGAATGCTTGTTGCCTGGCCAGACGGGCTTTGGCTGAGCAGCATCTAAGCTTGAATTGACCGAGAGCCCGCGTTTCCTGCCAGGATCTTGATATTCGCTGCCGAAAGCAGGAACTGGGAGATGGTCGCGGGTGGGAGGTGTCAGGGGTCTTGCTGACCCAGGCAGAGGTTTCCTGGGAATATTTCGCATCGAGGAGCTGTCGTCGCTCGAAGATCGGTGGCCATCATCTCGCATAGGTGGTGGATGAACCAGTTCTGTCGAGGGGGCTTCGTGATGGACGTAGTAAAGGCAGTTGGCAACATCTTCGCCGGTAACGTTTTTAAGCTGGGGCTTGAAGGGCGAAAGAATCACATCTGGTGAAGCGGCAGTTAGTGTCAGCTCCGATGACGGTCAAGTAGAAGTGAGAGCCAAAATCTTACCTCGAGTACCGGGAACTCTGGAGATGTAGAGAGTTAGAGGATCCTGCCTCTCTTGCGCAGGATTGATGGGATATTGCGGCGGATTGCTCGCGAGGTTGTTGAGAGCAGAAAGTGAACGAGCTTCCATTCTTGGAGTTGGAGGGTGGTTGTCGGATCTGCGTGGGGGAGGAAAGGTGGTGGAGGTGGAGTATTTGTTAGAAAAGAGGCAGCCTGTGAGGGAACAAGGAGTCGAGATCTGATAAAGACCCAACCGCCTCCAACCTCTTTTGTTTAGGTATCTGTCGGGGATTGATGAAAGAGGGTTCAAAGAAGGTTCTGACCGACAGATGAACAAAAAGAATAACGGTCAAAGTCGAGGTATTAATTAAGTCTTGGCTTTGGCTTTGTTTGGGCTGCGAATATTCCCAAACGTCCGACGACGTGGCAGAAGATGAACAAAGGAGATCTGCGAGGCGAGAGAACAGGAGGTGGAATAATAATAATAATGAGGATCAGCCCTGCATTAGAGGACAGCTAATAATAAGCACCAGGAAGGAAGGATTGTTTTGATTTGATATTAATTTTCGCTTGCTTTTCAAAGGGCTATGCTATGTTCTTCTTTCAGAGGGCGAAAACCCAACGTCAGCTGGCGGGGGGCTGTGCTTGGACGCCCATTTTTTGCTTGGCAGGGTCCATTTTCTTAAACGATGAGGCTGGCATGTTCAGGTGGTTTCTGTGCCTGAGCATGTTCCGACGAGGTTTGTGTTGTCTTGGGGCCTGAGCTTGGCAAAGCATGATTGTTGTCACCTCAACACCTGTTTCACCGCCCAACTTACACTCTGCACCATTTCTCTGAGACTTGGGAAAGGGTAGCTTGAGGCTGGGGGGATGGGTTGTGGGGACGCGTCGGGACGCGCACTGCCGACGTCACTTGGCGCAGCAGGGGGAGTCACTTCTAGACTCGACGGGACTCTACCGCTTCAACGGAGCCCGCATGGTCCCCAGGTCGTGGGCTAGGGACCCGCGGACCCCTTGATGGTTCTCATGTGGCGGTGTCCGCACTGTATTAGCCACGATATCGCAGGGGATCCCTCACAGCGTGATGTGGTGATGGTGGCTGAAATACAGTTTATGAGCTGTACGCACTGTCCTTGGGTCATCTTTTACGGTGTATCCATCCATCATCCTCTCTTACTCAGGCATTCCCCCGTCATTACTATTCTGAGCTGATCCCCAAGTCAATCTGACCCTGTTTGTTATTCACTCCTGCAACAAGGGTTCAGGTTCGACTCGCGTGCCGATGCTGTCCAAGGGTTCCTAGGTTCGCTCCACCAACGGCGTTTACCGTAAGGCTGGATAAAGAGGCTGTCGCGAACCACCACCATGACGTATCACTTTTATACGCATGAACCGCCAAGAAGAGAATGAAATACGCCTACCAAAGTTCCTTTGGCGCTTTGGAGCTTCGGCCGCGCAGTCTTTGATGTGTTGTCCGAAAACTCTGTCGATCCTCGGCTACTATTTTTCGCATATGGCCGCTTAGTGAACAAGACGGATTCATCATCACTGTGGCTTTAACAGGGCAGATGATGAGCTTTTTGAATGGCGGCATTAAGCTTTCTATCCACGTTGCAATTCTCTAACAATCGCCAGAGTGTCATTCAGAGCTGTCATTGGTATAGCAACACTCAACCAATTTAGCACGAAACATGACCTCTTACCACGGCTGGACACCTGGCTGCCCAACAACTTTTCCAACGTCACTGTCCTTCTCACCCTCAATCACCTTCTTGATCAGCTCTCCTCCAATAGAGGGATCTCCCGCTCCAGCCTTCTTCAACATTTCTGGATTTCCTCCCAGACCCGTTGCCAAAAGTCCAGGGCTGATACACCAGACTTTCACTCCATCCTCCTTGAGGAGATGGTGCCATGACAACATGACCATGTTGAGAGCAACTTTGCTAGAACGGTAAGCGGTGATTGTGCGCGCATCCTTCTTGGGCCATCCGCTGGGGATCTCGCGTCCGAGATTGGTGAGGAGGGACTTGTGGCTACCCTCGAGCGTCGACAGTCCCGAGGTGAGGAAGATCAAGCGGGGACACGATCCGGCTAGGAGGAGAGGGATAAAGGTGGCAGTGATGACCTGCGTGCTGGAGACGTTGACGTCGTAGGTCTTGTTGTAGAGCTTGCGTAGGTAGGCAGGATCAGCGGCATCCTTGTCCAGGGCATCATCAAAAGAAGCTCCTGTGACTGTTGTAAGTGATGTGTTTGTAACCATTGAGATCACGCTACCTACCGGCATTGTTCACAAGGACATCAAGCTTGCCATATTTAGACTTGACGTGCTCAAGGAGCTTGCGAATAGACTCGTCATCAGCAATGTCGATCTGGACGGGCTCCACAGTGCTCTTGACATCTGGGAACTCCTCCTTGAGCTGCGCAATGGCCTTATCGGCGTTGGAGGGAGTGCGACTGCCCAAAAGAACGTGGTAGGCCTTGGGAGAGTGGAAGAGAGCCTTGACGGTTTCGAGGCCGATGCCAGTGTTGGCGCCGGTGATGAGGACGAGTTCCTTGTCAGCCATTGTGATTTGGATGAGTGAATTTGAAGTGATGTGAATTGTTGAGGAGAATAACTCAGGGACGATATTCTCTTAAATAGTTGGGTTTGAGACATTGATTCATCATGACTTCACATGTAGATGGCTGACTTACACGGACTTGCTACCTACTCGGGCAAACTAGAATAGCGCAGCTATCCCGCCAAGTCGTGAGATGACGGATTTAAGAAGTAAACAATGCGAAACATGGAGATATCGCCAACATAGGACTTATAGATGATCCGTTGAAATACTTCAAAGTTTCCAATTGGTTCATACATTGCTCGTCATGGTGGAATAGCCCGGCCCTCGCTCAAGACCGGAGGCCGAGTGGATCTCGCGGCCGGAGATAAAGAGCACAAATCCCAGGTTCCGGAGCCGAAAAGGACGGATTGGGCCGAAAGGGACAGGGCCGAGTATATATACCGCGGCAGATAAGGCACTCTGGTCGACTCTCGGAGTGGCTTGCCTTTTTTTTTTTTTTGTATTCTTGGAAGCTCATGGCGACAGAATCGATCCACACAAGCGCAAGTCGGGATGGTGTCCCGATTTCTTCCAGTCGGAGCACAGTCCCGATGATTCGATAGTCCGTAATGACGAGCTTCAAGACGCCAGTATCTGTTGGCATTGGATGGATTTTGAGCCAAATGTCCTGCATGAGGCAGCTCATGCCCCGCATCGGCCATGATGTGTTGCGAGTTACCCCGCCGATGTCGCATGGCCTTAATACGAGCTCGACTGCTCTCATCGTACTCTATCTATACACTCTACTCTTACACTCGTGTAAACTTCTAAAATGTCTCTCAACAAGGTCCTCCTCGTCGGTGCAAACGGAAACCTAGGCACCGTCCTCCTCGAAGGTCTCGTCGCCTCAAAGTCCTTCGACATCTCCGTCGCCAAGCGCGCATCCTCCACCTCTACACCCGCCCATGCCTCGTCTACCACCGCCGTCACCATCCCCGATGACATGTCAGTCGAGGGCCTAGTGCCCGCCCTCAAAGGCCAAGACGTCGTGATCGCCTCTTTCCCCCTCAAGGACGTCTCACAGCACCTACATCTGGCAGAGGCTTCGGCAAAGGCTGGTGTCAAGCGGTTCATCCCCGCCGACTTTGGGAGCTGTGATGCGCAGAGTGAGGAGGCTAAGAAGCTGTTGAAGCTGTACCGTGATAAGGATCTCGTGAGGGAGAAGTGTGTTGAGCTTGCGGCGCAGAACCCAGGTTTCACATGGACGTCGCTTGTGTGTGGACACTTTTTCGACTTTGGCATTCGTGATGGTCTGCTTCACTTTAACCTCGACACCAACGAGGCCGTCATTCTTGACAAGGGTGATGTTCCAGCTTCAGCAGCTACTCTCCGCCGTGTGGGAGAAGCCCTAGTCGCAGTCCTCAAGCGACCCGAAACAACAAAGAACCGCCTCCTCTACGTGCAAAGCTTCCGCAAGACCCAACTCGAAGTACTCGCATCCCTAGAAAAGGCCACTGGCGCAACCTGGACGCGGGAATTCGTCGACTCCAAGGCGTTCCTTGAGCGCGAGGTGAACAAGCTTTCTGTCAACTTTAGCAAGCACGCTATGGAGGAGATTGTGTTTGTGCTGGGTACCCTGGATGCGGACTGGACGAAGAGGGGCGAGGCGTTTGCTATGGAGGAGCTTGGACTTGAGGATGAGGATTTGGACAAGGTTGTTCAGGAGGTTGTTGATCAGTGGAAGAAGGAGAAGGCTGAGCAAAAGTAGAAGTAAAAAATAGAATGGAATAGACTATAGATGTCGACCTGATGTATAATGGAAGTTGTACGTCTTGCACTGGATCTTCTACTATGTATGATTGCGCTCGATTATGGTGAGAAGATACTGAGAGTTAGGAGCACGAGGTCTGGGAATTATACTAATCGTGTAAGGAGATGGTGATGGTGTTGTACAGGTTACCAATGACATGCCCAATGTTGCTTGCATTGATGCTGTATATGCAATAGCTGGTCTACTCGCTGGCCATGAATCTCATCAAAACAATATGCCACTCAGAAATATTAAGGAATTACAGAACTTTGAGATATTTTGTGCATTGTTTACATCCATGAGGCCAGCCAGCGGTCGCATCTGGTTACTCCGACCAGCCGGTCATCTCAAAGGCCGCTTGTCCGACAAAGTCATGATTGGGGCCACACACCAAAACAAAAACGTCATTAGACAAGACCCAAGACATTCCAACGGTAGCAGGAAAGTTCAGCTGGAGGAGCTGCTTTTGCCCGAAAATGCATCAGCCAAGGGAATAAGCTCACACACCGTCTTACGAACCAGCTGAGACAGGGAGAGGGAAGCACAAGAGTATACCAAATTAAGAACTTCTACCATCGGATCGTCGCTGAACGCATTTCCTGCTGCATCTTATATCACGCTGGGCTTGCATCATTCTCCTCGTATTCCCCTTGTGCAAATCACTCTGGGGCGTCACCGGGTCATCATTCAGCCCCTAACCAATCTGCGTTGTCGTTTCACATACACGGCTTACTACCTTACTGTGCAGAGCACTCAAATGACAGAGCCCTGTCCATGCTTTCGGCAGATTGATCGACACTCTCGTATCATTCGTAGACGGTAAAGTACGTATGAGCCGCTGCAGCCACAGAAAAACGTGGCGATCCCTTCAAAATTTTGCGGGGAGACCGGATGTCGGGCTATGCAAATGACAGCTGAGGCGTTTTCTCGTTGTACGGGAGACGAAGGGTGGATGGGGTATATAATAAGTGCTTGATGCCCTCGTGGTGGTAGCTGTGGAACTGTATAGCTTTTGCATTGCATATACTTGCAGTTTACTATTCTACTCGACATTCATACCTTCAAGACTTCTACAACATGTGGTCTCTACCTATCTTTGCGACTCTGCTCGCCCTGTAAGACATATCTAGCCTCACATACCAATGCCATCTCTGACATTCATAGAACCCCCCTCTCCCTGGCTGGTAAAAAATGCACCACCACCACCGCACCCTGCCCAACCGTCACAACCACAGCCGAGATCTGCTCAACCTGCATCCTCAAAGAGTGCCTCGCCCTCTCCACAATCTCCAACCCACGCTCCTGCCCCCCCCAAGATCGCCACCGTCACAACCTCCTACCCCTGCGCCGAAAACACCTGTCCCGAGGGTTGCGCGTCTACTTCCTACATCTACGCATCCACCTACGGAAACCCTCATCCTACCATCACCAAGAAGCCCGCTTGTCCGACTGTTACTTCTGTTCTTGGTAGATGCTCGACTTGTGTCATGCCCATGTGTATGGCTCTTTCTACTATCAAGTCTGAGTGTGGATGTCCTCTTACTGCTGCTACTGTCACGACGAGCTATGCTTGTGATGGGAAATGTCCTGGTGGATGTGCGGGAACTGAGTATGTGTATGATACTGTGACGCCGGATTGTAAGGGGTATCCTACTGCTGTGTAGGAGGTTCAAGACTGAGAGAGGTTGGGAGGTTATCGCCAAGGAAATGGTTAAAGACACGGCAAATTGTGAGGAAGCCGATTCGATTCTATTGTACATATTGATCAATGAATTAAGAACAAGTTTGATTCAAATCTGGGGTCAAGTTTCACCTTGCCAACTGATCATCGGGTGACGACCCGGTAACCAAAAATACCGTTGAATGGCGGGACGGCCGAGTTTTCACTCCGTCTTACTTTTCTCGCTTACCAGCCTGATTAAAGAGCATTAAACATTCCGGTCCGAGTGGGTGGCATGGTGCCCGGTTGACCGCTTAGCTGGTGTTGTCTCAGACAATTCACTGCCAAGACCACCGACCTCGTGTGCCGCTGTTTGGAACGAGAGCGCGGGCTGTTGAATGACACACAATGGCATCTTGCTCTTCGGATACTGAAGGTTGGGTTAGATTCTTGAGAATGTCGTAGTAAATTGGAGCAAGAGGTTGGGAATAGATGCGATGGGTATATATCGTTGGTGTAAGTCGGGCTTAGCATGGATCTCTCATCATCAAGCAACTCACAACTACAACAACAACTTGCAACTCATAGAGAACAAAGCAAACATTCTACCCAAAACGCATCATTACAACACACTTTCAGATCTTGAACAACATGGCCCCAACAACCTTCATCACAAGCCTCCTGGCTCTTACAACAACCATCCTCGCCTCCCCCGTCCCCCACCCAACATCCAACTTTGAATACGTCGGCTGCGTCACAGAGTCCCTTGCAAACTTCCCCAATCGCATGCCCTTCGACTCCACTTTCTCAGCCGAAGCCTGTCTCGAAGCATGCATCGGCCAAGCTCACCTCGTCGCCATCGGAGGTGGCTGCTACTGCGATGATCCCAATGACACAGCCCCCGTGAGCTTTGAGCTTGTGGATGAGGCTAGATGCTCGACTGTTTGTGTTCCTGGGGATGATGCTAGTGGAAAGTGTGGTGGTGATGGTGTGGTTAGCTTGTGGCAGCTTCCTGGGACTGAAAAGGCGGATTGCAAGAAGGCTGAGGTCAAGCTTGTGGTTGAGTGTCCTCCTGAAGTCGCCGACTGTCCTGGAAGAGCCGCTGCTGCACCTGCTGCTGTACCTGAGGAGACTGTCCCGCCTGTTATTCCCACTGCTGCTTGTCCCCCCGAGGGATGCAGTGAACCTATCCCCCCTACTCCCGTGGCTCAGGCACAGCAGGCTGCTGCCCCTTGTCCTCCTGAAGGATGCGGTGAGCCTGTACCACCACCTACTCCTGCCGTTCAGAGGCAAGCTGCTGTTCCCGCTTGTCCTCCTGAGGGATGCCCTCCTGCGACTCCTGTGCCAGCTCCTATCCCGGCTGCTGTTCCAGCTCCTGCTGCGACCCCTGCTCCGGCGAACAACTCGACTCCCAATGGCTGCCCTCCTGAAGGCTGCGTGCCACCTCCTGCTTCGGAAAACACTGCTGCTGTTTTGCCCAACTGTGAGGGCGACAACTGTGAAGCCAGCAATGCCAGCCCTGCTGAGAACCAAGATGAAGCTTCTGGAAGCTCTGCTGGAAGTGCTGGCGAAGACACTGGAGCGGCTGACGAGCAGAGCGATGCCTCCGCTGGACAAAACGATGCAACTGGCGAGCAAAGCGGTGCATCCGGCGAAGCCCCTGCTCTTGTGAGCGAGAGTCCCAGACTGTACAGCTCTGGTGTTCTCTCATCCATCGTCGCCATCATTTTTGGTCTGTACCTGATGTGAGGCGAGACCGCGATGGGATGAATGATATGACTGATGGATATATTCGCTTGAACACTGGATGTTTGGATCTGCGAAGAATGATTTACGATTGGGGTTCATGATTATAATGGAGTTTGGGACTTTGCTTTGATAGACTAGAGTACGAATACAATGCCAACATTGAGCATGCACTATTCAGAAGCCAAGGCCGTGGTGTGACCCAGCATAATATGTATTACACCATTAGCATATCTGTTACTGATCAGACTGAGCAAGCAGTCGAGTGAGTGGGAACCTGAGATATGTATCAAGGGTATCGTTCTGGCAATTTGATCCTTTCTCCCCAGCGTGATAGACTAGTCGGCTATTTTGGCGCATTTGTCAAAGGCACATATCGAACGCCAAACAACTTCTTCTTTATAATTTCCCCATCGGCATCCTTTTCGATCCGCCAGACGTGCTGGCTATATCCCATCCCATCGTCGTCCACGGGGATAAACATGCTGTACACTATTAGCATCATATTGCCAGACTGTCTTGGACAACTTACCACCCGGGCGCCTTTAACTGCTCCAGAAGCTCTGGATGTATCTCAGCCGCCGAAGCCCCAACATGGATAACATCCCACCCTGTTCCCTCATCCTGCTCCCCTTCTCTCGGCTCCTCAACCCATCCCTTCCTCCCATCGCCCAACCTAAACTTGACCTTGCCACTCTCAAGAAACTCTCTTCCCTCGGGACTTTTCGCCATATTATGTTCACCCAGCTCTTTCAATTCCTTAATATGTTCCAGTCCCACGACGAGACCCTTTTCACCAACTAATTCAGCCATTACATGTGTCAAGTATCCCGAGCCGGAGCCGATATCGAGGATGCGGGGGGATGGAGAGGTTTCAGAGGGGATTAGGTAGCTGAGGCAATGTTCGATTGCTGAGGCGTGCATGTGAGGGGCGGATATAGTGGCAGAGTGGCCGATGGGTTGGGGAGAGTCTTCGTATGGCATTGAGGGAGCATAGTGCGCCCGATCAACCTGAAGTCGTCAGTCAAACAAGTAGTATTGATGAATCTTCAGATCAGTACCTTGAGAAAAGCTTCCTTGACACGGGTATCAGTAATGAGCCCGCTCCTCCACATATTGTGGATGAGCCCCTCGTTGGAAGAGCCGGTACATCTCCAGGCCATGTTGATGCTGAAGCGGTGTATGGAGTGACTATGTCGTAGGAGGAAAGCTGGGGGGCACAAGACCGAGAAGATGGATACTATCCGGAGTGGCTTCCTGGGTGAAGCCACGATGACGAGAGGTGTTGCGGAAGTCGGCTTTGGAAATGCGAGAGAGGATAGCTTGCGCAAGAGGTAGAGTATGCAGTAGAAGAGGCGAGTGGGCTAATTATGTGGTTGAATATAGGATTAAGAAGCACACAGATCGAATGTTGTAGAAGCACAAGATCAGTGATGGAGCGATGATAATGACTTGACGTTGATGGTGGGAGCTTGTGCGGGGCCGAATCCGGGGATCAGCGGGAGATGTTCGTGGCGGACGGGTAACCCCACAAACCATCCAGTCTATCAATCGCTAACAGGGACCACAGGCAGGGTGCATTAATTAACGTTGGTTCTTGTTACTGTATGCTGGTACTGTTAAAATAGAGGCCTGTATTGTTATGGCTGTGAAGGCACTCTGAGCTGTACACTGGGCATATAATCACAGCTCATAGCATCTGCTTGAACATATATTTTAGACGTAAGACTAAGAAACTTGCGTGTGACGCGCCAAACAATGAGCTTGTAGTAGGACCCAGATTCCATCCCTCCATCCAGAAAACGCCAAAGGGAAAGCAAGGCTCATCTGACGCGCTTGCATGATGATGGTATTGTTATACAGAAAAAAAGAGTTCGCCAGGATATCATTTAACACCACCCAATTACACCACACGCTCATTGGGTTCCGTCTCGGCAATGATCGGAACGCCCAGGCCGCGGTCAGGGCTTTGAAGGACAAGTTGTTCGTGTCGACGGGCTCGTAGAAACTCGGCGACGCTCTTGATGAGGAGGAACCAGCCCACGACCATAAGAACATAACCCAACCATTCGCCTCCGCTGATGCTGCCCATGTCGTCGTCCGCCACGTCGCTTTGCTTGAAATCGTGAGAGTTGGGGTTGGGTGGCGCGGCGTAGCCGTCGGGACCGTTCATCGCTGGGGGTTCATCGTCCGAAACACCCTTCATGTAGAAACCGTATTGGATAAGAGTGATACCGAGACCAGCGCGGGAACCGTTCTTGGCAGCGTGAGTCGAGTGGAGGAGGTAGGTGAGAAGGAAGCCGACGAGCGTAAAGGCGACTGAGATCATGCCGTTCCACATGAAGGAGAAGAAGGATCCAACAGGCATGCCGTCGATATAGACCTCATCGGGGCCTCCCATGCCTGGGGCGAGAATAGTGGTTTCCCAATATGGGGGAGCGGCATCGGCAGCGGCTTGTTCGTACGACTACAGCAGGTTAGCGTTGGGACACCTTATCAAAGTCTATCCGGGTGTCACATACCGGTGGTTGCTCGTCTTTCTCGGGATCGCTGCTGCCTCTCTCGGGGCGCGCAGACAGATTGGCAAAAACACCATCGGATCCATGTCCTCCTCCCACGATCCTCGTTGGCCTTGACCCTGATGGCGTCGGTACCGGGGCAGCCGGTTGAACTGGGGGTTGTAACGTGCTGACATTCTCGGTCGATGAAGCCGCAGAGGTTGTGTTGTGTCGCATCAGCCGCCTCCTGTCGTCCACCTCATCGTCGCTATCGTCATCATCGTCAAAGGCATCGGCGAGGGCTGGATCGACCTGGCGGTTTCGTGTGGGAGAGGAGGCTCGGGAGTGGAAGGAGGGCGGTGGGGAGTTGGGGATGGGACCAAGGCGGTTTCGGGCGTCGATGGGACTGTCGACGTCGTCTTCGTCGTGAGCGTTGACCTATATCTTGTTAGAACCTTTACACTGTCCAAAACACCCAGACATCGGGTCGCGATGCTTACTCGTTCGTATCGTCCAGACATGATGGATGTTGTCGGGTGTCGGCTGCCTCCCGGGTCCGCTCGCCACTAACAAAAGAGGTTACGCACGCGACTTAAATCCTCGCTACAGGAGCGACTTTGCAGTGTCTAGAGAGGAAGAAAAATAATAACAAAAGGAGAGAGATTTGCAATCTGTGGGCGCAAGAGGCGACAAAACAAAAGCCTGAAAAGGGGGGGAAGCTTTTTTTCAAGGGAACGACGTGGAAAGGTTCGGTTGCGTTGCGTTGCAGTTGCGTCCAGCGGTTACGAAGGCGAGGAGGGAAACCCAGAGTTTCGGGGGGCGGAGCGGACTTGATCAATAATGCCGCCTGGGCTTGTCTCGTCGTACTCGGATGGCCACGGCGGTATCGGCACAGTGCGGGCCTGTCCGAGAAGACTCTGGAAGGCCGGATCCGGGAAGTGTGATAGGGGGCGGCTTTGTGGGTGGGTAGTGCCGAGACACGCTAAAGTGCAGCCTGCGCACTGTGCTCCTGCCTCACTAATCGCACTGGATGACGACTCCCGCTTTATCTGTCTAACCCTTGGAGTTGAAACGTACACTCCGACCCCCCCTTTGGCTGAACTCAATAAATGAGAAAAAGGGGCCGTATCTGTACAAAGAAGAGAACAAGTCAGACGCCCAAATCAATTACAAAGCCATGGCGGAAAAGAAGGTCCCTGAAAGGGAAGATGTGGTTTGCGAGGTGGGCTGTGTTCCGAAAGGACTCCACCTCCACAGACCCATGCCCCATCACAGGCTTCTTTCGAGAGATGGTGATGAGGCAATCAATTGCAAGGGTCTCGTGGCGGCCTGAGGCAGGGGCCACATGACCCAATCAGATGGGCATTTGATCACAGTTTTTATTTGAGTATACACTGTGACGGGCACACTGTTCTTGGGAATTTCTTCATGGTTGACGTCGTGGAATTTGACGGTTGCGCAGTACGATACTGGAACTATCCTTGTCCTCAATTCACAATGTCGCGCACATTATCTGTAAGTTGAGACATTTAAGAACACAGCTGCGATCAAGATTTAGCTAATGTTTTCCCTTTCAGCGCAAAATTTACTCCGACGTCTTTGCCCGCTGGCCAAAGCAAGCCCTCCGACCGGATCACCAACTCCAAGATGTCCTCGGCAAGGCCGTAACAGAGCGATACCAAAACTTCAAGCCCTCGATGGAGCGGGAGGAACTGCTCAAGGCTCGGGCATTGCAATTCCTCCTCCAAGACCGATACAACGATCGAGTACGAACAGAACCTCAATATTTGAACGTGGATGGGATACTAACGAGTGGGATAGTTTAAGCTCAAGGGACGATTGCTAGAGCCAAAGAGTCAGCCTACATACTTTGAGGATCTGGTTAGGGAGATTGACGAGGCGCCGAATCGATCGTGGATAGAGAGGTTGGGTAAGAGGTTGAGTGGTATGATTCGGTTCCAGTAGACGAGAGACGGCATACGAACGGTTATACAAAAGGAGATATGGGTTGCCGGCGTGCAAAGGGTACTTACTTATGATATGATATGGTTACATGGCTGTATATTAGCTGTATTAAAGCGATTCCCTCAAGTTCTTCTCCCAGCATGTGCACACTTTCACTTGACATGGAGTCTTTTGACAATACCAAGCATGTATCCACAACTCACCATTATTAAATTGATGTCTATATCATTGGACCTGGTGCTAGACATTGCTATCGGACACAACTCTCGATCGCGGTGGCTATCATAGGAGAAACCCCTGTTATCATCAATGACGCCTCCAAGAGAGGCTATTAGCCACCAGAGAATCCTGATTGAGAGATTGATCGATCCACGATATCAAGTGTTTGGATATAGCGATTCTAAGCCCAATTCGTTTCTTTATAATTGCTTCCTCGGCGCAGCTGTTGTCCCCAAACTGATTTAACACAAGGCCATTGAGACCTTCGTTGGGCGAGACACTGAGCACCAGAAACACTTCCCGATTCTGTCCAACACAGATAGACAGTAATTTCCTGGTTCTCGGGCGTACAAGCAACATATGTGAGCCACATGGACGCACGCGTGAAGAAGCCATTGCCGCTGGTGATCTACATGACTCTTGGAATGAATGGCTCAAAGCTTGGTTCGTATTGCTGGGGTTACCTTGTGTTTGTGACGATTAGTTAGTTTAGATAGTTCGCCTAGGCGAATCTCTAAAAGATTGTGGCCATGGAAAGCGATCAAGTAACAGCATTCAAAGGTCCTTGTTTTTATGCGCATGAACCACCAGTTGACTGCTCGCTGGTCATGCATGGCATAGCATCCATACGTATAAAGTTGTACCTCCGCAACGTACAAGATCACCATGTCGATGCTCAAGTAGGTAGTCTCATATAACTGTAGTTTGTCAGTCATTGTTTGATTCCCTTCCTTGTCTCGAATACGCACATGCATGTTAGTTGATCATTGTTGCATTTTGAAGCCATCGTCAACACCTAGTCTCCGTCTATAAAGATTATTCTTTAAATATATCTCCCCTCTGGATCCACCCTTTCCATGAGCGAAATGCTCTGCTCATAAAGCGTAAACACAATACCACCACTCATAACCAACCTCGCCAGCCTCGGCAACGCACCGCTCCAAAACGTCAAAACACCCTCCTGCTTGAAGATGATGCTAGCGCACTTGAAAGAGTTTCCATACATCTTGCGCGCCTCAATACTCTGCATGCGCGTCTTGATAGTGTCGAGAGGCTGCGTCACGTACACCGTGATTAGACCTGCTAGACCGCCCGTCGCAAAGGTTCCCACTGCGCCGAGCTTTTCGCCGGGTGCTGTGTAGGATTCGGCAAGTTGCTTGAGGAAGGTGTAGGAGCCGAAGCGTGTGGCGCTGTTGGCGGCTTGTCGGGCTGTCGTGGGGACGAAGCCTTGGAAGAAGCCGCGGAAGCCTCGCTCGCGGGCGATGATGGGGATGGCGTCGAGGAAGCCGCGCATTCGGGGCTTGGGGAGCTTGCGGTCGTCGATTCTGGGAGGGTGAGTGGAGGAAAAGAGAGGGGTTTGGTGGACTTACAATGTCGTCTTGATGCTCTCTGTGGGAGTCACAGCTAGCAACGACTCTGTCACACCAGCTCCGAAACCTGCAAGGACAGTTCGAGGTCCTGATAGCTTGCCATTCTCATCGGCCAGTAGCGCCTTGTACTGATCAAACGCAACGAATCCTGTCCCTAGTCAGACCTCACGCGACACCTTGCGACAGCTTCACACATACGGATTCCAGCCTTGGCCGAGTTTCCAATAATCAGAGTGGTGCAACCTGCATACCACTGCTTGCCGAACGGAGGCCATGGCAGCTTCTGACCAGCTGCTAACCGTCGGTTGAGCTGTGATCGTGTCTTGGCAACTAGACGTTCCTTATCAGTTCTCCCCTATGAATGTTTTACTCGTTTTTTCGACCTTGGTGTCTTCCTCTCTCGAAGTCGACCGGTTCGGTAGGGGTTTCGGCTACGTGGACGTACATTCGGCGGGATAGGTGATGGCTAAGATGGTACGTTAGTTTCGAGTTCGGAGGGGAAAATCGTGTGTCTTGGGCGCACCGATCTCGATGGCTCCAGCAGTCGATCCAGCAATGACGGATCGAAGAGCGCTGGGCTTCTTCTTCTTTTCAACTTCCTGCGATGTCGACGCCATTGTGTTTGAGTCTTTGTCGTGTCTATCGCAAGGGTTTGGTGTTTGATGGGTAACTTTTTTTTATTAGGAAAACGTGGGGGAAGAGGTGTGTGATTTCGTCACTTTACAGCCGATGTCGCTGGGAGCTGGTCAACCATAGAGTCAGCCGCTAATTTACAGGGTGGTTCGGTTGTCATGCAGGGGCGCTTCAAAGTCGGGTGTGGGTAACCTCGGGCTTGCGGCTCACCTCTCACCTCGGGCAATCAAGAGTTCACCGTGTCTTGTATTGCATGATACGAGAGCTGGCGTCATGTTGTGAGCAAGCAGTTTCTTTTATGGTGTTTAAAACTTGGAATCACTCAGGTAGAAGCACTGTTTGCAACCTCAAATACCGATACATAGACGTTTGCCAGACTCCATGTCCTGCCTAAGACCTTGAGAAGTTGAGATTACCTACATAAAAAACATCCATCTCTGAATCATCATGTGAGAGACTAGGCCTGAGCCTCGCAACGAGTTTATACGTCAAGGTTAGTCAATGTGTATGGGTGTATCGGCCAGTTAGGCCGTGGATAATGGTGTATTTGCCTCCTAAACAAGTTCAAGGTACAAGACAAATCCTCCACAAATCATAAAAATTGCCTGGCCGCGCCCCTCTCATAGTGCTTCGTGACATTATGAGGAGTAGGGTCGTTTTCGTTATCCAGACCCTTCTTCGCATGCTCAATGTAAGCGTCCTTGAAGATCGTGTATAGGGTTGGACTCTGTAGGGGACTTGGAATGAACTTTCGAATGCTGGCTTCGAGCATGACGTTGGCCATGTCCAGAGCCTGTTCACCGGTTTCCTCACTACTGTCGAGTTTCCAGCGGTCCCCAAAGTCAAAGAGATAGAGGTGGACGGTGTACGAGTCGTGCAGACATGGCTTGCTTGGTTAAGTACCAAAGGCAAATGACACGCCCACACCAGAGAGCCCACAGCGGTAGTGGAGGACAGCGAAAGCCTCGCCTATGGCCTTCGAAAGATCAATGGTATTCAAGCCGATTCTTTGCATTTCTGCCAGAGAAAGCTCAAAGTTGCGAAGCTTGAATTCACCGGGTTCTCTGGGGTAGGCACAGAGTCTGAGACAGGGCTGGATCAAGCAGTGTCGGTTATTGGGTTGGTTCAGGATCTCTTCCACCACGTATGGGTCCAGTTTCGATCCAGCCCGTCTCAGGTAATATTGCTGAATCAGGGCGCGCCCTACAGATTTTGGCAGGGAGTAGATGGCGTCCATTTCAATAGCCGGAGTTGGGACGCGAAGTAGATGTGGAAGTTTGCGCGAGTGGCCACGCCAGAATGTCTCCCAGTTGTCGATGGCTTTGACATTCCCTGGTACTTTGATTCGGATATTGGATTCCGGCTCATAGGTATCGAAAACCTGAGAAACCTCCATCGCCATTTTGGCTTCCTTTGCCGCCTTGGCCACGGCATTGTTGAGACCCGGATGCAGCTTCTTGACGACAGAGGACTCTATGTATTTGTGGATGATGCAGGAAGTGCTCCCATAACCAATCTCAGTGAACGGATAGTAGTCGTCGAAGAAGTCTCGATTGAAGTTGTCGATGTAGATGCCGATGCCTGGCTTTAGAGCTATACCGAGGACAGATAAGGGGGGTAGGATGTCCAGTGCACTCTCCAAGTACTCCGTTATGGGCTGAGAATATCCAGAAATCATGTCCGCGGTGCGCTTGATGCCTCTGGTAGACATCTTGGTGATCGGTACGAAGGAATAGTTGTGAGCTATGGTACTGGGTGGGGGGAAGAAGAGCATATATGCTTCTGTTAGGCCTCGAGCATTGATAGGCAACACGATGCCTCGGGCAACGGACAACAAACGGCAACATACTTTCATGGGTTAAACGGAGTACTGCGACTGAGTGCTGTATTCCGCCTTCCTTGGAGCAAGCGAAGTGGCTGGAAAGGTGGTGATGCTGCATACAGCCGTGAGACAGGGTTAACATGGCACTTGTGGTGGACAAACGCTGTCAACGAGACGGGGGGTAATCTATCGACACCAAACGGGTTTATACAGTGCAAACGTGGCTAATAGGTGACTGGACGAGAAGATGTATGTGTGACTGTCATATGTGGCGCTCTCAGAGATATGATATGGGGTTGGCCGTAGTGCAAACGGGAGGCTATTGCAGAAATGCGCCGTCCACAAACGAATCAGAGAACTTGCAAATGAAAATCCAATTTAATTAACGCAGAGGATAAATTGTATTGCTTTGGTCTCTATGTTTGACTTCAACAAACGCGCCTGGATGGTGTTGCCTAGGATGAAACTGGACGGGGAGATGCATATATGCCTTGGACAGTAACCGTCAAGATGAGAATCCTTCCCCCCCTCCCCATCTCATACCGCCGTCTAGGCCAATCATCTTGATCACATTGCAAACAATATCTGGCATCCATGAGTTACACTGACGAAACCTTGAGCGTGCTGCCGCGGCCCTCATCCATGTTTATCTAGACTCTACCTACCATGTATATCCCGATCCCTTTCGCTATGCTTCAATTTGAGATGCAATGTATCCCAATCCTTCCCGTAACAAACATCACATGCACCCTCAACTCCACTAATGCTTCTTACATCTACTTCCTCGGCCACTTCTTCTCCAACCCAGCCTTCCACTCCCCAAAGCTCGCAATCTTTCCATCCTTCAATAAAATCTCTCCCCTATGCAACACCTTTTGCAACGGCGGCACTGCCAACCACTTGTGATCACTCCGACAGATGAGATCAGGTCTATGGTCGCTTGTCTTGTTTCCTTCACCTTGTATCACCTTGATGCATTTTTCATCATAGCATTCCATGCAGTACTCGCAGATATAGTATGAATCTGAAGATGGGATTGGATCGAGACATTGCGCGCAGGATTGTTGCATTGTTTGGATTTCGGGGAGTTTTGGTTCTGACCTTTGTGCGACGGGTGAGTCACTTGGTGTAGATGTTAATGCCTTTGGGTCGATTCTTCGCATCGATTGGCTTAGAGCAAGGGCATTTTCCATGTCGTCGGCTGCGATGAAGAGACGGAGGAGGTTGTCGAGGGCATACTCGTCGTTTTGAACATCGTCGTCGGAGAGAATGTCGATGCTGTCGTTTATGAGCTGGCGGAGATCACGGTCTGCGCCGGTTGTGTTGCCGAGGAGGCGGTTGAAGAGGGCGAGGTAGATGGCTGCCACGTTGACGTCTGAACCGACCATGCTGATTGGCATGTCTTGGTTTTGATGCTTGCTTTGTTGATCCTTGACGCTCTTGAGCTCTTCTAGCCAGCCGTTGGCTTCTGGGGTTTTGAGTCCAGCGTGAAGGATTCTCTCCTTGTAGAGTGTCGCAAGTCTCTGGAAAGCAAGGGCGTAGGCTTGTCTTGTAGGGACGTTTCCACGTGGACGGTAGCCTAGTTGGGTGATGCGCTCAAACAAGTTGATAGCGGCGTCAATCTCGCGGTTATAAGTGAATGTTGCACCGAGTGCTAGTCTCAAGTACAGAGCCTTGAGAGGATCGCGAGTCGCGGTGGCAACTTCAATTGTAAACTCGAGTCTCTCGATTAGGAAAGCCGTTGCGCCGACTTTACTCGCCGCTTTGGGGATCCAGTCGACGATGAGAGGCTTGTTGTACCACTCCAGGAGGAACTCGACCAGCTGAGTCCGGTGGTGCTCGGTGTCGGTGATCTCTTCATCAAGTTCATGAAGGAACTTGACGATTTCATCGTGGCGGCTTTCAGCGGCCAGAAGCTCCAGATATCCAAGCTCGGGCTCAAAGTACTCTTTGCATGCCTTGTTGTTGAGACCCACGACCTTGGCACTCTTCATGGCCTTGCGATAGTACACGAGTGCATCATCAGCGTTGCCAAGTTCCTCATAGCAGGTTGCAATGAGGATATGATCCTTGTACAATCGCCACTTGCTCGCCTTGAGGGCCTCTTCATCAAGCTTGCCCCCAGCAATACTCTCCTCCTCAATCGTTTCGCACTTGAGAGTCTGCTCCAACGCCTCCTTGAAGCGACCATCCCGTGAAAGACAGTAAGCAATCCGCCCACGCGTCTCGACGCTGTTATTGTCCAGAGCGAGGGCCTTGTCGTAGTGGAATAGAGCCTTGCTGTTCATGTCGTTGGTCAAGTACGTACTTCCATAACGCCTATGCCAATGCGCTGACTCGGGAATCTTGGCCCACTCTGCGGCCTTTGTGATACGCTTGTCGACGGGGATCTCTGTCCAGTGTCGGTTGCAGTCTGTCCACGAGTAACCCTCTTGCATGAAGGCGATGGATTGAACGATCTTGAAGCAGAAGAGCGTGGGGATGTACTTCTTAAAGTCTTCTGAGAGCCAGGCCCGGGCGTAGAGGTCACCGATGGGCTTGAAGATGCCTGGGTTCTCGTCCAGAGCCTTCTTTGTCCATTCTCGGTTCTCGGCGGTGAGCGAGTTGAGGACTTCCGGGTCACTCATCCACTTCTTGAGACCCTTCATGTTGGAATCCGTGAGAACGTCGAGACCTTCATCGTTCTTCTCGTACATGAGTGTCCAATCAAGAATGATGTTGTCGTCTGTGAGCATCTTGTACACTCGCTGCCCAAGCTCTCGCTTCTCTGCAGCCGGAACAGTCTCTGGGTCGAGAACAGCCAAATGCTCCTGCCAGTACCAAGCGGCGTACTGCTTGATAGCCTCCCGACCGTTGTTACCGAGTCTGTGCTTGTTAAACCAGGCTTGGTCGGTAAAGATGGACAGACAAGTCTTGACGATGTGGATTCTAGCCACAAGAGGGTCAAAGCCAATGGTAGGGCCTGTGGTTGGTGCACCTAGCTTGGCAGAATTTTCCTGACTGAAGAAACTCTTGACGGAAGAGTGGAAAAAGGTCACCCACGTGTTGGACTTGTTGGATCGGAACTCCATCTCGCTCATGGGGTCGAAGAGATCTGAGTTGTTGGCGGGACTGGCGCCACGAGCAGGACTTCGTCCTGGGCTTCGTGAAGGAGACAGAGCTTGTGTTGGACTTCCACGACGACCTGGGGAGAGGTTACGGTTTAGATCTGCGCCGGTTGAACGACCAAAGATGCCTTGGCTTGGACTGTCGTTTCTCCCAGAACCAGGACGACTAGCTGAACTTGATCGTCTACCAGATCCTAGATCGCGCTGTTCCTTTTCATGCTCTCGAATAAGATCATCGGTGGTCAAACCATCCTCACGCTCAAGCTCAAAGAAGCAGGCATATTGCCCACGAAGAGTCTCCTCAAGATGAAAAGGCGGATCACCAAATCGAAAGATGAGCACAGCCTCCAACTGCTCCAGACTCAACACCTCCTCGGCGCAGGCAACCCACTGCAGCATCTCATTGAGATCACTTGCCTGATCCTCATACAGCGTTTCCGACAAGTTCTTGAGCGTGCGCGCAAGCATGCCGTTGATCTCTTTGGGATACGATTGTAGACTTTGGAGGATGGTTTGTGGGTGGCGCTTTCGGCTGATGTCTTCGAGCATGAACTTTGCGAGGATGAAGAGTCCTGCTGCTTGTTTGACCATGGCTTCTACGACTTTGTCTTTGAACTCGGGGGGTGAACGGTTGAGGTTTCGTAGACGCCAGACGCTCTCTTCGATGTAGGCTCTGACGTCTTGGGCGTTACGGTCGGGTGTGACGTTGAGGGTATTGACGACGTGGCTTCCTCGGTTGTCTGGGTCGAGAGCGTAGGTTACCGTCTCTGTCATGTATGTTCGTCCGATGAGGGCGACTTGAAGTCTGCAGTGATCTGGTCTCTGGACTGACTCATCGTCAGAACCGAGCTGCTCAAGTAGCTCTTCAACTTCAGCAGTATCGGCTTCGTCAATGCCGTCAAGGAATAGGTAAACGTCCTTCTTCAGCTTATCTTCTTGGAAAGGCTGGACAAGCAACTTCCTGAATGCACTCGGGATTGTTCTGATCTCATCGTTGCTGCGCAGACTCTTGAGAAGCTGCTTGGCGTAGAAGGGATCGCTCTCGCTGAGTTGGTAGGCGACGTCCTTGAGCGCTTGGAGGACTGATCGGGTCTCGGGGTTGTTGTCGCGAAAGTAAAAGTAGGCGACATGAGGGAGGTTCTCAGTACCCCAGGCGATTAATCTCGTTGTGAGATAAGACTTGCCAGTTCCTGATGCTTGGTTAGCTGATGTATACACATTTTAAGAGGTGACTTACCAGCAGCGCCCGATATCCAGAGGAACTGTGTCTCCTTGTCGACCCACGACTTGAGGATATCATCCTTGATGATCCACTCTCCAGTGCTTTCTGCCCTCGACTTGTTAAACAGAGCAAAAAAGTCTTCAGGAAATGGTGAAGGCTCCAGAATCTGCTTGAGTTTATCCTGGGCAGACTCCATATTCCTCTCTCGAGCTTCAGACTTGAGCAGCAAAACAGTCTGGTTGACCTGATTCACTATATCCTCCACTCTATCCGTCTTGACCTCGAGTCTGTTGACGCCGCCATACGTGTCGGCAATGACTTGGCGCTCTTCACCGATGTTGAGAGTCTTGAGCTTCTCCAGGGCGCCCTGCACAGGGCTGTCGACACCAAAGAGGTTTCGGAAGTACAACTTGACGCGGCCACGACGGACTTCCTTTGCGGCGAGCACAAACACTTCAAACAGAGTAGCAAGAATATGAACGACCTTGTTCCGTAAAGAGTCGGACATTTGATGCTGAATGTAGACGTCCAATCGCGACGTAAAGTCCTGTTCCTCACTGGTTAGTCTCCATCGATGCGGGGTTGGGCACACGATATCGCTCACCTTGAGCTGATCAAACAACTCTAGAATAGAATCATACGCAGCAGAAACATCCCTCGCAGCATTAATAAGATAAACAACAGCCCCAAAGATGCCCTCAGCGGGCGCAAACATCTCCTTTGCGCCTCCCGTTACGATCTCGCCGACGATCTCGACGGGGCCGAGCGTGGCGGCTAGGGCGCTGAAGAGGGACTGGCGCTTCTTGCGGAACGAGCTGAACTTTTCATTCTGTGTCTCGATTTGGTCTATGAGGTCTTTGATGGATTTGATTGGGGGGTTGAGAAAGTTGGAGAGGTTTTCTTTTGAGGAGTCTGAGTAGAGTTTGCTGGCGTCGTCGAGGATTTGGGTGAATTGGGTTCTGACGGCGTCGTCTTGCTTGTTGTCGGCAGCCATGGTGGCGTGTTACAGGATGTAGATATGAATACGGGTATCAATAGTGAAATAATCGGTAAAAACAATGAAGAATATGTGTCCGTGAGGCGACTTTTGTAGTCCAGGTAGCAACCTCCTCCAGGCGTCAAAAAGATGGTCAACGCAGCTGTGGGGGCCAAAAGACCACCAACCCCTGCTGAACAACGAACAGTTTTTAGTCAAACGGGACGGTGCGAAGAGACGTCAATCCGCCCCAGAGTGCTGACTCTGCATGATATACCATGCCTGTGTCGGTAAGGCTGAGCGATCTTGCCCCCTGTGCTGTGCAACGCCGAGCTTTTCGTTGATGTGATCACCTGAGCTGCTGCACATTCTCGGAATGTCGGATGTGTGCATGCTGACGGGCTGGCAGGGGTAATGAGGTTGTGGAAATGAAGTTGCGAGAGGGGTTTTGCTATTGGGTTACAGAAGCCAAGAGAACACACAGTCCTCGTCATTTCAAACGAGCCTCGTCACATAAAAGCCTGCCTGTTCACACTCTTCAACTGTGATCAAGCAATGCCTGTCGGTGAAAGAAGATGACAGGGGTAGAAAATGTACTAATCGTCAGGCCAAGTTCTCCAGTCTGAGGGGCACCGCCTCTGTAGAACCCCACAGTGAAACCCAACAGATGGTGGCTTAGACATGCAGAAGCAGCATGACTCTTTTTTCTTTTTTTTTCGCCTTCGTATTTCTTTCCATTTTGCCTGTTGACAGGTTGGAGGAACACGGTCGTGAACTGGAATGTGTGCGTGGTTTCTTTTTTCTACTTGTGTGTGTGTGGTTGTTTGCCCGGAAGTGGAACGAAACTCTTGGCATGCTTACTCTGACGTTTGAGTCAACCTGGTTTGTGTCTGAGTGATGTATCAGACATTAAGGCCATGGAGCCTTGTATTGTGCACCCGTTAATTCATCCGATATTGTGTTGTGCAATGAATTCATCTTGCATCACCAAGGCCTCAACCTCCCGAGGCCATCACGTAATCGGAAGCCGGGGTGGTCCATATGCCCGCCATGGCCAGATGTTCGCAGTATGCAAAACTCTATCTGGGTAACGTATGATAGATGAAGATATATATATATTGATTGAATCTGTCAAATTTCTGTTTAATCCTTCATTCTTTGTTCATAGTATCTCCCATCATTCCCATCTTTGAGCGTGACACCAAGTCCCACCCACTATTACATAGCTCTCATCATGGCCAACACTACTAAAGCACTCTTTGTGGATCAAAATGTCCAATTCGAGGTCATTCAGAAGAATGATCTTCCAAAACCTGCAGACGGCGAGTTGTTGATTAAGGTTTTATTTTCTGGAGCCAACCCGGCCGACATCAAGCACTCAACTGAGCTCGGCATCATCAACACCACCCTCGGCTACGACTTTTGCGGCGAGGTCATCGAGACTACCAACTCAAACTCTCCTTATAAACCAGGAGACACAGTTGCCGGATACACACCCTCAGGTCTGGGCCGGTCATCTAAATATGGCTCTCACCAAGCTTATCTCACTTGTCCCGAGACTATGCTCTTCAAGGTTCCCGACAACTTGCCCCAGTCTGATGCGGCCTGTCTTACTGTCGTCGCCATGACGGCTGCTGATGCACTATACAATTACCTTCAGTTTCCACTCCCTGGAGAAACCGAGAGATTTGACAAGAATGGCCCTTTCTTGCTCTGGGGTGCTACGGGAGCTGTTGGGTACTGTGCCCTTCAATATGCTGTTGCAAGCGGCATATCTCCCATTTTCGTGGCCGCAACCCCTGAAAAGTTTGAGCACCTCGAGTCTCTTGGAGCCACAAAATGTTTCGACTACAAAGCGGAGGATGTCTACGAGTCTATCAACACAGCGCTGAAAGCCCTGGGCCACGACGACTTTACATATGCATTCGACGCCGCGGGAGCTCCCAACTCGGGAGATCAAGTACTTCGATGCATTTCAGACAAAACTGTAGCTGCCTCGACTCTGTTTAGAGAGAGCAAGCAGTTCAAGTTCCCACTCGCTACGCCGAACCTCGACTTTACTGTTCAGCTTGCAGGAATGCCACACCCAATCACCGTGCCTGCGAGACCTGCCGATTACGAAAGGGCTTGGAAGGCTTTGACTTGGGCTGTTGAGAATTATGGGAGGGCTTTTAGGTCTGTGCCTGTTCGTGTGTTGGATGGGACGGCTGAGAGTGCGTTGAAGGAGATTCAACGCGTTGTCAAGGTTGGAGGGGGGTTCTCTAAGATTGCCATCCAGCAGCCTATGAAGTGAGAAGTGCTTAAGTTTTGGCATGTGGATTGTATCTTGATAGAAATATGATTGATATGAAATGCCCCGAGTCCTCACAAGTTCCCCCTTAGCCTGTAGAGACACCTAGAACAGTAGCAGCAAGCTCACGAGGAGACACCTTTGCAACTCCTAACAACTCCGAATCCGATTCCTCCCACGAAGGTGCAACGAGGCACATTGCTTTCCCATCGTTAAACAGTTGAGCTACCGCCAACGCGAGAATCCAACCCCGATCCCCCTTTCCATGCTTCTCCCGCGCCCCGTCGATCAACTCCTTTGTTGTAGACTTTTGAATGTCCCATTTGCTTCCTGAGACACTTTCGAAAGCCTCTAGGAGCTCATTTTGACTTGCTTTTATGGACATGACTTTGACGGTGCGGTTTGCCGTTGCTTCTGGGTTCTGGAGGACGCCGACGACTGATTGACCGATGCCTTCGAGCGTGGTACCGGTGAAATGTTCCGTTCCGGAATCGTAGATGAGAGCAATCTTGTTGGAGATATCGAAGCCCATGAGAGGAAAGCGCTTGAGAGCCCAATCGACAGGATTACCCGTTGCAATTCCGGTCCAAGAGAAGGCCGGGTTGGCTTCACTGAGTGCCTTGGCCTGATTCGTTCCGACCACTCGCTGAGCGCGAACAGGTTCAAACTCAGGGAAGCTTGAAAAGTCTGGACCCCAACCAAAGTCATCGATGATGAAGCGCTTCACACCTGCGGCCTCAGCGGCGTCGATCATGGTGGATTGCAAGCTGACACCTGCGGGGCCGACGACGCAGACTGCCGCATCTTGACCTGCCAAGGCTTTGGTTAGGTTTTCGAGTGTGTATGTTGTTTTGATGACGGGAAGTCCTTCAGGAAAGGTTGCTGTTGATTCAGTCCTCGAGATGACGGTCACGTCGAAACCAGCCTTTGTGAGGGCGGCGGTGATGGGGGTGCCAAAGTTGCCCGATGCCTGAAGTTATGTTAGCTTGGATACAGTGTAGATATGGATGGGTGCTTACACCAAAAATGGCGACCTTCTTTATCTCGGTAGAAGTCATGATGTATGCATAAGTGTTGAGTTGTACTTGATGTTATGCTCGCGATAGAGGATGTTTTTATGCCCCTTGGTCGCCCCGCAATGGGCGGAACTCCGCCGTATGTGGGGCCGGCTGCCTGAAGCTCCCCCTAGCTTGTCCTGCCGTCTTAGCCGTGCTATATTCTTCGAGACGCCGATCATGTCTCGGTCTTGATATTGAGCTTGGTTTCTCAAAATTGGTAGGTAGTCAAAAAGCCCAATGAACAAGGGACGAGAGAAGGAAGGCACTTTATGGTCTATTGACGCTAAAAATGAGGAAACATCTGGATCCAAATCGGCGAGAAATACACCCCAAGAGGGACAAGCCGCAAACTAATAAAAGACTCGACAATGATAAACACCCTCGCAACTCCATACGTCAAAAGAACAAGTGATATAACAGTTGACATGCCAACAGCAGTAAAGGTCTCAGGGCCAGACCAGAATGCAACGTCCGACATTGCAGGACCAATGATGAAATACACGGGAAGAACAGCAGCGATGTATATACAGCTGACCTTCCAGAGGATTTCTTCATGGATGCTTGGGAACGTTGATTTCCAGGCAGAAAGGTGAACGCCACCGTAAATACCAGAGAGGAACAGAGCGAGAACCGCAAGCCAGGGGAATGCTTTGAAGAACTTGAGGAGACCAAATGATGAACCTGTATTCTCTGTAAAGACCTTGAGATTTATGTCTAGGTTTCGTTTGCCAGCGCTAAAAGGCATGGTTCTGAAGATTCCATCTGGAACGGGTGCGAATTCTTTAAGGCGGGCGAGAAAGAGGTCTTGACCTTGAACTGGGGCGTCTTCTTCGGGGTCGACGAGCTGAAAGTCCCATCCGAGTCTGTTTACCCTGAGAAACTTGCATGTCCTTGCTAGTTCTTCGCGGTCGTGGAATGGGTATTCCTTCAAGATTGATTCCCATCGGCGCAGGAATTCATCCGTTAGAGGAAGGGGGAGATCTTGAAACTCGGAGTGGTACATGAGGCCACATGGAAGAATATCTCCTGGACGCATTTGTGTCTCCTTGTCTGATATCCAACGTCCTGGTGCAGGGGGAAGCCATCGCCAGGCACCCAGAGGTAATCGCTCAGAAAGGTCCGAGTTAAGTCTCGCCCACGCGTCCGGGGGTAGATAAGCCCACATCTTTCCGGGGAGCCAAGGGCATTCTGACTGGATTATACGTTGTCCCATATCCGGTGTTATCCAGTCATGTGAAATAAGACCTCCTCGTCTCCTTGGTGGAGATTGGTCCGGGTATTCCTGAGGACGAACGAGGGCCAGTCTGGTGGCCATGTTGGGATAGAACTGCTGTTGAACAAGAAGGGCAATGGTGCCTTTGAACTTGCCAGGGTCCAATAGCTCGGGCTCTAGGACATTTAATGGTTTCTGAGAAAGGGTTACTACATGGTCGGAGGTCACTTTATGTGGAGATACTCACCCTCAGCCAGCAAAGATAGAGAAACATGGCACAGACGACATGTACCATAGTATGAACCTCCAACAAAGCCAAAGGCAAGTTATAAACCTTGCGAACGATGCACTGCATCACCATCCAAGAAACCTGGATCATGACCAGACACTTCTGAAGGACATCGGCCTTGCTCTTGTCATCAATCTTTTGCTTTGGTATATTTATCCAGTATCCCTTCTCAGCAAGCTGTATTATAGTCTTGGGACCGACTCGGGTCGTGTAAGGACGGGTGGTGAAGTGGCGTTGCGCTTTGAAGTCGAGGTCCGGGAGGGAGATTATGTCGTCGACGTTGACGCGGACACCTCCCATGATGATGAAGAAGGCGTACTTAAGACTGATCTCTGGCTGGGAAAATGCTGCATTAGCTAGATTCAGCTCATTATAGGGTATCTCTTACGATTGTACTTTTGACGGTGGTCTTGTTGCCCACCAGTGGAAGCTCGATCTCGCTCTCCTCAGTATCAGGACCCGCAGCCTGAACCTCAGGAGCAAGAGCCAGAAGCCTCTTCTTGAGGCTCCAAGCCTGCTGAAGCTGATCCGCAGCCATGTAAACCGAAATCTCGGGCGCAAAGAGCGTAATGAGGACCCATTTGAGCTTGTAGAGAAAGACCTCGTGCCACGCCGTCTTGAGAGGCACATCGAGGTGCAGAGCCGTGTAGATGCATGCGACAAGTGTCAAGACGCAGCTTTGGAGGATGTCGAGGGTGCCTCGGGCGTTGGGCCTGTCTACCCATGATGTGTATGTTAGATCGTGACTGTTTTCATCGTACTCGAGCGATATCTTGCAGATATTGTTACTCATGGCAGCAGACGGAGACTTTTGCCCTGAAGAATGCAAAAGATGCGGGGAACGAGAAATTAACATGTGTTTGTTTAATAAAGGAAAAAATAGCCAGAGCCTGATCTGAAGGAGGCACTTTGTGTGGCTTGGATGACCCGGATGACTGCCAATCATGGACGATAGGATCGCTGGGTTGCAGAGAGCTGAATTGCGCAACAAGGCGTTTTCGCCCCCACAAGGCCGATCGGAGGCTGGAATACGGATAATCATGGCTGAGGGGAATGAGGTGACTGGGGCCTGATCGCCAAGTTTGAGTTGTCCAGTCCGATAGATAAAAATGTAACTCATTTGGGTTCACACAAGTCGCCTAAAATTATCGTTGCTTGCTGAGAGGAAATGAGGAGGATCCAAGGCCACCAAGCAGTAGAAGTTTGGTCTGGTCCCAGTCTCATCACCATGAAAAGTGCGTTGATTATTGTGATGATGACGATGCTGGCGCCAACAGTAAGGTATTTGGGCAGAGCAGGATGGTTCTCATATCTTAGGTCCTTAAGTAACAGCCCTATTTTATGAAATGTCCAAATGTGAATCATGAAGAGAACTGGGATTATTGGCCTACGTCTGTCCTATCAAGTTGGCTGAGCTAGTAGACATTGCCCAATATGGGATTTGCAAAGGAATTCTTGTAAAATTCTCAAGATATTCTTTAGAAACATTGCTAGATAATTCACACAGTCTTCTTACAAACTTATAATAATCCCAAATTTTTCTTCTACAAAGGTTTCTGAATTCTCACTATCTATTTATACTATAACCTCAGATTCTTCTTGGGTTTCATTCAGGCGCCTTGCCTGTCTATGCTAATCGTGAGAGACTGTGACGGAAGCTCGCAAGATGGTCCAGGGCGATACTCTGGAGTCGCGGTCTTTTGATTGCTCGTTCATTCCCCTGCTCTAAGCTGCTCCAGGAGTCGTCCATTGCGACGGCGGCGGATAATCGCCTACTGTAGGTTGATCATTTGTCGAAATGACCTCAGCGCTTGTCAGCGACCTGAAATCGGCAAGTTTTTCTGTGACAGGCGTCCAGCGCCGCGGTGCACCATTGAGCAGCATATGTTTCTGTTTCGTCTCATCATTGACGATGATATTCTTCTCTCGTCCGCGGAAGTGCCCGTCGACCTCTTTTTCCGGGTCGACCGAGTTGGTCGTCAAGTATCCAGTTAGCATTCCAAGGAGCAAAGAAGCTCTTGCAACCACATCTCTTGTTGCCGCAAGGCGGCGAGTAACGCGGTCTCTTCGGCGTGTAATGGGCGACTGTTCTCGATACGCCTGTCGAGGTCATCTAGAAGTTGTTTCTGCTTCGCATTGCCGCATAAAATATCCCCTTGACGTTGGATCAAGAGACAAATTTCTTGCTTGCGTATGCGAGAAATCGTCGCAGCTGTGCGGCCAGTTCCTTGAAGGGCTCCTCAAGCCGACGGCCAAGGTGCCATCGCCGCGGCGGGTGGGCAACCTGGCTCTTGGTTAAGTCGAGAGAAAGCCAGGCTGCCGTCAAGGGGCCGCTGTCGCCCTGTCTGCATGGGCTATGGCCGCCCGGAATTTCACTTTAGGCATCGGGCTGACGTGGCGAACTTGCCTCTTGTTGAATCTGGAGAAGGCGAGGCTCCCGTAGAAGGGACGATTCTTCATATCGCCACCATTTTCAAGCCCTGGATGCTGTAGAAAGTGACCGATCCCGTCAGGACTCTGTTGGCCGTTGTAGGCTGATGAGGCTGTCGGGATGAAGCGCGTTCCCGGTATCGATGTTCACTGCTGGCCTCCTTGCAATGGACATCGGTGCCACACTTCTGGGTATGACTCTGGTAGAGCTTTCTTTGTCTTCAAGTCGAACCGGTAGTGTGTCGTTAATGAAAGCGCTTCTGGGACGCAACGCTCACAAATGTCGCCGAGCAATGGATGTCGACATCCGAATCCCTCAGCCGAGATACAAGTGTGAGAGATTCTGATACATGCCATACCATCCGGTCCCATACCGCGTTGCTTCCGGGCTTGAGTCATAGTGGTAGAACGCACCGGGCGATCTGTGTAGGAGTCGCCATGTGTGCTGGTCCCTATACTCGGCGGAAACATCGCACGACCCATCGACTCTGGTTCTTCGCATTGTGTTAAGAAATCGCAGGCATCGTGTTCAAAGTTGATGTGTGCGCCTCGACGAAGGAGTGTTTCTTGAGCTTTTTAACCGTAAGCTCCAGAGCTGCCGTAGGTCTGGTAGCTGATGGTGCCGTACGAAGCGACTTGGCGCTCTGATGCTGCGAGAAACTTCGGTCAGGTAGGAAGTGATAATTCTCTCTTGTTTCTCGTACGGAGGTCAGAGCAGTTAAATACCCCTTGTGTAGATAGGTATAAGTCTTCCACTGCCTGCAGCCCGCAGGTGGCAGAAAGG